>LPNX010656788.1:3778-309771 GCA_001517045.1 Pseudotsuga menziesii
GACACTTCCCATGTTGCCTCTTCTAATAGCAAGATCTTCCACTTGGGTACTCAGTAATTGCTCACTTTTGTAGTTTCTTAATCCTTTTCTTAACGATTATTTTAGGCTCTAGTATTAATTCTCCTTCTCCATCAATCTACGATAAAATACTTTACATTGGATCTTGTCACCAATTATGTTTTTAGTAAAGAAACATAGAAGCCTAGATGTACATGTGAAGTTGGCATTGACTCAAATTTATAAGCCATACTTCCAATCCTTTAAAATACCTTATATGGGGCATAGTAATTTAGTGCAAATTTGTTGTCCTTCCATTTTCACTATGATTTCAACATGCTTGCCGTTTCATCCTATTTCTCACTATAACCAAGTTATCCTTCAATAATCAGAGAACTTCTTATTTGTCCTCTATGTGATCCTCCATGTATTGAACCTTATCTTTCTATTTCAAGGATGATGTGATTGAAGGAGGATGACACCCATAAAATTCCATAAATGGTTTTTACATCAAAATATTGTCGTCACCATGATAGTAAGATGTGTAATTGCCCAAATTCATAGAGTATTTAATCCCAAAATATTTGAAAAGAGTTTCTAACTTTTGAAAAACCATTTTTATCAACCCTGGCACACCTTGCCTTCGTATAATAGTAATTTTACATGGTCGACATAGGTTTCACATATACAACAGGTATCGACGAAATTTCTTGATTTTCCACAGAGAGTGTCTCCTATTCCTATCGCTGGTTGATTGTATACAAGGTGCATCAACACTCATTAAAAGGAAAAAATAGAAGGATCGGTATCCTTCTAGAATAAATCCACCATGGAGGCTTATCCCAACAAATCCACATAAGTGGGAGTCAAGCTCTTATCCTCTTCGGATCATCCCTTACTATTCTCCCAAGAATGATCAACTCCCTTCACCCCTTTTGGCCTATAAATACAATCTCACCCTCATGGTTGAGGGAGGACCAAGAAAGCACCCATATGCTGTTGAAATATTTTTAGAATCGAGAGGAAAGACTAAAATCATGAGGAAAAATGTTAGTTGGAATAAGCACAACACCAAGGCACCATGGTTTTAATTTATCCCTTCTTATTGTTAATACAATAATGATTTCTTTTTCCATAAATGACCTCTAATCTCGTTTATAGTAATAGATCTATTAAATTATCTTGTAGTTTCTATTTTTTTCCTTGTTTCCTTTGACCCTTTTGTAGGTTATCTCTTCATCAACAAGATTGTAAAAGATCCAAGACAATGAGGAAAACCTATAGAAAGGGATATGGATTCTTTATACTCAAGTGATATAATAAATCTAGGGAAAGGTTTTCATTTATGTTCTCGTTTGTTCTAGATCTAAGGCATTTATACTAGGGAACCAATCTCTGTCCACATTGATTAATTTTTTCCATTAACAAAATTGGCAACTCCATTGGGGAGAATCATAACCTTTGGGTTGTTTTCATTATAATTTTTAGTTTCCTTTTCATTCTCTCAATTTTGTTTAATTCACCTTGTTTTTATTGTAATTTTCTTCTCAACGTCATTCAATGATCCTAGGAATTTTCAGCTTATTCACTGTTAGTTGAATTTTTGGGTAATTTTTTTCTTTTTAATTCCTATTTGCGTCAGTCACACCTGGGTTGTGTTTTGTCAGGGTATTTGGTTCTATGATGCTCTTTGTTTATATATATAGAGTGTCACCAAAGCTCATTGTAAATATAAAAAAGGTGTTATCGACATTGTTTCCCAGTGTACAGGAAGCCTCAGCAAAGGGACGATGCACTTGCGCAAATCGACAAGCTGGGTCGAGGTAAGTGCTCATTGACCATTTACTCAGATATTGGTTTTGATATTGATTTTTTTTTGGATAGATGAACTATTCCTTGTAGTCTATATCCTAAATAGGATTTCATATTTCCATATCTTTGAGGTGAAAGGATTGAATTTGTGCAAAGTTTCATGACTCGTTTGATATTATGGGTTTGAAACTTTTGTCTTGGGTTCATAGTCTATTTTCATAGATCACTTTTGACTATAAGTATTCACAAAAACATAAAAGAAAAATGTTTTATTTCTGTATATTTTTATAGGAATAATGTTTTGTGTGTTTCCTCTTATTTCTAGAAGAACTTTTTTTTGTTTCTTCTTATTTCCCCCTAAAAATTCAAAAAGAAGATTAACTTTGATTCATTTGGTTTTAATTTGTATGTGATTTTAAAATTTACAAAATAAATAAAAGAGTTCTCTTTTGATCTTTTTACATAAATGGAAATTGTAAATTTGAGAACACTAGTTAGTTTTTTTTAATCCTATTAGAGATATTTCTCTATTGAACTGTAAATAATTGATGTGTTTGTAGCTTGGTTTCAAATTTTGAAGGATTTAATTTTGATAGTGTCTTTTGGGAAAATAAATTCTTACTCTCCTCTTAAATAGTGAATATGTTGAAAGAGAAAGTAAAGACTTGCACTTCATATCTACATGTTTTATGAGTCAAGTCTTCACATCATTCTTTCCACCTAACCATAAAAGGATAAAATCAAATGCTAGATAGGGTAAAATTTTAACAAGATTGTGTCTTAGGTTAGAGGAGTGTTCAAGGTCTTTAAACATAGGAGTTGTTTTTTTTCCCGCACTGCATCATGAGGACTGTGTAGTTCTTCCACGTACTAGTCAGTATATCAAACGACCTTTGATGTTCTCTTTATTAAATTGAGAACATAGATCTATGGAAAGACACACAACTCACAAGATAGATCACATAATTTACTCAACAATTGAAGAATGAAATAGTGCTAAAATGGCTTGCAACTGTGAATTCTTTCATTAATCAAAAAGTAATTAGATGATTAATTACAATTTAATACAATCGATAAATAACCACATGCAATTCAAATCCACATGAGGAAATTTGAACTGATTAGACTCTACTTGACTGTAGGTAACTAAGACCTTGTCTAAATCATTATCAGAGGACTCAACAGTTAACTGACATTGCCTAAATCATTATTGGAGTTCTAAAACACAAATCAAGTGTCTAATTTAGTGTTAATCTGAGGATAACTAACTGTGGTAGGTGAGGAATGCGCCTCTTCTGCATGCAAACATGCAAACCTACAACTAACTGAATGTAAATGACTCCTAAATTAGCTTGACTAGTCACCAACTCAACTCAACTGACCTTGGTTGGTATCGGTACTCCCAGTGACTCCTAAATTGTAGGGATTGATCTTGGAGGCTCCTGAAATGATGCATGCAAGTGAAATCAGTGGCAATAGGCATTAATTAGTGTTCCCAACACTTTATTAACTGAAACATGTGCCCCAATTAGGGCAAGTGGACCCAATGGTGCTAGTGACTAAAAATATACTAGATGGACTCCCTATTTAGACATGATTCCTAATTTAGACATATGACCAAATTGGACAAGGGAGGATTAATAATCCTAACACCCCCCCTGAATGCTAACTTGGACAATCTATGGGCCCCGGTAACTAAGACCATAGGTCACACATTACATAAATTAAAGTAAATTAATTGCCTAATACAAGGAGATGAGGAAAACACCACATGGGAAAACACCGCCCCCCCACCCCTCCCCTCTATCTAAGCAGATAGAATATGGATTCAAGTTTGAAAAACTTGGAAAAATGTTGCTACAACCTTCATCTCTATGATGTAGCGAAGCAATGAATGGTGTTCTGTGCATAGGTATTTTGGGGCCTGGTAGACTTCTTCTTCTCAAAAAATGTTGATGGAAGGAAGGAGGAATGTAACCTTTCCTTCTTTCTGGATGAAGAGGTGTATGATCCACTCTATTATTCTCAAGGCAATGTGACTAATCAGACCTTGCCATGTGACATCTTACAAGAAATTTATTCCATCTCTCTGAAGGAGGTAATATTGCATGGCATAGTGGAAGCTTCTCTGTCTTCTGAATGTTATATGGATTTCCAGAATCAATGAGGAAGACATGTGCTGTTGAGAAGCTGGACTTTAGTGCATGACCTCTTTAGAACCAATCTTCGGTGTCTTATGTTTCTTCTCTCTAGTTAGCATTCCTTGCGCTAGCACGTGCAATAATGTTATGCTTATTCAGAAGAATATTCAGTTCACCAATTTGTCCTCTCATGCAGGAGCTATTTGGATGAAAGACCCTTCCATAGTAGGAACAAAGGGTATTCCCGTTGCCATTCTTCTTGCTTCTCTTCGAACATGAAGGATCATTTGAATTCTCTTTCATCAAAGGAGACTCATCTCTTTGCTTCCCTTTTTCATTCCCTACCTTACCTCCTCTTGCAACCAGTTCTTGATCTTTGCAAGATCGAATGATCCCCATTTGGATCAACTTGTCATTCTCATAAGTGATAGATTGGATGAAAGCATCAAGAGTGGGCATATTGCAATTTGGAGTGGTGAGCTTCACTGTTTGAAAGGTTGATACAAAGACTGAGTAGTCTGCACTGAGTTTTGAGAGAATGGAAAGGATGAATTAATCATCCTTCTTCTCCACCTTGAATTGCTTCAACTGGTATATCCGGTTCTTGAATTTTGTGAAAAATTCATTCATTGTTTCAAATTTGGATGAATTAAGAGAGATCATCTCATTTTCTAGCTGATGGATCCTCATCTAATCCTGCTTATCAAATAAGGAAGCAAGCTTGTCCCAAATCTCCTTGGGAGTCTTCAATCCTTTGATGTGGAAGCAAAGATCTAGAGAGATTGAGAGGGACACGTATCCAAAAGGTTCATCAAGCCTATTAAAGTACTTTTCTTTGTCATGATTAAAAATTGGCATTGACTCTATCTCTTCTATGAGTTTAAAGAGCTTCTTGGTGTGAATCAGTCCCTCCATGTCCTCCTTCCATTAATGGTATTTGAAGGAAGTGAGCTGCTATAGTGGATGGGCCATTTTGAATGCAATAAAGAGGACTGATCTATTGTAGTGAATGCAGTGAGGAGAAAGAGATGCTTGTAGCGAATGTAGTGAGGATAAAGATCTACTTGTATTGAATGCAATGAGAAGAGCTGATAACATGTAAATCACACAATAAAACATAAAAATAAGGTTGACTACCTGCACATTTTAGGTTTTCATCACACCCAGCATAATTGATCAAGAAATCTTGATCAACAATTCCTTAACTTGGGGTATTAAGTAGTAAACCTTTTGCTTCTGGTACAGAGTAGGAATGGAGAAAATTGCTCAAAAAAAGGATCTAGCTAGAGATCTAAGGAGGAGAAGTGCCTTGTCTGCCGAGGCTCTGATACCATATTAAATTGAGAACATAGATCTGTGGAAAAACACACAACTCACAAGATAGATCACACAATTTACTCAGCAATTGAAGAATGAAACAGTGCAAAAATGTCTTGCAACTATGAATTATTTCATTAATCAAAAAGTAATTAGATGATTTATTAGAATGTAATACAATGGCTAAATAGCCACATGCAATTCGAATCCGAGGAAATTTGAATTTATTAGAATCTACTTGGTTGTAGGTAACTAAGACCTTGTCTAAATCATTATCAAATGACTCAATAGTTAACTGACCTTGTCTAAATCATTATTGGAGTTCATCGGAGTTTTAAAACACAACTCAAGTGTCTAATTCAGTGTTAATTGAGGCTAACTGACTGTGGTAGGTGAGGAATGTGCCTCTCATGCATGCAACCGTGAAAACCTAGCGCTAAGTAAATGTAGAGGACTAGAACTGAATGTAACTGACTCCTAACTTAGCTTGACCAGTCACCAAATCAACTCAACTTACCTTTGTTGGTATCGTCACTCCCAATGGCTCCTAGATTGTATGGATTGATCTAGGAGGCTCCTAAACTAATGCATACAAGTGTAATCAGTGACAGTAGGCCTCAATTAGTGTTCCCAACACTTTAGTAACTGAAACATGTGCCCCAAATAGGCCAAGTGGACCCAA
Source organism: Pseudotsuga menziesii (assembly GCA_001517045.1). Taxonomy (NCBI): domain Eukaryota; kingdom Viridiplantae; phylum Streptophyta; class Pinopsida; order Pinales; family Pinaceae; genus Pseudotsuga; species Pseudotsuga menziesii. Next base: position 9,728 of record LPNX010656788.1, read on the forward strand.
TGGTGCTAGTGACTAAAAATAGATTGGATGGACTCCTAATTTAGACATGACTCCTAATTTAGACATATGACCAAATTGGATAAGGGAGGATTAATAATACGAACACTCTTATTGTATATAGAAATATTCTTTGACATACTTGAGGGTATATAGGAATTCCCCTTGGAAACGAGAGTGGATTAGACAACATGACTTTGTATTTGAGATCCCACATACCTTTCCTATATCGGGAGACACCATTAAGATCCTAAGACCAACGGAGTAACCTATCATTTTCCTTTTCGAAGCAATACACCGAGAACAACACTTGGGGAGCTATTATGCACATATTGTCTAGGTAGTTTGGTATATAGGAAAGGGTACAGTCCTAATCCTCCATGTCATGTATTACTATTGGATCCTATAGTTATCACAAGTTGTGACAACTTGACACTCCTGTGAGGATAGAGTCTATACATCCCACCTACCACATGTTTGCTTGTTGCTATTAGATTGAGTAGCGATTTAATTTTTTGTATATAGTTAGGAATTTTAAGATAGATATTTTTGGTCTAAAATCCTCGTAGACAAACCTTTAAGATGATCATGTCGTATACAAGGATTATTTCCTAAATATGCAGAAGACCTTGCAACCCACCGAAACATGGAACAAGAAATGGAACTAACTTCCAATGTTAAAACAAGAACTCTACCAGAACATGAAGGAGTACCTATCACTGATGGAGAGGGAGAATTTTCTCCCTTTAGGAATGTCCCAATAACTAATCTCTTAGCACTTCGGGATCAAGTTTTAACCACCAGGATATCTGATAGTGACCATGTTTGGTCCTTCTGCACCCTTATGGGGAACATCATTAGGCCAATATATTTCTGAGTTTGGTTCTATGAGTACTACCCAATCCCCTTCCACAGAGTTAACACGTCATTTTGGTACATATTCTAGAATACATTTTCCTTATCTTTTACCAAGTGATATTCTTGGTCATTCTATTATACTCCCTTCTAGTCAAACCATGAATGTTAATGTTCCTCCATTGCTTACAATTACGCGGCTTAGAACTCAATCTTCTATGCAAGTCAATACTATGGATGTCTCTCAAAATTCTCAAACATCCAATTTTAATGCTTCAATGAGAAGTTCATTCATGGATTCTATCAATATTCCTAATGTAAATGGACATTATTCTTCATCTTTTAGTTCACATGTAGCAAGAGGACAATATACACCTACTTTGTATAATATTTTAGGTGCAATGCCTTCTTTTGTGGGTCTAAGTGGAGTTGATTTTCATTCTCAACAACCATTACTTACCTAGGAGAAAAAGAATCCACCTGTTTGGGGCCAACCAACAGAACAACCCATAACGGTCACACAATACTCAGCTGGGAGGAAATATGCTCAATTACTACTTAATACCCTGCTACAAATTTGTATACTAGCGTCCCTTATCCGGGTGGTATGACTAATAAATGGTCACAACCTAGTCCAATTTATACTCCCCAACAAATAGTGGTTTATGCTCACATGTTAGCTCAAAATCCTCTAGTTTACTAACAATCTCATGCAGGAAGTCAGTATGGCTAAAATGCACAACCAAAAGTGGATTATGGCCATATAGGTATTCCTATGCCATATCAATATTATAACTACCTGCATATGAATAGGAAACTTCCCTTTTAAGAAACCTTAGATTGACCTAACTTGTACAAACTCATTAATGATCCTATTATGCATGATCCTTTTTGGTCATCTATACTAGCTAAATTACCATTCGATATACCTAAATTCGAATGCAAGTAGGGAGAAGACCCGAAAGATCATGTTATGACTTTCCATATTTGGTTTTCTTCAAAATATTTGATGTATGATTCCATATGTTTGAGGATTTTCCAACAAAATCTTATTGGGACATCTGCCAAATGGTATATTCAACTTCCGCAACATTCTTTCAGTGTTTTCAATTCTCTAGCAATCTCATTCCTTACACATTTTCAATTACCAAATAGATATGAAATGAGCACAAACATTTTAAATTCCCTTAGCCATTTTACTTACACTCGCATTTCTCATCATATTCATGATTGGAGATGATGATGTAGATTAATCAAAGCTCCTATTCACGATCAATTGTTAGTTGATTGGTTTACCAAATATTTCCTTCCACCCATTGCTAGAGATGTATCTATGGGAGGTGATGTAAGATAAGAACAAGCAATTAGACGTGCATATAATGTAGACTTTGTTTATTCTCAATCTTGAACTCTATATTACCTAATTCCAAAAGCTCCTCATCCTGCCATAGATCCTTTAAGTCCTTCCACACAACCCCCTATCAATGGCATTGTAGGTTCTGTACAAACACAGCCTATGAATAAATCGACAAAAATCAAGGTCTTAACACTTCACACTCTAATCAAATTGTTACAATTCATGTTACTACATCAACCACTATTGTTTCCACTGAATTCAATGTAAGACAATATTTAGAATCATCAGGAACAAAGAAAATGGGAAAAGGAAAATCCAAAAAACCCATGAATCAGTAGGGATATACCAAAACAAAAACTACGAATGTTGAATCAAAACCCAAAAGAAATGATAAGTTCCCTTGCCTTATATGTGGAGGTGATCACTTTATGAAAGAATGTCCTCATCGTGAAGATATTAATAAATTTCTTAAAAATGCATGGGCTTCGACAGTGTTAATTGATCCTTTACCTACACAACAACAATTGATTGATCATGAATCCTTGCATAGACCATGTTATTCTTCTACTGAAGAAGTTAAAATGATGTCTAGTGAAATGGTTCAGATGAAAACTCAATCACAGAGTTATTACCTACCACTAGAGAAAAAGAGTGAAGGCCTTCCTCCAGATAAATCCTCCCCTTCCACTCCACCTCCTACTAATGGTATTTAAATTGAAAAACTTGTTTTTGACATAGTATTACATCCCCCAAAGAGTTCTATTCGAAAGTCAATTTTTAATCCTAGCGCATGTCCTACTTAATATTAAAACATTGTTGAAGATTTAGCTCAAGAACCTTATGTTATGTCCACTATTGAAGTACTCAAAACTTGTCTGACACAACAAAAAAACCTATTGTCAGTACTTAGAGCTATGGATCCTGAAACTTCTTTCATTACTTTTAATCTAGAAGATTTTAAGTTGAGGCTTTCTCACCAACTTTCCATTTAGATAAATACTAAATTTACTAGGACAGATATCCATCGTACCATTTTGGATGAAGGTGGCTCTAATTTTATCATGTCTTTGTCTTGTTAGAGAGCCATTAGTTCTCCTGAAGTCAATCGTTCCATTATCACCTTGAAATCCTTTTATGTTCGTGGATTTCAACCTTATCGAGTGTTATAATCATTGTCTGTAGAATTGAGGGAGGAATTTGTATCCATTCAAATTGAAGTTGTAGATGTGCCATTAGATTGTAATATTTTATTGGGAAGGGACTATTTTATGCTATGCACATAGTTTAATCCTATGTCTTTTTTTTAGTTCAGTTTACATACTAAGGAAGGATTATTACGATCGATCAACTGAATTTTTTCTCTCCTGATGTCAATTCCAATTCTTTGAATAATGTTCCACTTTTAGGGTCTTATGTCCCATAAGAATGTGTTGAAATATTGTAACTTTGAAGAATATTCTATATGTATTTATTTTTGGTCCTCGATGGTCATACCAGGAGAACCACTTGTATTAATTTGTACCCCGATGCTCCTAATCGGAAGAACTAATAAGAGTCATGAGCCAGTCCCCTCTAATTGTAAAGGTGGGTCATTAGTACCCCAGTGTGGTTACTTGAGCCTACATGTGTAACTCGAGCCTACATGATTAAATTGAGCCTACATGACAGATGAGTTAACTTAAGTGAACGGATGAATATAAATAGAGGTGTAGTGCTCCTCATTTGGGACACACACTCTCACTTGTATAGCGCATTAGTGGAGAGGAGAGAGAAGTATTTGGAGAAGGAGGAGGATCAGGCTTTGATCTCCTTGTTGCTTTTATCTTTTATATTTTGGGGCATCTATATTGAGGAAGCTTTTGCTGGGTTTTTCCCTTTAGGGTTTTCCCAGGATAAATCTTTGTGTTCTCTTTTTGTATGGTTGTGCTTGTCTATCTTTCAGTGATCATGTTTATATGCTTTTGTTATGAAATTGAAATGAAATACTAATGATCTAGCTTACCATATGAAAATTTAGCATGGTATCAGAGCCACCCTAAAAGAAGACACTGTGCAGTTAAAGAATCTAGGGCTTCTTATTTTTTGGGTCTCTATCCATGATCGATCAGCAAAAGAAGGCTAGACCAACTCTCCATTGAAGGGCGCATCTTTCTCTCGAAGCATAATTCGATTCCGAGCATTTTCAGTTTTGGTGTGGAAAATTAGGGCTTTCTACAGAAGAATAACTTTTGAGTGAGCCCAGCATAGGATTTTTATCCTCATAAAAATTGAATTTTAGAGACCTGGATCAAGAAATTCGGTTGGGTGAAACTCTGGGAAAGTCAAACCCTAGTTTGACCCCGATCTGGAAAAACCCTAAATACTAAAACTGATACGTTTTGGTACATTTGCTATATCCTGATATTGGAAAAGGATCAGAAGTTGAAAATTGTAAAGGCCTAATATAAAATCTTGATTTACACTGTGTCCAAAATTCAGCCTCATATGCGCTATATTCTGGGAGATATGATCCCTCCAAGTTAGGGTTCTAGCCTCTTCCAGAATTCATCCCTAAACAGGACACCTAGGGATAATTGTTGTAGCGTGGGATACAGAGTTCCAAATGGAATTCCTAAATATGTTCCAGAAAAATAACAGACCTTAATTTCTGTGGTACAAATTTCAGAACCTCAAGATGAACCAGTGACATGTGGTATGCCGTACAACTTCACTATTCTAAACAGTCCTGTAACCGGTCACCTTGGGAAACTGATCATAAAGCCCAATTGGTGAAACCAATTATGATAGAACCTGTGTTTTTGGATCAAGGACATGCAATTTTACCTTAGTGAGAAATTTCAGACACAGAGGAGTAGTAATTTCGGATATATCATAGAAATAGTAAATTGGAAAACTAGGGCTTCCTGTTCCGATAGCTTCCCTCCACTGTTTTCAGAAACGGAGTACATTGGACAGCTCCAATTGAAGAGATATATCTTTCTATCCAATCAGATCTGAAATATTCCAAGTTTTGAAAATTAGGTTTTCTCTGACAAACCCTAGATCAGCCAGCTCTGGAAGCAGGACGAACACCTCAAATCAGTAAGATCTAATCTTTTGCTATTTGCATTTGAGGTTCTCATTTCAAAGTGATCTATCACATCAGCTTGATGATAAGCTTGGTGAAGTTAAAAAATTCCAAGCATGGAAGTATTTGATCTCTCTGAAGAAAATGAATTGGACACCTACATGAGTAGAGAGGTTCCAGTTCTAGAGGGAAGATGAGCCTCAAAGCCTTACACAAGAAGAACTTGATCAAGGCCAAGAATATCATTGTTGATTCAATCACGGATCAATTTGTACAACAAGTGTATTCCCTAAAGACACTGAAGATGTTTGATTCCTTGATAAAGCTATTTGAAGATAAGAACATAATTCAGAAGATGGATTTGAGAAAACAGGTGAAGAATGTGAAGATCCAGAATGCATAACATCTTGAAGCGGTAGAAGAAGAAGTAGAGAATGCAGAAGTGGTGATAGCCACCTTGAATGGCCTCCCATGATCATGGGATTCATTCATGTGAGGAATGTGTGCCAAAAGTAAGTGATTACTTTCAGTTGACTCTGGGAAGAAGAAGAAGCTCGTTGAAGAACAAGCTCTCACCATTCAAAGAAGATCCCTCAAATGATGAGGAATATGAAGAACTCAATTCTTGATGAACCTCTTATCCATCTTATCATTTGGATAAGAAGTGATGATTTCATGGATGAAGAAGATGATGAAGAAAAATGATCAAGAAGGACTCTACCCATGAAACAAACAAAAGATAAGTATTCAAATGTCATTTAATGATATTGTTTTGTTATGCATTTGATTATATTCAATTGATGTGTTGTTTGCATGCATGTGATGGGTAAGTAGCTCATGGTTATATACAAATATCCATTGTTACTTATCTAGAATGAAACCTATTTGCTGACATATTGGATTCGTGCACAATATCAATGATTTCATGGTAGATATGGAAGGCATATAGAAAGTTTCTATGAGATATGGATGAATGTTGTATTGGCTAAATAGTTGCATGATGCATAAGAATTTGTCATTATGCATATGTAGTTCTAACCATGCAACTGGTGCATTTGAATTGTAGGAAAGGTCCTGTACAACATCCTAAAAGAAAAGAAGGATGAGACTTGTTCTGAAGAACAAGTGATGAAAACTCAATAAACATAAATCTGAGCTCCCATGGTCAGAGACACCATGATGAAAGAAAGAGCTTCAGACAACGGTAGATCCACCTCGAAGGATGAAGACCACCATGGGTTTGAGAGATAAATCAAGATGAAGAAAATAATGCTATGAAAGAAGCTATAATCAAAGAATAATAGTTGATTATGGGGAATGATGTATACGATATGATTTTGAGAAATAAAGGGAAGTATGTAGTATCTTCCATATGGATCTGCAAGAACAAGTGTACAAAGCAAGAATCGTGATTTGCCTCAGAAATAAGAGACTATGACATGGCATACTCTATTGACTAGTATATATCAAGCATAGAATCACCTATATAGAATGAAGAAGGAAGATAATACTCCACTTCAGGGGGAGTGACTACAGAAGATATATGAGTTCGACATGGTACGACACGGTGGACAAATTCCTGATGGATCGAGACTTTACCAAGAGTAAAGTGGGTTCCAACCTTCAAATTTGAATACAAAAGACTAGGATATGTTGATGATATGACAAGACGAACTCATGGAAGATGCTATGATGAAAGAATACTAGAATGACGTTTGGGATATAGTACTCAAACCAGAAATCAAGAATGTGTTATCTTACAAATGGATTTGCAAGATAAAATATGTTGCTGATAGAAGTAAGGAAATACTTGCGGCTAGAAGTTTCTATAAGAAAGAGGGAATTAATTCTAAAGAGACACTTTCTCCAGAAAGCAAGGTACACTTCCTTCAGAACTATGATGGTAGTTTCTTCCATGATGAAGTAAAGACAAGCCTTCCTTAATGGTATGATTGGGGAAGAGTTTTACATCGAATAGTCACAAGGATTTGAAGTTGAAGATAGATGGACTCATATATGTAAGTTGAAGAAGGCCCTCTATGCCATGAAGCAAGCTCCGAGAGCTTGGTATGGAAGGATAGACAATTTCCTGTCAATTATGGGCTTTACCAAGAGTAGAGTTGATCCTAACCTTTATCCCAAGGTTGTAGAAGATGAACCTGTCATCCTGTTATTATATGTGGATGACTTATTATTGACAGGGAATGAGAAACAAATCATGGAAAGCAAGAAGAAACTAGCAGAATAATTTGAGATGAAAGATCTTGGTTTAATGCATTATTTCATAGGTCTGGAAGTATGGAAAATTTCAGAATAAATTTTTCTCAACCAGGTAAAGTATGCGATAGAGATATTGAAGAGATTCAACATGTTGGAATGCAAATCCATGGCCACACCCATGGACTCCAACCTAAAACTGTTAGCTGATAATTCATTAGACTTAGTGGATGCGACTCATTATAGACAGATCATTGGGTCATTGATGTACTTAACAAATACCAGACCAGACATTTGTTTTTCCGTGAACACCTTAAGTCAATATCTTGTTCAACCAAGACGGGTTCACCTAGTAGCTGCAAAACATGTGGTGAGATATCTAAAAGGGACTATAGCCCTTGGTCTATAATATGATAGTAGCCATGAGTATAGATTGTATGACTACACAGATGCAGATTGGGCTGGAAGTATCTCAGATAGAAAAAGTACATCAGGTGCATGTTATAGACTGGGATCTGCTATGATTTCATGGTTTAGCAGAAAGCAGTCTAGTGTTGCTCTAAGCACAGCTGAAGCAAAATATTTAGTAGCTTACTCTACTAGTTGTGAAGCCATATGGCTTCAGAAGCTGATGTTAGGATTATTCAACCTAGAGTTGGACACTACCATGATAACCAGAGTTGTGATGACAGAGAACCCTATGTTCTGTCGTAACACATATAAATCCAGTATTTCTACATACGAGATAAGAAGGAGATGATGATGATTCAGTTTTTCCATACTGAAGATATAGATGATTTATTTTACATACTGTAGATGTAGATGATGGTGATTCTGTATCTCTATACTGAATATAGAGATGATGATGCTTTCAGTATTTCTATACTGAAGATATAGATGATGATGCTTTCAGTATTTACATACTGGAGATACAAATGGTGATAGTTCAGTATTCACATACTAAAGATGTAGATGATGATGGTTTAGATGATGATGTGCTAATGGAACCTCTGTCCCAAGTAAAGTTCGAACACTTTTGAGACAAGCTTGGTGTGGTTCGGAAAGACCTTCTCCGAAAGGGGGAGTAGTGATGTTGCAGTGGGATTGTATCATCCCTGGGCACTTTCCCTAAAGTGATCCAGAGACCTTGATCTTCGAGAAAGAAGAGGGATTGTATCATCCTGGTACATATGTCCAAAAGTGATCTGGACACCTCAGTCTTTGAGAATGAAGAGGGATTGTATCATCCTAGGACAAATGTCCAGAAGTGATCCGATGACCTCGGTCATCGAGAATGTAGCAGGATTGTATCATCCTTGAACTTCGGTTCAGAACGGATCTGGTGAAATTCGATCATCGATAATGTGGAAGGATTGTATCATCCTTGAACTTCGGTTCAGAATGGATCCGGTGTAACTTCAGTCATCGAGAATGTGGCAGGATTGTATCATCCTTGAACTTTGGTTCAGAATGGATCTGGTGTAACTTCGGTCATCGAGAATGTGGTAGGATTGTATCATCCTTGAACTTCGGTTCAGAACGGATCCGGTGTAACTTTGGTCATTGAGAATGTGGTAGGATTGTATCATCCTTGAACTTTGGTTCAGAACGGATCCGGTGTAACTTCGGTCATCGAGAATGTGGTAGGATTGTATCATCCTTGAACTTTGGTTCATAATGGATCTGGTGTAACTTCGGTCATCGAGAATGTGGTAGGATTGTATCATCCTTGAACTTCAGTTCGGAATGGATCCGGTGTAACTTCGGTCATCGAGAATGTGGCAGGATTGTATCATCCTTGAACTTCGGTTCAGAATGGATCTGGTGTAACTTCAGTCATCGAGAAAGTGGTAGGACTGCATCATCCTTGAACCTCAGTTCAAAACAGATCTGGTGACCTCAGTTGTCGAGAATGTGATAGGATTGCTTCATCCTGGGATTTTGAGTCCAAAAGAGATCCAAAGACTTCTTTGTCTTTGTACTGTGGGCTGATGCTGCTAATGATGATGTTTCCTAATCGAAAGATTAGAGTGTGATGATGATGATGATGTTTCTGATCGAAATATCAGAGTGTGATGATGATGATGATGTTTCTGATCGAAAGATCAGATGTTGCTGATGATGATGATGTTCTCTGATCGAAAGATCAGATGTTGCTGATGATGATGATGTTCTCTGATCGAAAGATCAGAAGTTGCTGATGATGATGATGTTCTCGGATTGAAAGATTAGAATATGATGATGATGTTTCCTAATCGAAAGATCAGAGTGTGATGATGATGATGATGTTTTTTATCGAAAGATCAGATGTTGTTGATGATGATGATATTCTCTAATCGAAAGATCATAAGTTGTTGATGATGATGATGTTCTCTGATTGAAAGATTAGAATATGATGATGATGCTATTACTGATGATGATGATGTTCTTTGATCGAAATATCAGAATATGATGATGATGATGTTTCTCTAATCAAAATATCAGAAGTTGTTGATGATGATGATGTTCTCTGATTGAAAGATTAGAATATGATGATGATGTTGTTGCTGACGATGATGATGTTCTCTAATTGAAAGATCAGAATATGATGATGATGATGTTTCTCTGATCGAAAGATCAGAAGTTGCTGATGATGATGTTCTCTGATCGAAAGATCAGAATATGATGATGATGATGTTTTGTGATCGGAAGATCAGAGATTGCTTATGATTATGATGTTACTAATGATGATGATGTTTTCTGATCGAAAGATCAGAATGCGATGATGATGATGATGTTTCTGATCAAAAGATCATAATGTGATGATGATGATGCTTTATTATCAAAGTATGATGATGATGACGTACTGATCAAAAGATCAGAATATGATGATGAGTTGATGTTAGAGTATGATGATGTTTGGTTGATGATGGTTGTGATCAAAAGATCAGAGGCTGATGATAATGACGAGTCTGATTGAAAGATCAGAGTGTGATGATGATGATATTTTGATGATGATGATGTTGATTTTTTCATGATGATGTTTCTGATCGAAAGATCAGAGTATGATGATGATGTTGTTGCTGATCGAAAGGCCAAAGTGCTGAAAAAGATGTTGTTGATCTAAAGGTCAAAGTGTTGAAGATGATGTTGCTGATCGAAATGTCAAAGTGCTGAAGATGTTGCTGCTGATTGAAGAGTCAAGATGCTGAAGATGTTGTTGATCGAAGCGGTCAAAGTACTGATGATGCTGAAGACTAAAGATTGAAGATGAAGGCTACATGATGTTGAAAAGCTTCCAATGATTTATAGAGGTATCACCCTGATGATGTTGATGATGTCCTCTATCTCTTTCCTATTATTGTTGTTGTTGATGTTGTTATAGAATACCCTTCTTCTTAAGGGGCAGTGTTGAAATATTGTAAATTCGAAGAATATTCTATATGTATTTCTTTGTGGTCCCCGATGGTCCTACCAGGAGAACCACTTGTATTACTTTGTACCTCGATGCTCCTAATCATAAGAACTAATAAGAGTCATGAGGCAATCCCCTCTAATTGTAAAGGTGGGTAATTAGCACCCCAGTGTGGTTACTTGAGCCTACATGTGTAAATCGAGCCTACATGACAGATGAGTTAACTTAAGTGAACGAATGAATATAAATAGAGGTGTAGTGCTCCTCATTTGGGACACACACTCTCACTTGTATAGCGCATTAGTGGAGAGGAGAGAGAAGTATCTGGAGAAGGAGGAGGATCAGGATTTGATCTCCTTGTTGGTTTTATCTTTTATCTTTTGGGGCATCTATATTGAGGAATCTTTTGCTGGGTTTTTCCCTTTAGGGTTTTCCCATGATAAATCTTTGTGTTCTCTTTTTGTATGGTTGTGCTTGAATATATTTTAGTGATCTTGTTTATATGCTTTTGTTATGAAATCAAAAAGAAATACTAATGATCTAGCTTAACATATGAAAATTTAACAGAATGTAGGGGTAGAAATTCTCAAAGATTCTTCACTCATGGGGGTCTTTCTGTTAACAAGTCTCACTCCTTCTTTGTAGGTTTCTTCCATTTCTCTCTACAAGTGATAACAATCTATTAAAAGGAAAAATGATGGATGATTCAATGTCCCTAAGTTTATATGAAGTTGTTTATCATGAAATCCAATCCATGTTTGATTATTGCATCCCTAATTATCACCTTCTAGTAGCATCATACCTTTACCATATACCATATTGTTAGATTGTCCTCCAACATATTTATTCTATATTTTCAACCCTTTCCATCTAATGAATCTATAATGGAGGTTATGTCCTTAGATGGTTTACCATGAAAATATTCCCATCATCGGTCTTCTTTCTGTATGAATCCCCAATTGGTAGAAATAGATTCTGAGTCTTTTGTTTCATATGATATCATTTATTATTTTCAATAGACTATACTCACACAAGGTGTTGCATCTAAAGGAAATTTGAGTAATATTACAAAGACTACTCCAATTGACATGTCAGTGAAACCAAGTATCATTGAGCACATATATTTGGGCCAAAACTATTCTCCTTCAGAAATAGAAACTTATAGATTTCTATTCAAATAATTTCATGATGTTTATCTAGTGGAGTTATGAAGAAATGGAAAGGATTAATTATTTGATTATCGTTAATGGTAATACCCTGATGCCAAGCTAGTCTGAAAAAAACTCCATCAATTTCATCCAAGGAAAGCTACAACCATTAAAGCAGAAGTTGAAAATTTTCTTAAAGATGGGTTCATTTATCTTATACCTTTGATAGAATGGGTTTATAACATTTTTGTACACATTTCACACTCAACCATTTGTGTATGAGAGAGAGTGTTGGCAGGGGTTTTGGGACAAGTTAGTTGTGCGGCACCACGAGTGTCGCGCAAGCTCAGAAAACACTACGCAAGTAAAAGATAGAGCGCAAGGTGGAAGATAGACTATTTTGAATATTTGGTGTCACTTTTTGTACTTTTGGACCATATTTTGTGAATATTGGTCATTATTTGGTAGAATCAGTTAAGAATTAGTTAGAAAGACGTCCAAGTGGACCATGAATGTAAAGGAACAAGCCTATAAATAGAAGAAGAATTGTAAATGTTAAAGATGGGATCAAAGAATGAGAATTGAGAGCTTGAAACTCAATTGAATCATTGTTCGGTTTGGATCTATGGTTGATTGCATAGAATTAATGTGAGAAGACGAAGGTTGATCTGAATGACTGTTGTTTTTTGTCTCATTCTATCTTTCTGTTTCTGTGAATCCAATGGTGAATGTGTGCAACATGAATCTATGATGAGATGTTTATTCCTTATGAATAATGTTATCTTTCTAGATCTGTTTGCGCAACAGTATGGTTATTTCTGTTATGAATGAATGATACGATATTTTAAAGAGAAATGATGAATGGCTCTATTGATGATTAAGTAACTTGTTAGATCTGATAGATAAGTTGATGAATTGTCGATTCCCATAGTCCTCTTCTATTCTGAGGAAACTTGGTTTTGACAGCCCTCCCTCGAACATCTTGGGTGAGACTTCATCTGCTTCGTGGGTGTTGCTGGAAAGGGTAAAACCTGTCTGGGTCAGTGCTCAGGGAGATCGCAGCAAGCTGAGTGTTGACAGAGTGGTAACGCCCATTGAATAGGTTTTTTTGGTTTTGTTTGCGCCAAAAAATGGTTCCTTTGCCGAGACCTTGTTGTGATTGAGAGGAGGATATGTGGCATCTGACGTGACCAAAATTTCAATATTGTTTTGATAAGAAGCTACAAGAATTTATTGAAGTAGAAAATCAAAACCCTGCACTAACGACAAACAAGTGGTTGGCAAGATACATACACGACGGTCCTCATGAATACTTTTTCTCTAAGTTTCATACAATATTGTATGATTGGTTGACATAGTTCGCTTACAAGAAGACAAATATCCAAGGAGGAGATCCAACATCTTGGACCCCTAAATTGATCCATGAGATGCAGGAAATTGACAAAAAAGCATCACGAGCTATTGAGGTCTGGCTGGATAGTATCCTAGAAGGATATATCACTGAATTAACAGTCGACACTACCAAGTCCTACAACAAAGTGGAAAGGGAATTTTTCAACGAAAGCAGAGGTAGGTTCTTAATGTCTCTACAATTGTCAATTAAGGTGCTTATCTGTGAAAAGGGTATACTAAAGATGCACCTCAAGTGGTAGAACTTCAGTGTGTGGAGGTGCTGGATACCGAGACGAGAGTGGGGGGATGAATGGGAAGATAGCGGGTAGATGGGTGCAAGTTTCAACAAGAATGTGAGGGAAGCCGAGGAAGAAAGTGGTATTACGAGGGGAGGCACAAGGTTTTGACAAGAGAAGAGGCAGAGGACAGGGGAAGGTCCTGCTGCAATCAAAATGCAAGACTGCGAAGGAATACCACATGGGATGATGTGACCCTACAATGATAAAGAGGACGACCAGACCCAGACTACGGCCAGAATAGCATTAAGATCAAACCCCAATAGTAACGTACCCATGCCTCTGCGCACTATTATGTATTCTGGAAGAAACACAAGTTCCATGTTGACTTTCCCAATGTGCCAGCAACATTCTAGTAGTATATCAACATCTGTAGGAAGAAGGATTGGGATGGCGGGCGACAATACAAAGTTACCATTGTTCCATGGAAACAGGACTAACGATCCCAAGCAGTATTGGTTCCTATGTGAGGTAGTGTGGACTATCAGACAGGCCACATATGATGATGTTAATAAAGGCCAATTGGTGACTACTCTTCGGGGTCGTGTGCTGGATTGGTATATGAAATTTATACAAGTTCCTACAAGGACCCTTGCAAAAACATTGGATGAATTTAGCAGAAGACTCATTGAAGAATTCTGGAAATTGAAATTTGAAGCACAGTATATTACTGAGTTAAAATAGATTAAAAATTTTCCTAATGAAATCGTTTGGGACTTTGACTAGATATTTAAGAAACTAATGGTGAGAGTCAGTTTTGATATGAGCAATGTTCAGCACCAAGAATGCTTTATCGCAACATTATCACCTCATATCTAGAAACCATTGATGCAACAGAAGATCACAACACAGAGCGAGGCTCTAGAGATCACAATGAAGTTAGAAGCTCCACCTGTTGGGGAAAATGCAGCTAGTATCAACCAAATTCAGGTGTAGCTGGTGAACTTGATGCTTCATTTTCAAGACATTAAGAAATGGAAAGAGAATCGTGAAGATATTTGTTCCACTTGTTGTCATGCAAGTGGACACACTAAAGATACTTTCCTAGACTTCAAAAATTATCTCCTATATGGGGCACTGAACCCACTACGTTGCGGCATTGTACCATGGTGTCACATATGTCAAGTCTATGGGCATCGACATGAAGAATGCAGCTACATGCAGAAGATGGCGATGAAGTCGAAAAACCTATATTGTTCATTTTGTCGATCTGTGGGGCATGAAGATAAAGACTATCATGCATATGAATTCCTTCAGGAAAGGACATATGAATCATACTTTGTGAAGGGTGAATATCATCACATAGTATGGAAATCACAGCCGCAGCCTCAGGTGGTAAACTATCGACCTCGACCGCAATATACACCACCACCGTAAATGAAATTTATAACCTCGCAACTGCAGCCATAGTTTGCACCATAGCTGCAGTATAGTTAGATGTTGATGGCTCCACTACAACCATAATATGTTCAGGAAGTGCAATACGTTCAGTAGTAGATGAATCCCCTACCACAACAATTGGCTTAGCTGCAATACTAGTAGCAAGGAGGATTCTGTGAAGGATTTTGAGGAAAAGGGCGAGGATTTGGAAGAGGATGAGGATGGGGTATTTGGACATCACCAAAGAGAATGCCCACAATTGTAGTTTTTGTGTACATACGGCACTGCAATTGATCATAATATTGATAACTACCCACAACTAATCACAAGATGGTAGGCCAAGAACATTCCTCAGCTGCAGAATCAGAATCAATTGCAGAATCAAAATCAGCTATAAAACCAGAATTAGTTACAGAACTAGGCCCAAAATCAAGTTTCACTTCATAATCAAACTGTGAATCAACCCATGAACCCTTTGTTGAACCAGAATGCTCCATTGAAATAGAATCCACCAATGAACCAGAATGAAGGATCGACAGTTGTGATGATCTCAGCAGATCCTAGAATAGAGGATGTGGACATTCCCATCGTCACCTGCAGAGGTGTGACAACTAGAGAGGATGGGCCCCGCCCACAAGTTCGATTGGTTGGGAAGAAGAAGGCGTCATTTGATATTGCAAATGAAAAAGAGACATTCTTTAAAGCTCACGATGTGATCGGAAGAAATCGTGGTAAGTCACCTATTTATGGAATTCCCTCTTCTTTTGATTCTTTGTTGGAGGAACGACCATCGCGGCAGCATGGTACCTTGTAGCACTTATTTGAGAGTTGCTTGTCACTAGAAAGAGATATCGATGATCTAGACGAGATTGAGAATTTGCTGCACCTCTCAGGAAAGGAGCGGAAGGACTCCTCAGTGAACTATTTACATAAGAAAAAGATGGGAGAAGAGATGCGTATGAACATTCAGATTGGGGACTATGACATATATTCAGTCATTCTAGATCTGGGCTCAGATGTGAATATCCTAACCAAGAATACATGGCAGAATATTGGGAGGCTGACGTTGGGTTGGTCCCATGTGCAGCTGCACTTGGCTAATCATTCCAAAGTACAACCGATCGGACATGTGTCGAACCTAGTCATAGATGTTGAAGGTATGAATACCTATACCGATTTTGATGTGATTGAAGTTGTCGATGATGGAGGCTCCTATACTGCATTCATGGGGATTGGATGCGCCAACAATAGTATGGCATTAATTAACTTCAAGAAGAGGATGATGACATTTGAGAATCAAGACATCAGAGTCATCGCTCCTATGGATCCAAACGAAGGATGGAGATATATTGAACCTGTGAAAAATGAAGTTGTCAGGGGATGGGATCATGCTTACAACATTTCTAAATATTACATCCACCCAACTGCTGATGGATAACTCGATTGGCGAAACTCTAGTTCTGTGTCTTCTAATTCTTATGATGCGTTAGAAAACTAGAAAAACTGCATGCACGAGGTGTCATTCAAAAAATGTGGTTTGATCACACAATCATTGTTGGAATATATTAAACCCACTCATAACTTAGGATAAAATAATTAATCATTATTTGATTAATTATTCATCCACTAGCTTAATTAGTTGGAATTCACTTGCACCTTAAAGTCAATACATGCCATCTATATCCTAGGAATGATTTATTTCTAATTATGGGTTGATCTTGACCACCTTTTGACCATCCATAATTAGTATACAGCACTATATAGAATATTTTGGTTTATTCTGGTTTATTCTTCTTTATTCTACTTTTTCTGCTTTTCTATGGATAAGGTAAAGCTAGTCAAACTAGGAAACTGGGTGCTTTTGTTTCCAACCCATCCTTCATGAATTTTCCTCCATTTTCTAGGATTAGCATTTTTTTTCCATCTCCTTGAAAAATCACTCATCCTTTTTCCAACTTGTGAGGTCATTGATGGATTTGGGAAGTGCTTTAGACACCTATGGGGATTTACTATATTGTGGTAAGTCAACATTTTTGAGCTTTATGAGTTGTCTCCATACAACTCGATTTTCCTATGAGGGATAGCTGTTTATTTACACTAGTATTCATCATTATTCAATGGAAGGATACACACCAATATTCATCTCTTCATTCATGTGATTCAACCTCTTTTGTTCTCTCTATTTTTCCTGTGTATGCTTGTGAGAATTCTTAGTAGCAAGATCCATTTCCTGTGCTTCTTCTTAGCATCATTGCTCACAGCATTGATCTATTATTTCTACATGGTATTAGAGCTACAAGGAGCACAAACTTTCCATATCTTACATGGTATCAGAGCAGCAAGGTTGATCAAGTTCTACAGAGTTGAGGAGCACATCTAGTCTCCTATCCCTATTTGAAGAAGAGCTTTCCTTTACAAGATTTTCTCCTAGTTTTTTTTGTAGTTTGTAGAGAGTATCTCCTAGAGCATATCAACAACTTAAATATGGATTCAAAATTTCTTCTACTATCTCCTTTCAACAATGCTGATTGGAAGCCAAAGATGAGTGCATACTTGAAGAGGCAATGTCTCTTTGATGTCTCCATTGGTGCATTGAGCGAACCTGAGTCTTATGAAGAGAAGATTGATTGGCTAAGTAATTGTGATAGATATTATGCAATCATGTGCTTGGAAATGTCTCCAAATATACATCATCTCATAGATTCTTCTGAATTTCCATTTGAGGTTTGGAATATTTTGGACAAATCTTTTGGTTTGCAGGAAATAGAAGATGAAGCATGGAGTGAACCCAACATCTCCTCTTGTTCTCTCTCTCAAGATTTCTTGGCATCTACATTCGCTGATGAAGTTGATCATGATGAAGAATTTTCTCATGTAGTTTATGTTTCTGCTACTCTCCTTGATTCGAATGCTTCCTCCTTCAATGAAGAAGCAAATATTGAAGAGCCATCTTTTTATGTGTCTCTTGAAGGTGATTTTTATTCTTGTGAATCGTGATACTATTGATGAAAAATAAGTAACATATGGAGCTTCTATTGATATTAATTATGATCATATCACCCATTCCTTGTTCTCTAAATATCCTATCTTAGATTCTGAGATCTATGTGTCAGATCCTTCACACTTTGTGTATACCTCTCTCCTTGATGGTGCGCAACCTAGTGATTTCCAAGATGTTTTCTTAGCCAATTCAAGCCTAATTTGTGTCATACCACTTACCTTACTTGAAATAATGTGCTTCAGTATCTTATCCTTTGTTCTTGGAATCAATACTCAGAACCTCCTTGAATATTGTGAACATCTCTTTCTTTCCTCCTTTCATACAGAGGATTCATTACCAGTGTATTCCCATGAGGCTGTTGATATGATTATATGTGATTCTTTTGATTCTGATTTAGAATCATATTTGCAGGTTGATACACATATCATACCACCATCCATACCATCCACCATACCTCTGAATAATCCTAATACTATACAAATCCCAAATTCACTAGTTGATTCCTCATTGGTCTCTTATGCAGTGATATTTATCTTACATGGTTTGAAGTCTTTCCTATATTTTAGTGGCTGGTTATCCATGTCCTTAGTCATATTTGGACTGTTATTAAACACATTTTGATCTTTTCTAAACACTTATGGTTCATATCTCATGCCCATCCATCATTCATATTTTTACACCTATCAGTTCTCCCTAGTTGCTCATAATTTTCCTAGTCTAGCTCTATATCCTCATGGAGCCACTGAAGCCTTCATATTTTCTGTTCCATATGCTAATATTTCTGATATATCAAATTTTCATCAGCCTCATATCAGATCTGGAAAGGTGCTACATCATATTGGAAGATTGACATGTGATTCACATCACAATTTTGCAGCTATTCAGGGAATTGAGTGTGAAATAAATTGTCTTATTTTTTGTACTCTTTGGGAAGGAGTATGCACAGATCTCTTTTCCATTCAGATTATGTTTCCAGATCATAGTTTTACAGAAAAAAGAAACATTTAGATAATTCTCCTACTTCATATATGATTTGTGTGAATATCAGTCATTTATTATTAGACTCCTTGATCACTAATATGGATTGTTGATCTATCTTGTTACTCTTATCCCTTTTCTTTTTCCTGATGCTTCTTTGGGGGTATTATAGATCACATGAAAAATAGTGAAACGACGATCATAATTTACAAATCTGAGGTAGAAGAATTATTTTTCAAATAGATTGATTATCTAGGGAGAGGATATATTGTTGTGACTTTTTGTCTCGACTTGTACCATACATAATAGAGGAACAAGTAGTTTCCACACTGGTTGAATTAGGATTCATACAAACACATTCTTTAAGCAATATGTTTATGTAAATATATGTTTACATCAATGGAAAACATCATTCAAGTGACCAACAAACTCCCCCTTTTATCATTAAAGGAAAACATATACATGTTCTCCCCCTTTTGACATCGATGAAAAATCAACTTCTTCTTTGATCAAGTGTAAGAACCAATAATGCTCCCCCTAACACAAATCCATGTGCCTGAATATACCTATGCAAGATGTAACCAATATTCCTGAATATACATGTGCAAGTTGTAACCAAACTGTGTGGAACCACCTAAAAGTTGAACCAAAAAGTAGCATGGTAGAGAATCCCCAGATAGAATTTTGTCATTGGAAATATGCAAATTTTATATATAATTATAATTGGTTGTTCATAACTTTGATAACAAAATGAAAGAGATTACATAGAAAAAAAAACCTAATTTTACCCTGAGATTTTCAAATTGCAGCTGAGGTAAAGGATTAGTGAATATGTCAACAATTTGACTCTGTATGCCAACATACTCTAGCTTGATAATATTGTTTAAAACCCTCTCTCTGAGAAAATGAAACTTAATCGGAATATGTTTTGTTTTTAGTGCATAATCAGGCTTTTGGAAATGATTATAGAACTTGTATTGTCGCAGAAAATAGGAATAGGATCATCATAGGTGACATGTATATCTGCTAGCATTTGTCTCATCCATATTACCTATGTACAATAATTTGCAGCAGCAATGTATTTTTCTTCAGCAGTGGAAAGAGATATTGTTGATTGTTTTTTACTAGACCAACTTACCAAGCACCCTCTCAGATAAAATGCTTCCCTAGTTGTACTTTTCTAGTCATCTCCACAACCTACACAATATGCATAAGTAAAAGCATAGAAATCAATATTATTACCTTTGGGATACCATAAGCCATAATGTTTTGTTCATTTTAGATATATAAGAATCCTCTTAACTACAAGTAAATGAGAAGATTTTGGAGAGGATTGAAACCAAGCAACCTGACATAATACATTCATAACATCCAACCTTGTAGTTGTTACATATAAAAGACTACAAATCATAGATATGTATATTTTAAGCTCAAAATTCTCAGAGTCATCTATGTTACTTAAATTACATCCAGTAACCATGGGAGTTTCTACTGATTTACAATCTTGCATTTGAAATTTCTTTAGCATTTCATTTATGTATTTGGTTTGAGATATAAAAACCCCTTTATCATTTTGTGAAATTTGGAGGACTAAGAAAAACTATTATTCACCAAGCATAGACATTTCAAACTCATTCTGCATACTTTGTGCAAATTGTTTGCTAAGATGGTCATTATCACTCCCAAATATAATATCATCTACACATATTTAAACAATAATCAAGCTATCATGTTCTTCTTTAATGTAGATATTATTGTCAGTGTTTCCTTTTTTGTATCCTTGCTTCCTTAGATATTTACCAAGCTCGGAATACCAAGCTCATGGAGCTTGCTTTAGCCCATACAGAGATTTTTTTAATATGTAAACATAATTTTCTGCTTCATACAGCTGAAATCCTTCTGATTGTTCCATGTAAACATTTTCTTCTAGTTCACCATTTAAGAAAGCAGACTTGACATCCATTTGATAAACTTTAATTCATTTAGAACAAGTAAAGCTAGAATTAATCTAATTGCTTCCATCCTTACAACAAGAGCATAAGTTTCACCATAATCTATGCCTTCTCCCTGAAGCTATCATGTTCTTCTTTAATGTAGAGATTATTTTCAATGTTTCCTTTTTTGTATCCTTGCTTCCTTAGATATTTACCAAGCTTGGAATACCAAGCTCATGGAGATTGCTCTAGCCCATAAAGATATTTTTTTAACATGTAAATATAATTTTCTGCTTCATACAGCTGAAATCCTTCTGATTGTTCCATGTAAACATTTTCTTCTAGTTCACCATTTAAGAAAGCAGACTTGACATCCATTTGATAAACTTTAATTCATTTAGAACAAGAGAAAGATAGAATTAATCTAATTTCTTCCATCCTTGCAAAAATAGCATAAGTTTCACCATAATCTATGCCTTCTCCCTGAGCACAACCTTTACAGACCAGTCTACCTTTGTTTCGAGTCACCGTACATGCTTCATCTAACTAATTTCTGAATACCCACTTAGCCCCAATAACATTTTTTTATAGGTCGAGGAACACGTTCCCATGTTTCATTTTTTTCTAGTTGACTTAACTCTTCTTTCATGTATTTTACCCAATGTTCATCATTAATTTCTTCTTCAACATTGTTTGTTTCAAGTAAAGAAATTAATGATACATGTTCTTGATTTGTAATTAATTCTTTCTTTTTTACTCTTGTCTCAACACCTGCATTCATATCACCAATTATTTGAACTTCAGGATGATTTTTTTGTATCCTTTTACTTGGAGTTTTATATGGAGTTGAACCTTGTAGAAAAGTGGGAGTCATATTTTCATTTTTTATTGATTTAGTTTCCTATTTATCACTTTTTCTTCTTCCTCCTTAATTTGTCATATATTTGATAATCTTTATTTTCATTTTTTTATTTCAAGAATGAGGAATCATCAACCTTAACATCTATAGATTCAACAATTTTCCTCAGTCTGAAATTAACATTTATAAGTCTTTCTTTAACATGAATATCCAACCTATATTCCTTCATCAGTTCTAGCTTCCAATTTACCCATATTTTTATCAATTCTTTTAATATAACACTTACTCCCAAAAATTCTAAAGTGCTTTATACCAGTTGGTCTACCTTTCCATAACTAATAAGGTGTTTTATCATTATTATTTCTTAGCAAGCTTCTATTCAATATGTGTACATTAGTATGAACTGCTTGAGGCCAAAACATATTACTCAACCTAGACTCATTTAACATTGTTCTTTCCATCTCCATAACAATTCTATTTTTCCTTTCAACAACACCATTTTGTTGGGGTATTTTTGTAATAGAGAAATGTATTTTAATTCCATTTTCATCACAATAATTGTTGAACTCATTTGACACAAACTCTCCCCCACTGTTAGATCTTAAACACTTAATCTTCATATCAATTTCATTTTCGCTCAATTATTTGAAAACATGAAAACAATTAAATGCTTATGACTTCTTTTTCAGTAAAAATAACCAAGTCATTCGAGTGAAATCATCTATAAATAACAAAAATTATGTTTCACCATTTAATCTTGTTTCCCTCATGGGTCCATAAATATCAGTATGTATTATTTCCAAAGGCTTTGTTGTAGAATATTCCTTTTTTTTAAACTTGACTCTAGTTTGTTTACCATGTTGACATTGCTTGCAGATAGAGATAGAAAGGTTTTTTATAACATGTAAGTCTCTTATTGGTTCATTTTTATTTAACTGAATAAAATTATCAAAATTAAAATGCCCAAGTATTTTGTTCCATAACCAACTTTCATCTTCATTCCCAAGATAAAAGTGTTCATCCTTCTCATATAATATGTAAATATTATTTGGTTTCCTTTTAGTTGTTCCAACTAAATGATTTGTTTTGAAATATCTAATTTGACAATGCTTGGAATCAAATATCATAAAGTTCCCTTTATCACATGTTTGACTTACACTTAACAGGTTATGTTCCATGTCTTCAATTGATAAAAAAATTTCAGCCATTATGTGTTTATTATTTAGACACACAGTGCCTTTTCCAATTATTTGAGTTGACTGTTAATTACCAAGTATAACTGTGCCCTCTTTTCCTTCATCTAAAGTAATAAAATTATGTTTTCTACCTGTCATGTGTTTTGAACACCTACTATCAACACACCACTTAACTTTATGGTCTGCTTGTAAAGTAAGATTACAATCTTCAATGTTTAAATGTTGATTTTTCTTTTTCCAGCATTTAGTTTTTAGATATGTGTATTTACTTATAGCATATTTTCAAACGTTTATAGGACAGTTTCTTCCTATATGCCTAAAATTATTGCATTTGTAACATTCAGGTTCAATATTTAAGACATCAAAACTATTGTATGAATTGCTCACAGTGTTTTCAGTTCTTATTCCATACTTAGATCTAGAGATATCATAGTTGTTCCATGCAATTATGTTTCTTAACAAACCATTACAAAAAACCGCTTTATGCCCATACTTATAGAAAAAAGGACAATAGTCATCACATATATTTTGGTACCTATCATAAATTCTTCTTTGAACTATTGAAATCTGATTTATTTCTTGCTTTGCTGATCCAATCTGCATACTGGTATTCTTTTTCCCTGTTCCTATTTTCGCAAGAGTTGTGCTTGCACTTGCATTATTAGTCTTTGATTTATACCCTATTCTAGTATTTTTAGTGCTTGTACTTTCATTAGTAGACTGCATTTATACCCTATTACAGTATTTTCATTAGTATATATTTGACAACTAATAATCTGATTTAGAATTTTTGAACTACTATTTATGTTACTTTCTTGCAACTTTTTCCTTAAAGAAACAACTTCAATCTTCAGACATTCATTGTCTTTATCTTTCTCTATAAGTAATTTGTTTAATGCTTCTTCAGTTAATCTAGCCTCTTCTATTTTAAATTTTAAATAAATTATCATTGTCCCTGTGCTTTCTATCAATTTGCTAGGTTCTTGTAAGTCATATTCAAGTTTCTTTATTTCTTCCTTAAGAGACTTATATTTCCTTACTTTATTTCTAAGTTCAGTTAGTGCACTTACAAGTTCTGCTTCAAAATCGAATTCAACTTCTTCTTCTTCAATAAATTTATCATTATGATTATCTAAAGCCATAAACAGTCTAATGTCTGAGATTTCATCACTTCCATGTATATCTGATGAATCACTATCATTTTTATGAATAGACTCTTCTTTTTATAAGATTTTCTTTGAAATGGTTTCTTGTATTTTTTCTTGTACTCTTTAGTCTTTCTATTACTTTCTACTTCACCATAAGAATTTTTATTGAACGGACACTTGGAAGCAAACTTACCTATTCTACCACAATCAAATAATTTGAGGGGAAGTTTACCTTTGTACTTGTCACTAACTCTTCTTATATTCTTGACAAAGTTAGCTTCTTCCACATCCTCTTCTCAGTCTTCATGATTGTTCATTTTAGTTTCAACTTTTTTCTTGTCTCTCTTTGTTTCCTTGAAAGTGGATTCTTTCTTGGAAGGATTCTCACTAGAAGTCCTAATTTCATATGTTGTTAGAATACCATGTAATTTATCCATTTCAAAAGTATGAAGATAAGTTCTTTCTTCTAAAGAAAATACTTTTGAATTAAATATTACAAGTAAAGATCTAAGTACCTTTTGAAAAACTTTGATATTTTCAATCTTTTCTCCTAAACCTCTCATGGTATTAACTACTTCATCAATGCATAAGAAATAGGCTGTGATATCTTCATTTTCCTCAATCTTTAAGCTTTCAAATAGACTCCTTTAAGATTGTATTTTATCATTCTCTACCTTATCATATCCTTCCTAAATATTTTTAAGTTTTTCCAATAATTATTTTGCTGACTTGCAGTGCATTACCTTAACAAGTTCAGAACCTACCAAGCCTCCAAGAATTGCATACATTAATTTATAGTTACTTTCATAGAGTTTTTTACCTGTGGCATCTATTGGAATAGTTGTTGGATTTTTGTATTCATTCAACATAGCTTGCCAAACATCAATTCCTTGAGATTGCAAAATGAAATTCATCCTAACACTCCAAAACGCATACTATATGCCCACCAAATAATGCTAATCCATGTTTAGTAAACTCATTTATTATCCATCATAAATAATAAAAGACTTCCAGTGGTTAAACTGACCCTGAAGCAACCGGCTCTGATACCAATTGTTGGAAAAGACAAACTAACTGAGAGGGGGGGTGAATCAATTAATTATCATAATTTACTTTTTTAATCTTTTTTTAAATAAAATCAAACTAATTAATCAATCCATAAACACTGAGACACGGATTTTTTCATGAGGAAACCCATAAAGGGAAAAAACCTTTTTTTTTATATGTAGGGAAAGCATCAACTTCTTAATGCATCATTTTTATTTGAGTCAATAACTGAAATGAGGTAGCTACCTCTATTTCTTCACCGTATACCAAAAATAAGCTTATAGTCCTTCTTTGTACAAGCATCAACTTGTATTGAAGACTTATAGTCTTCTCTAGCTCCTCCCTTCCTCCTTGTAGCACAAGCGCCAATATGTTTCACAAATTTTTCAATCTAAAACCTTTTACCTTTTCCAAACCCAACCTGCATCAAATATAAACTTTGTCAAATGCAATTATGTCGCAACTTCTCTTTCAAAACCATTTCTATCAAAACAATCCTATCAAGACCATCGCTATCAAAACATCTTCATAAAAAAAAACAACTTATCTAGGTCAAAAAATATCTATCAAAAAAAAACTTATCTTTGTCAAACAACTCTGTCAAAAGACAACTTATATATGTCAAAACATCTTTGTCATTATGTCTCGAGGTATCTTCATTTATGCAAACAGTATTGTATATGAAACTCAGACCTTCAATGCTTGTAATTAATCATATAAATTCTCTCAATTTATTTGCATCTAGTATCTAATTAGTCTCAGCATATCTACTTCATTTCAATGATAGATATGACTACTTATGTTTCTTTAGTCTATACAAAAAATCATTAGTTTTTCAAAGCTCTGTATACCATTTTATTCATTTTACTTGTTCAACCCATAGTTATGAGCACCCACACAGCTAGTGTATTTAATCCAACGAACCATCAATACTTCTGTTGTCTCAACATGCAAAAAACACACTCAACTCATACAATACTAACTATCAAAGAGGATTTTACAATACAACATTTAACTCATTCATAACGTGTGTTGATATATCAATGAAATTTGATGCATACTATTGTTTCTTTAACAAATGTAGTCAACTCCAGAATCTACCTCTTCCACAATTCATTCATTGTTGATACTTCAACGTTTTATTCATTGCTCTACATTTTCTTCATTACTGAGACACTTCATATTTTTCTTCATTGCTCTGTGTTTTCTTCATTCAAGATAGAGTACATCAATTTTCCTACGCATCTATGCACACCTTTGATCTAATCTATTTATTTCAGCCCCTCCATACATCTATTTCACTTGCACTTCAATCTCTAAAAAATTAGCAATCTCCGAACAGTTAGATATGGTTATCAAAACCATGTAAACACAATTCTCAACAAAGATTACAAATAAATTCGGCCAAAACGTGAATAAAACCTAATTGTTTGTCAATGCTAAACATTTATGCATTCTTGCAAAGAAAATGAGATGAGGCACCAATATTGGTCATAAGTTTGATAGCTTAAAAATGTTGGAATTATAAGATTGTAGAGGAAGTCAATAGCTTAAAATGTTTGAATCATAAGATGTTGGAATCATAAGACTGATCATATATTGGTAATAAATTTGATAGCTTAAATCATTCAATAGCTTAAAACACTGAAATCATAAGTTTGATCATAGGATAGATAAGTGTCATTCTTTAATAAATATATTTATATAATATATCTTTACATCAATGACAAACATCATTCACGTGACCAACATGTTCAATATAAACTTATTCAAGTATGAAAGACAACACAATGGAAAAGAATAATAGGAAACACATTCACATGAGAAAAAAGAAGTACATACTGTAAAATAACAACATGAGAATCTATGATAAAGAAAAATGCTTGCTTGGCTCTGCAATTTTATTAACTTGAAATCTCTGTTACAAAATGAGTCTCACTCTCACGAGTTCCAACCCCAATTACATTACAAGACATGCTTGTATACATTAAAAATGATCCTCAAGTTGATACCTAACTACCTACATTCTAAAAATAAATATTTTGTAACTGTCTTATTACATCTATCCAATAACCTTAACAAACTAAATCTTCCTAATTACTAGAAAATATTTTAACTTTACTCTAAAGTAATCCTTGTAATGTCTACAATGCGAGCCTTGAAATGAAATTCTTCACTGATATAGCCCATAATTTATTTTTCCAAATTTTTTAATAGTCTTCCACTGATCTCCAGATGGAATTTCCATATTTTCCATATCTTTAGCCAATACCCATATCTCCACATGATCTACATAATAAATAGGTAGTAGTTGGGTACTAATTCTCCTGAATGAAGAAACCAATTCAAGATCCACAACCAACTTATCAACTATATCTTTTCCTTTCAAAGACTGATTCATGTATTCAAAATTATTGCGATATATCCTAGATATTACCAGTAAGGCCTGATATTCAAATTGAGATATAAGCTTTCCATCCTCATCTCAAAAAGTATAAAGGCCCTTCTGAAATAACTCTACAAATAAGACTTGAAATACTTTACTTGATACAACATTAGGTCCTCCTTTGCTTGGACACTCTCAATGTGATGATGTTTCCCAATAACGTTTCTTACCCAAGTTATGACTGTAATTATATCCTTAATTCTCATTGTTCTCAACTCTTCCTTGGACAAAGTATTGAGTAAATTTATAGTGTTCCTAGGTGTATCTATTGGTTTTCTATCCAAAGTCTCTTTTACAGTTGTACAACTTTGTCTTGCTACATTAATTTCCATCTCTTTATCTTTGATATAATTCGGATAACATCTCAATTTTGTTGCTTCTGTAATAATCATATCCCAAAGAAGATGTCTAGCACCTTGTATTGGCAACTATCATCACAATTTTTCTGCTACCTTATCATTTTTGTCCAACAACTCCTTGTTCTTATTCTAAAAAAAGTTTTATTTCTTCTTCACTTTTCTTAACTATTTCATCCATCTTTTGATTTTTGTTTTTAGACTCTTTATATCCTCCTCCCTCAAGTTGACTTTTGGCATAGCTTCAACAATGTATTGAGTACTTGCTTCTGTGCTTGGCTGACATGTTTCCATTAGTTTATCTTTTTCTTTCTCCTCTCTTTCCTTCTCCAAAACCAACTAATTTTCATTCAAAACATCAATCTTAGCAATAAGTAACCCTTTTTATTTTTCCCATTGGCTCTGTTCTCCAGCAAGCTTCAATAATGTATCCTTACAATCATTCAGTTCTTAGTATAATGACTTATTTTTGTTCTCTAACTCTGTCAACTCAAAGGCTTGAATGAATTGAGTAGCTGGTATTTTTAATTTATTTTTCAATAATTGGATAGTTTTCTCATTCTGATATAAGATTTTATTTGTCTCTTGTTCCCTATCTGGATCACTATCCATATCCAGAAGATCACCCTGAAGTTTTTTTAATCTATTGTTGGTGTATTTTATTTTCCACCTTCTCCTGGTTTAATTGGATTTCTATCCTAGATACTGTAGAATGTAATTTTGG
Source organism: Pseudotsuga menziesii (assembly GCA_001517045.1). Lineage (NCBI taxonomy): Eukaryota > Viridiplantae > Streptophyta > Pinopsida > Pinales > Pinaceae > Pseudotsuga > Pseudotsuga menziesii. The sequence goes on from LPNX010656788.1 coordinate 38,520, forward strand.
GACTTTCAATGTAGCCTTCATCAAATTAGTATAAATAACTTCCTCAGTTTGCTTGTGTAAATGAATTTTTTCATGCACTAGGATCTTCTGCAAATTAAGCCTAATTTCTACAACTCTGTTTTGAGTAGCTACTGCTAAATTCAGTGTATTTTTTACATGGTCCTTCATAATGTCCATTGAAACCTCCTTATATAAAATGTTCCTTACTTTGGAATAAAATTTTAAATATTTTTATGAAGAAACACTCTTTCCTTGTCCATATATAGAATATAAGCCACTTCTTGACTTGAAATTATCACTAAAATCACCCTCTTGTATCTCTGTAAAACTATACTCTTGAATCTCAAAATTTGGGACTTGTATTTTCGCTTTCATTTTATTCCTTCCAATCTCAACCATCTCTTTCCCTGAATCTATCTTCTGTATCTTTGATGCTTTTGAATCTTCCTCTTCAACTTCAATAACTTCTCAAAAACTTCTCCTACCCATTATTTCAATCTTGTTGGGAGTTTGTATAATCATTGTTGTTGTTTTCATTGTGGAAAATGGATTTTCTTGTAACCCTTCTTAATCCTCCATATATGACTAGTATTCCATAATATTATCTCTGTCAACTNAGAGAAACATTATTTTTAATGATAAATGGACTAGCCTTCAACCAAAAATTAATTTCAGAATCCTTTCTAAAGCTCAAAAAGTGATAATTTTCTACAATAAGTTTTTGTCTGATGAATTCCAAAGAAAAAATCCTGATTGTCAAAAATGCAGGGAGAATATGTGGCTAGTGAACAAAACCATAGACTGATAATTGTATGCTTCTTTACTAGGAACGAATATCCAATTTTTTATTTGGGGTGAACTACAACATTTCTTCCATCTCAGGAAGAAATCCAGGAAACTTGTTCTGAAACATTACTCTATATACTTCTACCATTATAATATTCATATAGTTGAAGGTATTGTTCTCGATTTCAGAAGTAAACAATATCTATGGGAACTTCAAGTTTTCCTTGTTAAAAAATAAAAAACATCCTGACCAGATAAGATCGAAAATTGAAATGTATTGCTGTGTGGAAATTCACTAGCTCATAATGAATATTTTCATCCCAAAACTCATAAAATTTAAGGCAAGGTAACTAAATAGACTCTGACACATGCTCAACTTAAACAACATACTCAAAAGGACCCATGGGACAAATTTATCAGTACCAAGCCCTAAAAACTGACTTAACAAGGAAATGACCCACTAACATTCTTCATTGAACAATTTAATGTCAAGCGGAAAAGGATTAGTTGCAATAGAAGTATCAGGTTTAAGGCTTCTAGAGTAAGAAACTTGTTTTTCTTCATCTCCATCATGTCTACATTGTGCAATTAAACTTTCTTCATCAAAATCTTCCTAGTTTAGGGTAAATGACTAGGGTACCTCAAGGGAATCTATGACAACTAAGGTATTAAAGGGGAAAAGGATTCTGGACCTATTTGAATCCATTATGACTTTCTCATACTCTAAATAGCTGGATGCACACCAAGCTACCAAATTTGAGAAACTTAGGGTTTTTTCTAGACAAAGATGATAAAACTGAGACCTGTGGACACCATGCAGGTCAACTCCTTGCTCCTTTAAGGTTTCTAACTTATTCTCTAGTTCATGGAATGGACCAAAATAAAGAACAGTTTCAAAAATGTCACCATCCCTATCTTTAAAAATCCCTTCCAATTTTTGAAATTCATGGACTTGTGCTTCAATTTCCCTTCACCTTCTATTTTAAAAATAATCTGGCAGGTTAGTTACATGGCCTACCTCGAAAATGACTACTGGAATGGTATGTCTAACTTGTCTTCCACAAGGCACATGTGCATTCCTTCCAATGCACAATAGACAATCAACTTGAAAACACATGACCTTTTTCAATTATAAAATTCCCCACAAGAGGTTTCAGGATCGTGAGGGCAAGTTTTTCCCTACCACCTTTAACCTAGTGGAATGATTTTCTTCCCTCCACATGGAAGGAGATAAAAATTTCACTGGGACATGACTGGTCTGCTTCTCATGCATTTTGTGGCTGTGAAACCATCCTCCTTGTTAATATCTTTAACCCTTTTTCACACACCGTCAATACCATCTGACCTGTAATCCTTCCTAGCGGTCATTTTGCTAATCACTTACCCTTTCATTCATCGCAGAACTTCTCTTGGAGGATTCACTGCTCGACGTCGATCTCTCCACTCCTTAGATCTAGACCGTCAAACCATTCATCAAATTCCACAAGCACTTTACACTTACTTTAGTCACTTTTCTCCTCTAGCTTGTGGTTTTATAAGGAAAAATTAAGAACTTAGTTCTTGTTTTTAGAACCAAATCTATCATTTCCTCAGTCAAATTTCCAAATTACCAAATAGATAAGATCCTAATTTCACCTTAAGCCCTTCTTCTTACCTATTAATCAAAACTGTGCTAACAACGGGCTCCAACTAGGAATGATATCCTCTCTGTGAGGTAGCAAAGAAACCGCAAGACAGTTCCAATACCATTTCCCTTTGTACAAGTTATTATTTTCAAAAACAAAAATTGTAACTATTTTTTATTTTTCTATACATAAAAATAAAGAATGAAAAACCTCCAGATCTTAGGGCCTTCAAATTTTGGCTTGAAATCTTTCAACATGTCATCCATACTCGACTTCAAATAATAAATATATACAACTAATGTACAAAAATGTTGTCACCTTTAAGATAAATAGTGTTTCATAAACCTCCCATTCACAGGGCCTCCTTTAATGTCCACCCAATTTTGATTTTGCAAAATAAAATAATTATCTCCCATGTATGTAGTAATGATGTATGGACCCTTCCATAAATGATCAAACTTGCCATGTTTATAATCTTTTCATGCATCCCACTTCATAATTAAATCATTAATATGGAATTTCTCCTCTTTCACCCTCATGTCAAAGTTTTTCTTCATTATTTTAGATGCACCTACACTCTGTCATATTCTTTTTCTCTCAATTCATGGAGCTCTATTATCTCATTAATTCTCCTTTTCATGTGGTTAGGCTCTTCATCCTGTTCTTATAGCAACTTCATAACTGGAAAATCCAAAGATACTAGAAATTCTACTCCTTATACCAACTGAAATGGTGACATACCAATGGCCCGCTTAGTACTTATCATATCTTCCCATAAACCTTATTTAATCTTGGTGTGCCATTCTCTTTTGTTTTATTCTGGTAATTTCTTTATGATTCTCACCAATATCTTATTTAAGGACTCAACCAATCCATTTCCTTGGGGATAGTATGATGTTGAATGATTCAAAATTATATGTTACTTGTGTGAAAAATTGGTCAGTTTTTTTTATTTGAAGGCCCGTGCATTGTCTGTTACTAACCTCTTGGGACACCCCAACCTAGAGATAGTGTTATTTTCAAGGAATTCAATGATGATGGTATATTTATCTCTTATAGTTGGAATGGATTTAATCCATTTGGTGAAGTAGTCTATAGCTATCAAGATCCACTTATGTTGGCCATAAGCGTTGGGATTAATAACTCCAATAAAATATAACTTTGATTGAGCTTGGATTGAGAGGTAAAGACATTAATTTTATTTTTCCATAAAAAATATGACATTCATGGAATGTACACATCAGAAAAAATTATAGGCCAATAAAAACCTACTCTCAAAATCTTATTTCCAATTACCTTCCATGAATGGTGAAACCCACATACTCCCTGATGAAATTCCTTCATGTTTTGTTGGGATTCATTTTCAAGTAAACAATTTAGAAGAATAACTCCTGGGTCCTTCCAATACAAGTATTGATTCAAAATGAAAAATTGTGTTTCTTTTAAATTCACATATTTGTTTCTGGACTTTCTCAATTTAGGAGGTGCCTGCAATTTCTTTAAAACATAAACAACATCAATGTACCAAAGAGACAGGTAAAAATATTTGATTACCTGCAATTCTGATCCTGGCCCATTTGAAACATCAGAAATGAAATTTATCTTCATAGTTTAACAATTTGTATCAGTCATCAATTTGGCCAATCCCTAATCCTCTATCAATTTAGTGGTATTGATTTCCAAACCATACTCCAACAACATTGCAATCCATTTGGATATATTCCCTGCAGGATCTGGCTGAGTGAGGATATTATTTATGACATTGTTTGGTACATACGCAATTATATGAGAATGAAAAATATAAACTCTAATATCCTTCAATGATTTGATCAATGCATAATCTTGTTTTTCCATAATATCATACTTCAATTCTGCATCTCTTAATATTTTACTAAAGAATGCAATAGGGTGTTTTGCATTCTGTTGATTTTTCTATAATAACACCCCAACTATAGTATGTTCTGAAGCAAAAGAGAAGACAATAAAATATTTGGAAAAATAAGGGCTAATCAAAATGGGTACCTTTTTTATTTCTTTATTTATGTCATTGAAGGATTGTTTAGACTCTATGGTCCACTTAATTTCACTATCTTTCCTCAACATGTTAGTCACACTTCTTAGGATTTCTACAAAACTAGGAATAAATCTTCTCATAAAATTAACCTTCCCAATGAAGGATTGGATTTCCTTTTTATTTCTTGTTATATCCACTTTAAAAATGGCCTCCACCTTGTCAAGATCAATTTTTATCCCATCCTTTGATATAATGTGGCCCAATAACTTCCCTTCCTGCATGGAAAAATTTGACTTTTTATGAGTCAATGAGATACCAAATATTCTACACTTCAAAAACACTTTTTAAAATTGTTTGATATGATCCTCGTCAAACTTTGAGTATATTGTGATATCATCCATATATACTACGAAAAAAATTTCCTTTCCCTTGGCAAAAGAATATGCATTGCCCTTTGAAACGTTTCCCCTGCATTCATCAACCCAAATGGCATCTTAGAATACATAAAAGTTCCCCAGGGTCTTGTAAATGTTGTTTTTTCCTGATATTCTTGGTGAACCTTTATTCGATTATATCTTGAAAATCCATCCATTATAGAAATTCTCTCTACACCAACAAATTTATGTAGGATATGATCCATCTTTGGTAATTGGTAATTGTCTTTCAATGAAACTTTCTTCAAATTCCTAAAATCAATACATAGTCCCGTTTTTCTAACATGAACTAATTTTTCCACCCACTTTGAAAACCTAACCGTGACAATTATTTAGGCATTAAATAATTTCTTAACTTCTTTCTCAATCAAAGGAAGTAACATGGGGTTTATTCTCCTAAGTTTCTTCCTAAACTATTTTTCACTTGGTTGTATTGGAATTGTATGTTGTATGATAGATGTATCATACTCTTTTAAGTATTCATAACTCCAAGAAAAGCCATCAGATAAAATTTTCATCAATTCAATGTACTCATTATTTTCTTATGTAGGTAAGCCTTTTGAAAGCTTTACTATTCTGGGCTGATCTTGAATTTGATCTTCATGGGGCTGGACCTTGGGGTTTTTTGCCACTTCATTTCTATTAAACAATTTTTCTAAAGGTGTGAGTCATTTTGGAATAAAGTTACTTTTGAGATGAAAAATATCCTTCCCACCAATCATACCTTTCAATTTTTTTTGCTCCTCTTCTTCGACTGCAAACTCTTCATCTCCTTCAACAATTTCCAGATTCTGATTCTTTCCATCAATAACATTATTAGAAAATTCATCTGACATCTATAAGAATATTTTTATTTGCAAATAATCTTAAAAAACTTTCCAATACTTGGAATTATTAGGAATGAAGGGTCTATTCACAACTTCAATTTTATACTTTCCATCTGGATAAACAAGAATTTTAAAATTTCCAGTAGTAGTGGCCAAATAATTTTCTATCCTATTTTGTATTTTGAATATTACCATCACCATATTCGCATTGAAGAAAGTCCCAAGCATATCCCAAAATTCATTCCTATATGCTCTTATTCTAGGGTGCTTCGTCTGATAGGTACCATTTACTTGATTAATGACCAACTCTAAATCTCCATAAACATCAATCCTATTTTCTTTCAAATCCTTTAATGCATTTAACCCTAAAATCGAATCTTCATATTCAAATACATTGTTTGTACACTCAAATATTAACTTGAAATAATAAGCCTTAAATTCTATGTCTGGATAAATAATCAAGACACCTGCACCAACTCCCTCTTTACTTATCGATCCATCAAAATACATGGTCCATACTCCTTCAACTCTTTGCTTTTGTTTAGGGGCCTCTTGTCGCGTAGAAAAATATTTATCTTCTTTCTATTTATATCCCATTGGTAAGTCTTCTTCAATATGTAAATCATTATAAAAAATGGAAGACCCCAAGTCAGTGTCTACTGCATATATGGGATGATTTTCAGGTCTTTCCTGAATACTTACCACATAGGCCAACCTATTCTCTCTGTACAACTTCTTGTGTTCTCCAAAAAGTGGGATTGTTGCATAAGTCATGTCCATTTATAGGGTTCCTTTCATCTTTTAATCCCAAGACCTAGAAAACAACATGCCAAACATTAGGGGAGTATAAAAAACCACTACATCCATGATAATACTCTTGGAGGGAATTTGGGAAAGAGTAACCACCAAATCCTTGATCAACCCCAAACGTTTAACCTTTCTAGAGTCAAAATAAAATAAATCTTTGTATGTCCTTGTAGTTTCCAATCCCAAACTTTCCACTACCACTCTTGGCATCAAATTTTGTGAAGCATTCCGAATCAAGCATAGCATTGTGAAAGATCATATGATGGATATTCAAGCTCACATAGAATGGTGGAACATCTTCTTCAAAATTTTCTTCTATTATGGGGCCAAGAACAATAGTTGGTGCATCATCATTTATTTCCAATGTATCAGGCTATCATTCTCCATCGGTTCTAACCATTTTAGTGATTTTTTCTCTGTATTCATTATTTTCATCAGTTCATTGAAAGATATATAAATTTTGATTTTTGAAGTTTGATTTTGCAAACTGAAAGGAAAAACTATTTTAGAATTTTCTTTTGGTATTTCTTTTTTATTTTCTGGGAGTTTCTTCATAACATCCTCTTTTTTTGTTTCTTTATGTTGTGAACTATTAGAAGGTTGATTTGGAAGAAGCATTCCTTATTTATAACTACATATATGTTTCTCATTATTAATTTTCTTTGCAAATCATTTACGACATCTTGATACCCTCTTTGATATTGTTTTGTCTCCAATTCAAAAGTATTACCATCTTCCTCCTGAGAAAACATGTTACGCTCTTCGTCTATCAAATATATCTCAAAATTAACATCATCAAAATGATCTATCTCATTATCCATAGGATCAGTTTCTTCTTCTTCATCCACATAGTTATTTGGGAAAGGGGGTCTTACCTATTGGTCTTCTGCATTTCTTGGATTCCTATGCTCTCTATGTCTAATTTGTGGGGGAGGAGGTCTCCAAAAATTAGGATTCCCAATCTTTGGCTCAGGTTGATATCTATTTGGAATCCTATTATCTAGGGCCAATCTGTCCATAAGCCTTTCCATGGTTCTCATCACGACATCAAACTTTGCATCTCTTGCAGAAGAGGTTGAAGCTTGATTATCTTCTATGATCATTCTCCTATTTTCCTCAACCCTTTGTTTCATTTTACCAGAAGCCATTAAATTAGCTTCCACTTCCAATGTATCTTTGAACATAGTAGGAAAATTATCTGATTTTCTTTCTCGTAACAAAAGAGCAAAGTCACTATGAAAAGCATCATCATAATGTAGTTTGGAAGCTACTACAAGGGTTTTATATGAGCATGAATTGAATTATATACCCTCATAAATCTACTAGAAAACTCATGTACATATTGAAAGTTTCCCTTTTTTTAGATTATTATATTGAGATAAAATCTATAAAGGATTATTCTTGTCTTCCCATCTATTAAGAAAAAGTGTTTGAAATCCATCAAAATTGGGAATAGATATCGCAGGTAGATCCTTAAAAACTTATTTTCCTCTACAGAAAAACTTTGGGAAAATAATCTCAGCTTTTCATCATCATAGTCTACATCCTCTACATCAATGAAATCATTAAATCTGTCAACATGGTGTTGGGCTGTAAACTTTCCCTCCTCATCATAAAGTGTGATTATTTGAGCATAGTTTTGGGGAAAGTCATGCAAAATAGATGGTAGGGAAAGTGGAGAAATCCTTTCATCCATAACCTTGGGAGGGTTTTGAACAAGATTATGAATTTGTGGCTAAGGGTTTTGGATTTATATTTTTTCTTTCCTTTTTTTTACTATTTTTTGTAAATCTTCCCAAAAAGAATCTAACAGATAAGAATGAAACCTATTTTGATTAAATACAACTTTCTTTAAGTCGTTTTCAGATTTTTATTTTAAAAGAGATTGTTCAATTTAATATCCAAGTCAATATATTGAATAATTAAATTCTCTTCTTGAGAAAAAATCCCTTTATAACTAAGAAGTACCTTCTTGACGTTTAGCCTTTCCTTTTCTTAGAATTCTTTCTATATCTTCCACAACATGTAATGTTTTAGGATTAGGATTTCCTCTTGTATGAACTCTTCTAGAAGCCATTATTTCTTGTTTGAATCAACTCTCTTGAATTTCAATGTGAAGTTGCAAGGGAAAAAATACAACCAAATTCAAATGCAAGAACTCATGTTTTCCCACATAAATTCAACTCTTCTTGAAAAATGTCATTCTTCCCAAGGAAAATTTGAACTCTAACTCCCCAAAAATGGTGCCAAGATGTTATCACTTAGAATTTATCCTTTCCTTGTGGAAGGATGGTGCCAAGGTAACCTTACAAGCAACCCTTTAGGAGGAAAGTTGGCTTCTTTCCAACCAGAGAGGAATCTCTTAAATAATTGATTCAATGGTCATAAATAATTTTAAAAATTGTAATGGCTAAAACAAGTGGGTATCATTGGGCACGGAGTCAAAATCATGAGTTACTATAAATGACAGTGCTTTGAAATATAATGTCTTCACATAGGAACGATAGTCACTCTTTTAAAATTGATTTATTTATTGTCTAGTGGTAAGGAAGAAAAATGAACAGTCCATTAATATGTGCATCAAAGGATGAATACAATATTATATTTAGAGGAATATTGTTTGTGAATACTTAAAATCAAAGAACCAGAGCATATTCTTATGAATTACGATTCAATATAAACTTATTCAATTATGAAAGATAACACAATGGAAAAGATTAACAGGAAACACATTCACATGAGAAAAATGAAGTAGAGACTGTAAAATAATAACACGAGAATCTCTTGTACAAAAAAAAGCTTTCTTTTCTCTGCAATTTTATTAACATGAAAGGTTTGTTATAAAATGAGTCTCACTCTCAAGGGTTCCAACCCCAATAGCATTACAAAACATTCTTTTATACATAAAAAATGCTCCTCGAGCTGATACCTAAATACCTACATTCTAAAAATAGACATTTTTTAACTGCCGTCTTACATCTGTCCAATAACCTTAACAAACTAAATCTTCCTAATTACTAGAAAATATTTTAACTTTCCTCTAATGTGATCCTTGTCATATCTATAGCTCGAGCCTTAAAATGAAATTATTCACTAATGTACCCTATACTTCATTTTGCCAAAATTTTCAATAGTCTTCCAATGATCTCTAGATGAAATTTCCATATTTTCCATCTCTTTATCCAATACCCTTAGCTCCACATTATCTACATAAAAAATAGGTGGCATCTAGGCACCAATTGTCCTAAATATATTTACCAATTAAAAATCCACATCCAACTTATCAACTATAGCTTTTCCTATCAAAGACTGAGTCGTGTCTTCAAACTTCTTATGATCTAGCCTGGATATGACCAGCAAGGCCTGATATTCATACTAAGATATAAGCTTACCATCCTCAGCCCAAAAAGGAGGAATTCACTTCTGAAATAAATTTACAAATAAGACTTTGAAAGACTTTACTTGCTGTGACATAAGGCCTTCCTTTGCTTGGACACTCTCGATGCGATGATGTTTCCCAATTACTTTTCTTACCCAAGTTATGATTATAATTCCATCCTTAATGCCCATTGTTCTCAACTCTTCCTCAGGAAAAGTGTTAAGGAAATTTATAGTGTTCCTATCTCTATCTGTTGGTTTTCTATCCAAAGTCTCTTCTACAATTGTACAAATTTGTCTTGCTACATTTAATTTTCATCTCTTTATCTTTGATATAATTCAGATAAGGTATCATTTTTGTTGCTTCTGTAATAATCATCTCCCAAAGACGATGTCTTGCACCTTGTACTGGAAATTCTCATAACAAATTTTCTACTAACTTATCATTTTTGTCAGCAAATCCTTATTCTTATTCTAAAAAATTATTCTTTCTTCTTCATTTTTCTTAAATATTTCAGCCAGCTTTTGATTTTCTATTTTTAGACTATTTATCTCTTCGTCCCTGAAGCTGACTTGTGGCATAGCTTGAACAATGGCTTGAGTACTTTCTTATGTGCTTGTATGAACTGTTTCCATTAGTTTATCTTTTTCTTTCTCCTCTCTTTCCTTCTCCAAACCCTACCAATTTTCATTCAAAACATCAATATTAGCAATAAGGAATCTTTTTTATTTTTCCCATTGGATCTATTCTCCAACAAGCTTCAACAATTTATCCTTACAATCACTCAATTCCTGGGATAATGACTCCTTTTATTTCTCTAACTTTGTCAACTCAGGGGCTTGACATAATTGAGTGGCTGGTATTTTTAATTTGTTTTTCAATAATTGGATAGTGTTCTCCTTCTCAGCTAATATTTTATTTGTAGATTGTTCTCTGTCTGTCTTACTATCCATAGTCAGAAGATCACCCTAAAGTTTTTTAATCTACTATTGGTGCATTTTATTTTCCACCTTCTCCTGCTTTAATTGGATTTCTATATTGGATACTATAGACTGTAATTTTGATACTTTTAATGTAGGTTTCATCATATAATTATAATAACATCCCAAGTTTTCTTGTGTAAATGAATTTTATCAGGAATGTGCATCTTCTGCAAATTATGCCTCATTTATGCAACACCGTTTTGAGTAGCTGTTGCTAAATTCAGCGTATTGTTTACATGGTCCTTCACACTGACCAATGAAACCTACTTATCTGAAATGCTCCTTACTTTGGAATAAAATTTTAAATATTTTTCTAAAGAAACTGTCTTTTCCTGTCCATATCTAGCATATAAGTCACTTCCTGACTTGAATTTATCACTAGACCCACCCTCTTGTGTATCTTTAAAACTATACGTTTGAATCTCAAATTCTAGACCTTGTATTTTCTCTTTCATTTTGTTACTTCCAACCTCAACCATCGCTTTCCCTGAATCTATCTTAATGTCTATTTGATGCTTGTGAATCTTCCTCTTCAACCTCAATAGCTTCTAAAAAAATTCTCTTACCAGTTATTTCAATCTTGCTAGGAGTTGGTATAATCATTGTTGTTGTTTTCATTATGGCTGAGGGATTTTCCTATAACCATCCTCAATCCTCCATATATGATAGGTAGTCCAACAAATTATCTGTCACAGGTAAACCCCTCTATCTCTTGATGCTCAAATGCCTTCTTTTTGTTCTATTTCCTCCTTTGAGATATGATGTGATGTGGATCATAGTTTATTTTAGTGGCTTTCATGAAATTCATATCTTGCAACAAGCCTTGAACTGCTAGGACAACATACTTTTTTTTTATGATAAATGGACCTACCAGCAAGGGAAACTTAGTTTCAAAATCCTTTTTGAAGCTCAGAAAGTGCTCATTTTTTACAATAAATTTTTTTGTCTGATGAATTCCAAAGAAAAAATACTGGGTGTCAAAAATAAAGGGAGAATATATGGCTCATGAATGAAAACATAGAATCTAATAATTGTATGTTCCTTCATCAGGAACCAATATCCAAGTTTTTATCTAGGGTGAGCTGCAACATTTCTTCCATCTCAGCCATAACTCTAGGAAACATGTTATGAAACATTACTCTGTATACTTCTACCATTAGACGATTCATATAGTTGAAGGTATTTTTCCTAATTTTAGAAGTAAAAATATCTCTGGGAACTGCAAGTTTTCCTCATTGAAAAATAAAAAAGTCCTCACTCGATAAAAATGGAACCTCAAATGTCTTGCTGTGTGGAAATTCACCAGTTGAGAATGAATATTCTTATCCAGGAACTTATATAATTTAAGGTAATATAGTCTAGACTTTGAATCTGACTGACATGTGCTCAACTTAAACAACATACTCAAGAGGACCTCTAGGACAAATTTATCATTATATAGCCATAAAAACTAACTTAACAAGGAAATGACCCATTGGTATTCTTCATTGAACAAGTTAATGTCAAGGGGAGAAGCTTCAGTTGCAATAGAAGTATCAGGTTTAAGGCTTCTGAAGTAAAAAACTTATTTCTCTTCATCTGCAGCATGTCTACATTGTCTAATTAAACGTTTTTTGATGAAATATTCTTGGTTTAGGGTAAATGGTTCGAGTACCTCAAGGGAATCTCTAAAAACAAAGGAATTAATGGGGTAAAGGATTATGTACCTATTTTAATCCATTATAACTTTCACGGACTGGGAATATTTGGATGCACACCAAGATACAAAATCTAGGAAATTTAGGGTTTGGTTTGGAAAAAATGATGAAACTGAGAGTTGTGGACACCGTTCATGTCAACTCCTTGATCCTTTAAGGTTTTTAACTTGTTCTTTAGTTCATAGACCAGACCAAAGTAAACAATTGTGTCAAAACTGTCACCATCCCTATCTTTAAAAATGTCTTCCAATTTGACAAATTCATGGCTCAGTGTTTCAATTTCCCTTTCACCTTCCATTATAAAAATAATCTGGCGCGTTAGATATGTGGTCTATCTGGAAAATCACTATTGAAAAGGTATGTCTAACTTGGATTCCACATGGTGCAAGAACGTTCCTTCCAATGCAAAATAGACAAATAACTTGTAAGCATGTGACCTTTTTTTATAAAATTCCCTGCAAGCGGTTTCAGGATCACAATGGGAATTTTTTCCCTACCGCCTTTCACCCAGCGGAATGATTTTATGCCCACCATGTGGAAGGAGGTTAAAGTCACACTGGGCCAAAACTGATCTTATTCGTGTTCATGTTGCGGGAACGGAAGCATCCTCCATTGTTGATCTCTTCAACCCTTTTTTGCACACCATCGATCCCATCCGACCTTTAATAGTTCCCAATCGTCATTTTGATGGATCACTTACCCTTTCATTTATTGCGCAAATTATCCTAATGGATTAACTATCCACCGTCGATTTCTACACTCCTTAGATATGGACCGTTGAATCCTTCATCAAATCCCACAAGCGCTTTACACTTACTTCAATCACTTTTCGCCTCTAGGTTGTGGTTTTATAGGGAAAAATGAAGCATTTAGCCCTTCCTTTTAGCACCCAATCTATCATTTCCTCAATCATATTACCAAATCACAAAATATATAAGCTCCCATTCTCACCTTAATCCCCTTTTATCACATGTTCATCAAAACTGTGCTAACATTGTGGATACCACACTTCAAACAAGAGAAGATAATATCCACATACTTGAGGACAATTTGGTTTTGGATCAAAATAAATTGAAACAAAAAGATGGCCAACAACATTCAAATATTTTTTTTTGGAAAAGGGGATTAGTTGTTTATTTTCATTTAAATCTATAAAAAGGCATCACGTAAATGTAAAATAAACCAAATAATATCACAAAATCTCTATGGACCCTAGAATATCATCCAACACATTGGACAAGTTTCCTACAGGGTAGTTATTCTAGGCCACTCTAAGATTCATTTAGTATTTCATGTTTCTTATATGAAGAAGATAGACCAAATTACCAAAACATGATGAATAAGGTTCCATTCGGATCTATCCAAAAGTAGTGTTAGATACTAGATAGAATTGATTGTGCCAACATAGAGTTTGAGAAGTACTAATCCAATGGAAATATATGCAACTTGCAGTTCCCACAATGGAACCAACAATGATTCTATAACAATTTCCTCACCTTCATCCTTGATTAAAAGTGTTCTCTTGGAGGGGGAGAGTAGGTTAGGGTCTTACCCTAGCCTACATACTTTAAACTACTTAGAAGTTAGTTAATTAGCATATGTGTCCATGTTCCTTGAATAAAGACTCATTATATATTAGTGGATAGGTATTCAATTTTAAAGGGCCCTCTTTACTAAATAAGGTCGACTAGTTACTTGGTAGTCACCAATAATGGGACCACCAGAAGTTAGAGACATGTTATTTGCAATCTATTTAAATATCTAGGAGGATAAGGAATGGAAATTCAATATTGTTGTATTTTGGATATTTACTCAATGAAAGGTTTCCCTACCTCAAGATGCATGTGAACATTGTTCTTATTTCTTTGGATGAATCATTAATTCAAGGGTATATCATATATATTTCATTTTATTTGACTCTTGTATCTTGTCCTATGTATATGTAATCTATGTATACCTAGATTTTGTTCCAATCCTAAGACTTAAAGAACACTAGATAGAATCAAGGGATGTTATTTCGGCCACATGCTTTAATTCATGATATAAGTGTTAAGTTAGTGTTTTTTCTTAACTTAAGGATTAGTGTTTCAACTAGATTAGTGATGCTGTGAAGATTTAACAATTAGTTGAATTAATTAATGTAGTATTGCACAGGAATGTTAAAACATTAACACATGTGAAGTCACTTTAAATTGATATCTTATTTGGGTACTTAATGAGAAATAAATAGGGTTTTTTCAGTATCATCTAGGGTTTGTGGTGACGAGGGTTTCACAGGTCTATGGAGACTTGGAGGATGAAGGAAGCAACAAAAAGAAAGATGAGACAGATGGTTCATTAAGCTACAACTAGAGGGTGGATCCCTATAGGAAAGCGAAGGGAGGGTGTCATACCCTCTCCCACTCAATCTATTGAAAATGACGGCGGTCACGCAACGAAGGGAAGCATGCAACAATGGGTAGGGTGAGTTCAGGGAGGCCACTGATGTAGGGACATAGTTCTGTAAGCCAAATCTGGGATAGGGAGGATGCCTTCCTTGAGCCAAAGTGATCCTGAATCTTCAGATCCACTTAGATAAGGTAAGAGAAAAGTACAACTATGGAATGAGAAATATATGATAGGAAAACTCATTGGGATATGGATGAAAGAAAGAGATCTGGTGAGATGGATCAAATCACCTTGAAACCTAAATGGAATTATTACCTACACCTAGGATCCAAGGGGTTCTTTACCATAATTTTCTTCAATCAAGAAGATCGAGACAGAAACCTCGAAGGGGGGCCTTATTTATTTTTCTCATTAGGGCTCTACCTTAGAACATGGAAGGAAATGTTTAACCTTGAGAAAGAGGACATGAGGTTAGCCCTCGTGTGGAACTAATTTCTTTCCCTGACATCTTAGTATTGGAATGTGGAGATCCTGCAATATATAGGAAACATGCTAGGGGAATTTGTTAAAGTAGGAAGAAAAACAAAAAAACTGAGGTACACTACATTTTCCGTATCTGTGTTTACATGGACCTGTCTAAATATATCCCTGAAGCTATCATAATGAACTAGGAATAGGAGGAATGTATGCAACCAATAGATTATGAACACATCCCCTTCAGATGAAGAAAGTTCCATAATTATGTTTATTTCAGTCGAAACATCCCAAAGAATGGATAACAACCCCTATCATTTCATCAATCACAGGAGAAGGTAGAGGACAAAGAGGTTTTGTCCAAGTCCAGAGTAAAAAGAAGACTAAATCGGGCACATAGCTACAACAAAGAAAGGGTTGCCAAGGGGGATTTCCAACCAGTAGTAATATTTTTAAGATCTTTTAGGAGAGGGAAGAAGAAGAGGAGAATCAGAGAAAGGAAGAAGCCTCAGGACATCCAAATAATGGAGATAAAGTGGAGGAAGGTCAGGAGAAAGATCCAGATGAGTAGATAGAGTCCATGGAGGAGGATGGAGTTGAGGACATGGAACTGGGGGGGATAGATATGGATTAAATTAAGGAGTGTGAGAAGAAGAAGAAGGGATATGTATCAAAATCAAGCTAGAACTCCTCCAACAAGCGATCATAGAGACTAGGGATTGAAAAAAACTCGAGATATCTATCGATCCTGACAAGGGGAGAAAAAGGAAGAAACCATAGGATGATAGGGAAAGAGGAAGAAATACAAACAAACAAAGGATTGTAGAGTTAGGGGTCAAACTCATAGATTCGGTCCAATATCCAACGATAGTATAATATTTCTATGAAGTTAATAGAGTGAACCAATGAAGATAATATCATGGAACATAAGGGGATGCAACCATGCCAGAAAAATAAAAACTATGGAAAGGAGGTTAAAAAAGGAAAAAATAGATATCCTCTTCCTACAGGAGACAAAGTGTAAATCCAAAACCTTTGAAAAGTTATCACATAGGATTTGGAAAGGATGTAAAGCAATGGAGGTAGATGCCATGGGGATGGAAGGAGGAATGACAATCCTATGACACAATGACTCAATATGTTTAATGGATTGGAGTGCGAACCATTTCTTGCTAAAAACAAGTTTCACTATTCTAGAATCTGAGGTAAGAGGAATTCTTTCAAACATGTATGGCCCGAGTGCTTTCCCCTAGAAACCTACTTTTTTTTAGTTCTTGAGTTAGAAAAAAGGAAAAATAGGTGATAGTACATGGATAGTGGGTGGGAATTTCAACCTAATAACCTCACTGGGAGAAACGAAGGGAGGGAGGAGGAGTATGGATAGATTCCAGGAAACTTTTAGATACTTTGTGGAACAAAGTCAACTGGTTGACATTGAGACTAGAAACAAATGGTACACATGGAAAAATCAAAGAGCTGGAGAGCATCATGTGACCTATAGAATAGACATATTTCTTGTTTCAGAGGACATTACCATAGGAATAGGATAAATGTCGACCAGTGTCCTCCCAGTGGCTTCATCAGATCACTAGTCGATATAATTGCAGTGGGATTGGTCTGACAACCCAATTAGAAAATCGTTTATATTCGAGCAATTTTGGCTCGAACATAAATATTTTTAGGCCCTAGTACGAAAGTTGTGGTAGGATATGGTCCCCCCCACCATGGGTACCGGGATGTATCAATTTCAGCAAAAGTTGAAGGCCCTGAAATCTAGGATCTGCACATGGAATAAAGAATACTTTGGAAACATATTATAGGACAAGAAAAGGACGACATAAACCCTAGAAGACATCCAAAGAAGAGGCATGGAAGAAGGGTATGGAGAATAACTTAGATAGCAGGAGAAATAACTTCTCACTCAACTCAAGGCCCGGGAAAGACAGGAGGATATATACTGGAAACAAAATTCAAGAAACCAATGGCTTCATCAAGGAGACCGTAACACCAAATTCTTGGGAAATCACCAAGGCCATATGGCTTCAAGACCAACTTCTTCCATCATTTATGGGATCTAATAAAATAGGAAGTGTGGGAATTAGTGGAAGAATATTGGAAAGATTAGGGAGTCCTAAGGGATTTTAATGTGACTTTCTTGACCCTCATACCCAAGGCGGAGGAAGTTGACACTCCAACCAAGTTCACACCCATTTTCCTATGCAATGTTATTTACAAAATCATCTCAAAATTGATAGCCAATAAACTAAATCCAATTCTCCCAAGCTTGGTCGATCTAGAGCAGTCAAGGTTTGTTGAAGGCAGGCAAATTTTCGATGGAATCATCCTGGTCCACAAAACCATGCATTCTTTAAAACCACCAAAAAACCAGGCATGTAGAAAAATTGGACATATCCAAAGCATATGATAAGCTATTTTGGAAATACATGAGAGACATGTTAGGGGCCTTTTGTCTCAGAAGAGAATGGATAGAATGGACCATGAACATTGTTACTTATACATTCTAATAAATCATGTTGAATGGCTCTCCTACCTGAATTATGAATCCGACTTGGGGTATACATCAGGGGGACCCCCTCTCTCCATTCCTTTGCATCATAATGGAAGAAGGACTCATCAGGTTAATTCAAGACCAATAGTCCAGAAGGGAATTTAGGGGGTTAAACATCCTTACAGGGATGGACAAACAAACTCATCAGTAGTTCATGGATGACACAATGTTAATGGGGAACCGTTCAGTCCAAGAAGCATGATATTTCAAGAGAAGTTGAAACTATTTGATAAGTAATTTGGGCTCGAATTCAACCTAGAAAAATGTTAGGTTTTCTTCTTCAATACCCCAAAGGTTACCCAGAGGAACATATTGTGGAATCTAGGATTCACAAGAGTTTCTTTCCTATCAAAACAACTAGGAGCGCCGCTAGCAGAAGGGACCATAAGTAAGGTATCATAGAATGATATTATTGGTAGCTTGAGGAGGAATATTATGGATTGGAATCTGAGACCTCTAAACCTCCCAAGTTGATTGGTATTATCCAAAGTAGTCCTGTAGGAGATTCTGATCTATCTACTTTTTATTCTGTCATCCCCAAAGGAAGTCATTAAGGAAATATGTAGTCTTCCAAGAGAGTTCCTTTGGGGTGGAAGGGAAGAGAAAGACAAATTTTCCCTGTTAGGGTGGGATAAAATTTGTCATCCCAAGGATAAGGGTGGTTTGGGTAGTAGGGACATAGAAGTGGTGAGTGGGATTCAGAGCACAAAACTATGGTGGAAGTGGTGTAATAAAAATTTAGAACAATGCGCCATATTATGGCATGTGAAGTATGCACAAGAAAATTTAACTTGTGACCTAGTCATATTCAATGAAAATAAATTTGGGTCGTACATATGGATGAAGGCCCAAAGTAATAAGAAACTTGTGCAAGACCACAGTTTTTGGGAAATTAGAGATGGATGGATGATGAACTTATGGGAATACTCATGGAATTAGTGTCCAAAATTAGGAGAACAGCCCATATGGAAATACATAAGGGAAAGCAAAATAAGAGAAGGAAAAACCAAAGTATGGTAATACTTGGTAGAAACAAACACTGTAAGAGATTACAGGAAATGGAAAGAGTAGGAGTGGTGGGAAAGGATAACAATCAATGAAGAGACTGAAGCCCTCATGGACATTCTCAACGAATGATGTATCCACATGTAGGAAGGGAAAAAAAATTAGATGGGGGTACCTTCTGAAGGGATTTTCCAATAGCAATGAGTCCTAAAACATCAAGACCAGTGGAGGGGAAGAGCGGTAGGGAATATGGAGGAAGGTATCGAATATGAACCCATGGAAAAAATGACCACCTTCAACTGGTTGGTACTAAAAAGAAGAATATTGAAGGGGGATAATATCAAGAAAAAGGGGGATGTACGACCCCTCACAATTCCCATTATGCCTTAATGAAGAAGAGAGCATGGATCATCTCCTGGATTGTTACCCCTTCTACTCATCCCTATGGGATAGGGTAGCGATGATATTCTGCAGAAGTGATAGAATCAGAGGACAACCAAATAAAAACCTCAAAGAATGGAACTTTAAATCCTTCACAAACTTGATGGATGGTTCCGTCGGGTTTGATACTAACAACTCAATCGAGCCTTAAGGTCTTATCTAGGGCCTTAGGCTAGTTTCTAAAGAGGGTTGGTTTCTGGTTACTATTGAGGGATATTCCAAAGTCATCATCCAGATGGAAAGAAAAATTTCCATGGGACAAAAATTAGAAAAACCAACCATCGGCTGGCATCTTCTGAGTAGACTGGTAACTCTGAGTTGTCTTATAGCCACATGATCATCCATATCATTTGGCCACATCAAAAGGGAGGCCAACAAGGTTTTCAACCTCATGGCCAATGTAGGGGTGGAGGGAGGTTAGGACCTCAGAGAGGGAAATTTGGGAGAATTTGAGGGAGAAGTGTGGGTGGACCATTGTCGACACCTTACGAGTGAGGATCATGTGATGACAGGATAGGTAAGAGGGAAAAGATAGGTGACACATAGGCATGAAAGTTGGCATCAAGGGTACATGAAAAATGTGTGGATCATCCTAAAAAATCATAAAACAAGGATGGGGAAAGGACTACCCACTTTCACCTAGGATATGAAAAAAGTACGGTTACCAGTGAATGAAGATATTTAGGAAGGATATGTCCCAGTCCCCACACGAAGTGATTAAGATATACATCATGCATAGTATCGAGAAGAATACTGAAAATAGTGGCATAAAATATCGGATGGGAGGAGTATGGCTCCAACCGGTTATGGTAATTATGAGATTTTCTGCTATATTACAGATTGATAGATGAGGCCTATCCAAATGCATTTCTCTCATCCATGTTAAGGAATTTTCTATTAATCCTATTGAGCACCCTTTGACTATGAAACAAATAATGTATTATATCATAGCTTCGTGTTCCTTCTTGATGCAAACATGGCACCAAAGAGGCCAGGTAGTGATGGAGTTTGTAACACCCCGGTTTTGACCCCATTTGCATTAATGTATGTGATGTATATATTGTAATGAATCGTGGTGGGGAGCTAAGGGAAAAATCCCCACCATCGATTTGGTTGTGTTATGTTTTGGCGATTGGAATCATTGCCGATGGTGTATCATGATATACGACACATAATAGTTTTCGCATCATGTAAATATGCTTTTATTTAAATAAACCCCAACCAGCTATTGTCACTACAACCATAATGAAAAGGGCATGATTTTCCTAAGGATAGGGGGGGAATGTTAAACCTTAAGCACATGGGGGAAAATCCATGTGTCAGTCACCCAGTTAATACTCCTTTTGTTAGTTGGGGGTAGTTATTGCTGGGAAGTAAAGGATGGAAAAACTGTCAGTCTTTGCCACATGCTTACTCCACCATCCATCTCTCCACCTTCATGTGGGTAAGAGAAACACCACTACGCTACTCTCTTGTCCATTCTATTCACTCTCACGCAGAGACGTTTTTGCTATGTTAACCTTCTCATAGACAGGGGATCGAATGGCCTTCCTCATGCAGAGCTGAGTTAAAAGGATTGCAATTCTATGTGTGGGGGTTGGTTCTCCCTTCTTTCACTAGATTGTTGGTCTGTGGATGCGTCTTTTCCCTCCCACTCACACAGAGAGTCTGTCTCTTTTTCGATTGAGGAACTGTGAAATGTTTTAGAGGTTGCTGTGAGTACCTATATGGTGTTGGTCACGTTTTCCCTCACGCATAGGTTGGGAGTCTGATTTTTCTTCCCCATTGCGGTCTGTGTAAGTCTTCCTGGTGGCTTAATTGTTCAGAATGGGCTGTTGTTTCCCAACGTTGCTAGTTGTGTCTGTTTTTACATTTTGGGATGCTGTAAGTTGTTATGGAGGTATTTTGGCCATAATAGGGCCAAGAACGACTCAAGAAATTGTTTCCCTATCCAAGTTGTGAATTGCTTGTCTGAGTGTGTGTATGCAGTGGTTGGTCTTCGAACTATGTTGGAGTAGGGATTAGGGCTTGGTTTTCTTGATATACCCGGTTTGTTTGGGAACCACACAGATAGAGCTAGAGGGTTGTATTTCTTCTCCACAACCCCTGAATAGCACTGGAAGGCAAGCCAAGGCCTGAGGGACTATGTAGCAGAGAAGGGACTGAATCCTTGTGTTGGGTGTGTGTGGGTGTCTTAGAAGTCAGGATAGCTCTGGTGTAGGTGCCCCTAGCTCTGTAATGAACTCACTAGCTTAGAATTTAGCCTTTACCACCTCCTAGATGGCCTAATAAACCCAACTGTGTTGGATTGGCTGATCCTTTGTTTTCCTGACAAACCCAATTGTGTTGGCTTGGCATGTTTTGTTATCCTTGGCTATGTGTAAGCCTGCTAGTTCCTTATTCCTTGGGGAAATCATGCCTAGCTCGGGGGTGGCAGTGTTGCTTAGAGATTAAGGAGCACGCTGGCCTATGGTTGGCTGGAACGTTGCAGCGATGTAGCTGGTTGCAGGGCAGTTCTTATAAGATAAGTATCCTTGACTAATCTATTTTGATATCAAATTTACTATTAATGAATTATGATGATGGACATGTTGAATGTTGAAGTGTATGTTTTGCTTCCACTGTGTATATGAACGATCATGCATCTTAGTATGTAGTATGTTCAAGCATTTAGGTTTTTATATGTATGTACATGTTCATGGGGCTATTTTCTCGGGTGTTCGGTGTATGGTAGCATCCTCTTCACCGGTCGGAGGGTTGGGGACGTTACAGTGTGGTATCAGAGCTCATGTTGCAGCATGGGCCTAAATCAACCATGAAGATGCAATGACAGAACCATCATTGCAGCATTAGGCCTTAGAGGGCCATGAGAAACCAGTTAGTAGAGGCAGGTTTCCCCTTTCCCAGAAGAAAATGAATGACAACAAAAATTCAAAGGAAACTTTTTCTTCCAAGTCAGACCATCGGCGTCGGTGGAAGTTAGTTGATTGCATCACCAATGCTTATACAATGGGAGCATCAACACGATGGTGAGACTTAGTGGATGAAATCACTGATGATGTGTCGATGGAAAAGATAAGATGCTAGTTGGTTGAACCGCCGACAGCGACGACGAAGAGAAATTTTTTGAAAAATATTGCCTAAGTGTTGAGCTATTGGCAATTGACGGAACCACTGAAACGTTGGCTCACCTAGTAAGAATCATCGGCGAAATATAGATAAGGAGACTGCCAATGGACGTCATCGGAAAACATTAGAACATAAAACTGCCAATGAACTACATTGAAAAAGTTTAGTTGTTCGTGCTTTCGTTGTTGGGGCTGGCTAGTGGACTATCCTTCTGATGGATAGAGGCTTCAACCGCCGATGCCGCAATGATTAGTGCTTCCAATATCCAATCGAAAAATTACAGAGGATCAGACCGTTGATTGAAAAACATTAAGGGTTTGTGAACCCTTCGTTGCGGCCACCGAAGAGACTATCCTCTCGACGAACAGTTGTTCCAATCACCGATGCCGTATTTATCAGTGCTTTTGATTTCCAATATGCCACCATCGGAAAACCTTAGTTGTTGAATTCATCGACACAACAGACCTGTTCAGTCTTGGATCACCAAAGCATAGTGGTCAATTGCTTCAATCTACCGATAGGGTTATGTCTGCAGAAACTGCAGAAAGTTCATTGGTCGTCGTTGTGGAAGCCTAGAGAACTAGCCTCCCGATGAGTAGAGGATCTGATCACCTAACAATGGCTCGGAAGCTTAGACCACTACAGATCCGACACACTGAAAAGATATAGATGAACAAACCGCCAATGAGTAGTGGAGGAAATTAGAAATTTTGATCGTCGAAACGTCGAAAAGTTAGTGGGAAGGAGACCCGATAGGGAGAAAGAAAACTAGGTTACTCAAAGTGGATTTCTCAACAAATTCCTACTGTTTTTAAGTGTATTTTTCAGCAGACCGGAAGTGTATTTTCAGGGCTGAAAAGGACAAAAGTGGCAGCGATCTTATGCACCAGATTGTTTGAAAATTTAATGTTTACAAAAAAAAAACAAGGGCGTTGCCCTCAACCCACCCTGCAGTGGCACAGGGAGGCCACAAAGGGGTAAGCCCTTTTGACCCCCGACGTCCCCCTGAGACAGACGTTCTTTGAGGAAGAAAATTTGTGTTTGGGAAAATTTATTATTTTATGATTTTTTCTAGGTGAAGGTAAGTAATTCGGAATTATATCAATGTTATGCATCTAACAGTTGTGTTACTAACATGTTTGCAAAATCATAGTCACCTTCAAGGGCAGTATTTCAGAAATTGCAGTTGTTAGGTAAGTGGTGATGCAGTTATGAGAACCCATGATGGATATGATGCTCAAGATTCTTACGAGCATGCGAGGGATGCCATGGGAGAAAGTTTTCGTAATGGAAATGATGACATAGATTCTAATGGAAGGAGATTCCAAGAGACACCGTCAGATGTTGCAACCACCATGAGAAGCTTGATTAAAGCCCAAGAAGAGTAGCATCAGTTGAATGCTGCTATGTTGTAGATCTTGACAGACTTGCAAAGAAAGATAGACTCTGGATGAGGTACAGTAAAACCAGAAGGCAGTAAGAGCAGTACTATGAGAAGGAGAAGGAATTCTAGTGGATCATTAGACTCTGAAGAATCCAATGGGGATTCAAGCTCATCTTCTCATAAAAGAAAGAGAAAGAGACACCATAGGGATCGCTCTTGGGATGAATTTAAGAAGGCTAAACCTCCTACATTTGATGGTGAGGTAAATACTGGATAAGAGGCTGAAGCTTGGCTTCTTGGGATAAACAAGTACTTTCAAGTTTAGGATTATTTAGGAAACATGAAGGCAAAAGTTTCCATATTCAATCTGAATGGAAGAGCATCCATTTGGCGGGAACACTTCAAGCAAGTCAAGAAAATTAGTGAAAGGAGACTTAACTGGAAATAGTTCAAGAAGTATTTTAAGCAGAAATACCTCTCTGACAGGTATTATGATGATAAGATCAAAGAATTCCATGAGCTGAGATTGGGACAACAGACAATGGAAGAGTATGCAAATAAGTTCTTGGAATTGTTGAGGTATGTCCAGTACATCAGAGATGAAAAAGTGAAGGTCCAACGGTTTCTGAGTGGATTGCCTCAGTCTTACAAAGATAGAATTGAGTTTTATCAACCGAGAACTTTTGAAGAAGCAATAAGGAAGGCTAAGTATTGATATGAGAAAAGAAAAAGTAAACCTGATTACCATAAGGCATGGAAGGACAAGAAGAATGAGAAGTTTAACCAAATAAATAATGGTTTCAAACCTTCTAACTTCAAGAATCAGCAGAAGCAGCCATCCCAAGCTGTGAGTAAGCCAGTTGGAGTGACGGGAGAAAATCTTAAGGATCCACCGCATAATAGAGGACCACTTCAATGTTGGAGATGTGGAGGACCCCACATGCGCACGACTTGTCCACTCAAGAATGAGAGTGCAAGACAAGCATACAACATCCAAGAAGCAGAAACAGTGGGTCAAGTAGCAAGGGCAGTCCCTAGAATTTATGCAGCATTGGAGGACCGCCAGGAAGATCACCAGTCAACTATGGTTGAAGTAGTAGGTAAGATTGTTTAACAATATGTTTCTATTTTGATTGACCCTAGTTCTACGCACAGTTACATTGCTCCTAGAGTAGTGGAGATTTGTGATTTTAAGAAAGTAAAGCATAGAAAATCTTGGTTAGTTCAGCTAGCCACTGGGACTAAGAGAAAGATCAGTGAAGTGGTAGAGAAATGTCCATTGGTCATGAATGGATTGATCACTTGTGTATATCTGAATGTTCTAGTGCTTGATTCCTATGATGTTCTCATTGGAATGGATTGGTTAGAAGCTCATAGAGTGAAGTTTGACTATTACAACAAGACTTTTGAATGCATGGATGAAGAAGGAAACCCAGTAGTTGTGAAAGGTATTCCAAAGGTGATTTCAGTACGGCAAGTTTCAGCAATACAGTTAAAGAGATTCTATAGGAAGGGTTTCCAGTTGTATGCAGCTCATATTTTGGAGGCAACCAAAGATGAAACTCCTAGGTTGGAGGATTATCAAGTGTTATAGGAATTCAAGGATGTGTTTCCTGATGAGATTCCAGGGCTTCCTCCAAAGAGGGACATTGATTTCATAATTGAACTCGTGCTAGGAGCAGCACCAGTGTCCAAGACACACTACAGGATGAGTACACCAAAGATGCTAGAGTTGAAGATGCAACAACAAGAGTTGCTGGAAAATAAGTATATCCGACCGAGTGTGTCTCCTTTGGGAGCACCAGTGTTATTTGTAAAGAATAAAGATGGTACACTCAAGTTGTGTATTGATTACAAACAGATGAACAAGGTTATAGTGAAGAACAAACACCCTTTGCCTAGGATTGATGACCTCTTTGATCAAATGAGAGGAGCAAAGGTATTTTCCAAGATTGACTTAAGGTCTAGTTATCATCAGGTGAGAATCAAGGATGAAGACATTCATAAGNACATGAAGATCATTTAAGGTTGGCATTGCAATTGCTCAGGGAACACCAGCTGTATGCAAAACTGAGCAAGTGTGACTTCTATAGAGATAGAATTTAGTATTTGGGTCACATTATCTCAAAAGAGGGTATATCTATGGACCCTAAAAAGATTGAAACCATTATGAATTGTCCTGCTCCAAGAAATGTGATAGATGTAAGATATTTTATGGGACTTGCAGGATACTACGGGAGATTCATTGAGGGATTCTCCAAAGTTGCACATGCCATCACTTCTTTGCAAAAGAAGGGGATAAAATTCGAATGGATATAGAGGTGTGAAGAAAGTTTCTAGTGGTTGAAGAATCTTCTCACTAGTGCACCTGTATTGAAAGTCACAGATCCAGAGAAATATTTTGTGGTATGTATCGACGCATGCAAACAAGGGCTTGGAAGAGTCCTTATGCAGGACAACCATGTGATATGTTATGAGTCGAGAAAGTTGAAGGACCATGAGAAGAACTATGCCACTCATGATATAGAGCTTGCAGCCATAGTACATGCCCTCAAGATGTGGAGACATTACTTGATGGGTAGAAGATTTGAACTAAGGACGGACCGTTGTGGTCTGAAGTATCTATTTGATCAGCCTACTCTAAATGCTAGGCAAGCAAGATGGCTGGAGTTTTTATGTGAGTTTGATTTTGAAATCAAGTACATAAAGGGAAAAGAGAATAATGTAGTTGATGCACTCAACAACAAGGTGTAGGAAATGCATGTGGCATCTCTTAGTATTTTCCAATCAGATTTGAGGCAACAGATTGTCAATCATGCTGCTGGAGATGAATTGTATGAGCTGGTAAAAGACAAGTTGCAGAAGCAAAGTCTTGAGAAGAGGTATGAGGGATATAAACTGGAAGAAGATGGAATTCTTACTTATAAAGGCAGAATTTATATTCCCAATGTAGCAGATTTGAGGAGAGTTATGGATGAAATCCATCAAACTCCGTATTCTGGTCACCCAGGATACCAGAAGACAATTTCCATCGCTAGAAAGCAATATTTTTGGCCAGGAATGGAAAAATACATGGCTGAATACATTTTAAGGTGCATGAAATGTCAACAGGTAAAGGTGGAGCATCAACACCCAGCAGGTTTGTTGCAGCCCTTACCGGTTCCAGAATGGAAATGGGAAGTTATTTCCATGGATTTTATCACAGGATTGCCGATGACTTGGAGACAACATGATTCCATCATGGTTGTGTTAGACAAGTTGACTAAGGCAGCACATTTTATACCAGTTAAGTCTATGCATAAGACTGATGACATTGCAAAGATCTTCATGAAAGAGATTTTCAAATTGCATGGATTGCCGAAAGCAATAGTCTCTGACCGAGATGTCAAGTTCACTTCCAATTTTCGGAAGGGATTGTTTGCAAATTTGGGTACAAAGCTAAACTTCAGCACTGCATACCATCCTCAGACAGATGGGAAAACTGAGAGAGTTAATCAGGTGCTTGAAGACATGCTTCGCATGTACGTGATGGACAAACCAACCAAGTGGAAAGATTACTTGTACTTGGTAGAGTTTGCTTATAACAATGGACAGCATGCATCCTTGGGGATGAGTCTGTATGAAGCTTTGTATGGAAGAAGGTGTAGAACACGATTGACTTGGAATAATCCAGTGAACAAGGTTGTGCTTGGACCAGAATTGCTCAAGGAAATGGAGCAAGAGGTTGTGAAGATTAGGCAGAATCTGAAAGTAGCACAGGACAGACAGAAAAGCTATGCAGATAAGCATAGTGTGAATAGGGAGTTCAGTGTTGGGGATCATGTTTACCTCAAAGTGAGGGAAAAGAAGAGTTCCTTGAAGCTTGGAAATTGTGCCAAGCTATCACCAAGATATTGTGGGCCATTTGAAGTTCTTGAAAGAATAGGGCCAGTTGCATATAGACTTGCATTACTTGCTAGTACTAGAGCTCATAATATTTTTCATGTTTCTTTGCTTAAGAAATATGTACATGACCCTAACCATGTGATAAATTGGGATGTGATTCAGGTGGAACCCGAGGGAGAGTTCTGAACCGAGCCAATGTGCATCCTTGAAAGGAAGGTCACAATGCTTCAGAACCGGGCCATAGGTCAGGTAAAGGTGCAATGGGAGCACTACAAAACTGAAGAGGCTACGGGGGAGTTGGAGGATGCCATGCGATTGGAACATCCATTTTTGTTCAATTTTGTGGAACACTGAGGCCATACCAGTGTAGAATTTTGTTCAATTTTGTAAAGCATTGAGGACAGTGCTATTGAAGGGGGAGGGGAATATAACACCCCGGTTTTGACCCTATTTGCATTAATGTATGTGATGTATATATTGTAATGAATCATGGTGGGGAGCTAAGGGAAAAAGCCCCACCATCGATTTGGTTGTGTTATGTTTTGGCGATTGGAGTCGTTGCCGATGGTGTATAATGATATACAGCAAATAATAGTTTTGGAATCATGTAAATATGATTTTAATTAAATAAACGCCAACTAGCTATGCTCACTGCAACCATAATGAAAAGGCCATGATTTTCCTAACGATAGGGAGGGGGGAATGTTAAACCTTAATCGCATGGGGGAAAATCCATGTGTCAGCCACCCAGTTAATACTCCTTTTGTTAGTTGGGGGTAGTTATTGATAGGAAGTGGAGGATGGTAGGACTATTAGTATTTTCCACACGCTCACTCCACCAGCTATCTCTCCACCTTCACGTGGGTAAGAGAAACACCACCATGCCACTATCTCGTCCGTTCTGTTCACTCTCATGTAGAGAAATTTTTACTCTGTTCACCTTCCCATGCACAAGGGTTTAGATGGCCTTCCTCATGTAGAGCTGAGATAAAAGAATTGTGAATCTGTGTGTGGGGGTTGGTTCTCCCTTCTTTCGTCAAATCATTGGTTTTTGGATGCATCTTTTCCCTCCCAGTCACACAGAGAGTCTGTCTCTTTTCTGATTGAGGAATTGTGAAATGTTTCAAAGGTTGTTGTGAGTACCTATGTGGTGTTGGCCGCATTTTCCCTCACGCACAGGTTGGGAGTCTGATTTTTCTTCCCTATTGTGGTCTGTGTAAGTCTTCTCAGTAGCTTCATTGTTTAGAATGGGCTGTTGTTTCCCCACGTTGCTGGTTGTGTCTATTTTTACCTTTTGGGATACTATAAGCTATTATGGAGGTGTTTTGGCCACAATAGGGCCAAGAACAACTCAAGAAATTGTTTTCCCTATCCAAGTTGTGAATCGCTTGTCTGACTACGTGTATGCAGTGGTTGGTCTTCAGACTGTGTTGGAGTAGGGATGAGGGCTTGGTTTACTTGATAAACCTGGTGTGTTTGGTAACCACACAGACAGAGCTCGAGGGTTGGCTTTCTTCTCCAGAACCCCTGAATAGCACTGGAAGGGAAGTCAGGGCCTGAGGGACTGTGTAGCAGAGAAGGGACTGATTCTTTATGTTGGGTGTGTGTGGGTGTCTTAGAAGTCAGGATAGCTTTGGTGTAGGTGTCCCTAGCTCTGTAATGAGCTCACCAGCTTAGCATTTAGCCTTTCCCAACTCCTGGATGGCCTTATAAACCCAACTGTGTTGGCTTGGTTGATCCTTTGTTTTCTTGACAAACCCAACTGTGTTGGCTTGGCATGTTTTGTTATCCTTGGCTATTTGTAAGCCTGCTAGTTCCTTATTCCTTGGGGAAATCATGCCCGACTCGAGGGTGGAAGCATTGCTGAGAGATTAAGGAGAACGCTAGCCTATGGTTGGGTGGAACGTTGCAGCGATGTAGCTGGTTGCGAGGTAGTTCTTATAAGATAAGTATCCTTGACTAATATGTTTTGCAATCAAATTTACTGTTAATGAATTATGATGATGGACATGTTGAATGTTGAATTGTATGTTTTTCTTCCACTATGTATATGAACGATCATGCATCTTAGTATGTAGTATGTTCAAGAATTCAGGTTTTTATACGTATGTACATGTTCATGGGGCTAGTTTCCCGGGTGTTTGATGTATGGTAGAATCCTCTTTGCCAGTCGGAGGGTTGGGGACGTTACAGAGTTGGTCTGGCTTCTGGGTCTAGAGGTCATGGAGGGAAAGGGATCATTGGAAATGGAATGGAAGGAGTATGGGGGGAAATTACCCGAGCTCAATCCCAGGCCAAAGCAATGGGAACTTACTTCTATGACTATATCCCTTTGGTTGTCTGCGACAAAATTTACTCTATCGAAAAGGAGTTATGGGGAGAGGTACATACAATTCCCATGGAGGAAATTCACTCATAAGTGGAAGAGTGGGTGATGGACCTGATTACCACTAAGGGAAGGGATTTGACCTACGATAATATGCTTATGGTGTACTGGGTCATGAAAAATTGAATGGCTCATGTAGCCATGGATGGTGATGGAAAACGTCAGGGAGACCAAGAGCCATTTTAGGCATGGAAGGAGCACCACTGGGACAGTCTCCTGATGCACTAAAATATATATATAATCCCTTCCATGATGGGTTTGAAATTTTACACCCCTAATCTACAGTCAGAGGAAGAAGGACATACCATCTGAAACTAGATCCAGAGTAGGTAGGTGGAGAAGGATGTGGCACAGAAGGGGAAGAAGGACATGAGGAAGGGTAAAAGAATAAAGGACATCAATGAAGCTATCGAGGCTTGTGGAAAATCTCTTGTCTGAAGCAGTGCTGATAAGAGGACATTTCAGTATTTCTTTGCATTTCTATGTGCTTTTAGATTTTAGTTTGCATAAGAAGTTTAACTCAGTCGAAGAGAGGACAGGAACCATTTTTTTCGATGTCCATCCTAATGTAGTTTGGATATGGTTGGATATTTTGACTTTATAACCATTAGGTGAGTTTTGAGGTCTAAAATGGACCTCATAAGGGAAATCATAAAATAAGAGTTATAATAATAAAATAAAAGTTTTAAATGTTTTAGGGGAAAAAGGAAAACTATGTTTTCTTATTGTATTTCTTTCATATCTCTGTATCGGTTTACCCAAATTTCGAGTTTGGGGACTCGTTGGATGTGGAATTGAATTACCCATCCAACCCTAGCTGCACTGCATACTTCTGATGTACCCATGGCACCCACAAATGAAAATTTCAATAAAAACAAAATTATTTTAATATTAAAATACATTTTTTAATTAAAATTTTCATTTTTGGCCATCATGGGTACCTCAAAAGTATGGAGTGTGGTTAGGGGTTGGATACGTAATTCAATTCCCCATCCAACAAGTCCCCAAACTTGAAACTTGGGTGAACCCATAAGGAAATATGCCAAAAATATGATAAGAAAAAGTAGTTTTTCTTTTTCCCTCCATCTTTTTTTACAAATTTTAACCTTATGGTTGACATCATCATCTTGAATCCTATTGGTTCTTATAAAGTGAATTTTAATGGTAAATGTTTTGTTTTAACGCCCGTTTTTTACCTCAAAATCCCCTAATGTGCATGTTGAACCTTAAACTCTGTAAGAGCGACATGTAACCAACTTTTATTACAAAAAATAAATTGATATTTACAAAAAATAAATTGATATTTACAACAAAAAAAATTAATATTATATTTGTACATGGAAGGATGGAATGGAAGACTAAAGGATTTTGTACAAGTCATTAAAGGATTTTAACTTTTTTCATATTATACACCTATTAGTTTGGAAATAATTTTAATATTCAACTTGGTGAATGGAACCTTCTCATATTTAAGAATAAAAATATTCTCAAACCATGATTCCAATCCAAGGATCCAATTGGCAAGCACATATAGATGAAGGGATCCATTGTAAATGGGAACCTTACATTTTACATGTTGTGGAGATGGTTTTTTTAATGGAACTATTGTTAGTCTTATTAACTAACAAGGTAGTTATGTTAAGAAGGTTTTCTCTTGTGTATTCATTATCTTAGATGTTGGAGAGTTTGTAGAGAAAAATATAATGAACCTCCAATCAATAGATGTACATCCACATTTTAAAACAATATTAATTTCAAAATATGAGAGAAATAGAGAGAGAATACTTTCTAATTTTGAGGAAAACATAAGGAACAATTTTCATGAACCACTTTGTTGTATAACTAAGTAATTTACCCTTTTGAAGGTAAAATTAAAAACTACAATATACAATCTATTTTTAAAAACGAAAACATTACCAATATCATTTTGGGTGTTGTGCCATCCAATGATTTTTATCTTACATGCACTCATATGCAATTATGCCTCTTACTCAATTCTCCCTTATTCCCATGAAAGATAAATAAAGTTATGGGAGCTCTCAATAGAAGCATTAATCAAGATTGTTGGACACAGTTATATTATTTATTCTATATGTATGCATATTTTAGGAGTTATTGCATCTTCTGGTGAAGGACACACTACAAATTTGTGTCAATGTTTTTCTAATAAGACCAAAAACTAAACAAACCCTTAAAATCCATGCAAGAAAAATATTTATTCCAGGAATGTATATGGCGAAGGTATTTAAAATATTCATGGATTTTAATATTATCAACACAATAAAGTAGTTCCATGAGATGCAAATTTTGAAGAAAATACAACTAAAAAGAGTCGCATTGTTTGACACAAGAAACACTTACTATAATCATAACAACAAATTGATACACTGGGGAAAACCCATATATTGACGAGGGAGATACAAGAGTTGATAAATTGATGTCATGCAAATGTTGAAGGTATACACACTATTATATTACACATCCAATAAGTGCATATCACCAATAAGAATAATGATTGTTGCAAGTGATCATCATAGCTCAAAGAATTATTCCTTTTCTAAGTAATAGAGAATTATAATAAAACCCAAATTATTAGAATCCTAAATTCACAAAACAAGGAGAAAATACCCAAACCCAATGTTGTATTGAAGTGATATCATACCAATGATGTTTAATAAACTAGGCATCAAAAGAGTTCCATATTGAGGTCAAATTTAAAAATTATGTCTACATTTCTATTACTACAAACACAAGATTATAAGGTTTTACATCATGAAAACAAACACAACAATTTTTGAGATAAATTGCCAACAAGATCCGGAGAAGTAGCAACTAAATATAATAGTAGACATAGTTGGAGAAAATATATCAAGTATTCATGGGAATAAGAAATGAAGTGACATGGCTACAACAAATAATGTGATAAAATAAACAAATATATGATAACATCTAAGAATCCTTATCAATAGTGCATAGTTATGTTGGTTGTGAATCCCTTAATGATGGCACATTACCCCATATAGTGTGGTGCATTGCTCTATATATTGTGGTGAATTACATATTATTTATGCCAGTTTGGGTATATTAGTGGGTCTATTAGTTGTTATTGTATGCCTTTGTCTCCTATATATAGGAAGGAGATATTCTCATTTCAGTCATCATTGTATCCTGTCTTTTCTTTTGTACTTAGCACACTGTGTAAGGAGGTTCCTCCCTTGAAGAGGATTGTTATTTATCTCTGTTATCAATTATTCAAGTGTGGATCACTCTCTTCTTGTCTATTTATTCTATTTTTATGTTATTTTTGGAACTTGGTTGCATCACATTTGGTGTCAGAGCTCTTTCCCTAGGACTCGCTTATGCAAAATGAGTCAGATTTAAATTTTCACTACAATTTTTTTCTACAAGGATTCAAATGTATAGGTTAAAAACCCACTTCTCAAACATGCCTAAATAGCTCAAGTACAAAATTCAGATACATATCCATTACATTTTCAAAGATAATTGTGGAAAAATATAGGGATTTCAACCAGTCCAAAACCTAGTCTAGAAAAGGTGTTATAGGGTAAAAGGTGATATCTGAGGACTCTGAGATCCAAATTGGGTGAGACTAGTTGAATCTGAAAGAAGACAGAACAAGTTATCTTTGGTAGAATTTTTAGATACAGAAACAAAATATTGGACATGTGGAATACCATATAAGTTCAATATTCTAGATAGGCCAAAAATAAGAAGATTTGTGATATTTGCAATAACTTTATTTTGGAACGACCAAATTAGTTGATACCTTTAGAATTGGAAAGAGGACAAAACATGGTACCACAGGACAAATTTTTAGACCCATAGGATTCAAAATTCAAATTTTACCTAAGTTATAAGTCAACCATAAAGCAATCTTCTAATTAGGGTTTGAAAAAGGTACGCCATTTTGAATTTGCATAGATTTGACTAGAAGAATCTATTTGTGGTAAACCATAGGGTAGGATATATATTTATTTTTCAAATTCCACCAAAAGGAAGTGGAAATAATCACACTCCACTCAAACCCCCATAGGATTCATTCCCGACATACGATGAAATGGAATACATATCTTTGAGAGTGTCCAACTTACAAGATATGATTAAAGGAAATGTGAAAATGGATGACTTAGTTAAATTGGAAAATAAGATGGCTAGTAAAGAGGATATCAAACGTATGGCTAGGAAAGAGGATCTCAAAGGGATGTCTAGAAAAGAAGACCTTCAATAATTGAAGAAATTGATGAAGGATATAAAGAATAGCTTTATTCCTTGTGTATCTATTCAAGAAGAGGATAAGGAGGAAAAATAGGACATATTCAAGTTACGATTGGAGAAAATTGAAAAACAATTAGAGAGTAGCAAGTTGGAGTCCTCAAAGTTGATGATTCACTACAACATCATGGGTTCAATTCGGGTCGAAGGAACTACTTTATCTCCGATATTGACATGAGAAATTTTTATGGCAAGGAACCAATCACGTGGATTTTTTAGATGGGGCATTTATTTTACCTACACCATGTACCCACTTTGCAATAGCTAATTATTGCATCCTTATATTTAGAACCCGATCAATTTATATGGTACCAATGCCTTTGTGACCGTAAAAAGGACTCTATTATCTCTTGGTCTATATTCAGAGAAGAATTGATTGCACATTATGGAGATATAAATAGAAACACTTTCTTTAGCTAGTCGGTAAATCTTAAGCAAAAAGGTCCAGTGACAGAGCACATCAAGCAATTTCAGTAGCTAAGTCTCATAGTGAAGAATCTGTCAAGAGATAATTTGTCATTAGAGGAAATTTCAACTCAAAATGGGCCTCCTCGGGAAAATTAATAAAATAATAGTTAAAATAATAAAATAATATTTATTAATTTTGGAGGAAGAAAATAAAAAACTACTTTTTTGTTCGTATTTTCGACATATTGTTGATGTAATTGTAACTTCGGAATGTATTTCACTTGTATTTCTTATCTATTGTAACCCAATGTTTATTCCGAGATGTTATCATGTTATGTCATGCCCTAATGTTCCGATTAGGAGAATCAATAATATAAACAAGTCATGTCAAGTCATTGTGGGTAACCCTCCGATTGTCTAAGGGTTAAAGTCCCTGCAGTTCCGGGGCACTAGGGTTATTAGACTCTCCTATTAGAGGTCGGCCCTAGTAGGGTTTTAGTCATGCCGAGATTAGTATAAATAGAGAGCTGGACTCTCTATTTAGTACACATCACTTACACACTCAAGTGTAGAGCATAGTTGAGGAATAAAAAGACACTAGGGCTAGTGAAGAAGAAGGTTACTGCTATCGTGAGTGCATCTTACTGTTTTGTGGTTTTACCTTTGTGCTGATTCTATCTCTAAGAAATTTAAGGGGTTTTATCCATTTATGGTTTCCCTGAGGAAAAAAACTATGTTCATTGTCTCTTGTGTTTGATTGTTGTACTTGTTGTTCTCTCAGTTAAAGATCCTAACATAATGCTAGCTTGAATGTTGAAAAACTAACATGGTATCAGAGCTAACCTAAGAAGAAGACAATCTGTAGCTGTGGGAACTAGGGATTCCTACTTTGTGGATATCTCTCCACATATTTTCAGCAAAAGTAAGTTGGAATAACTATCCTCCTTAGGGCACATCTTTCTGTCGAAGCAGAATCCAATTATGAGGTTTTTCATTTTTGGACCTGTCACTACTGCCGGAAATTAGGGATTTTCACAGAGGAGGAATTTTTCAGTGAGCCCAGGCCTATATTGATCTCCTCCCCAAAATCGAAGTTAGGGATAAATTTTGAGGCATTTGGTTGGACAGAACTCCGTAAAAGCAAAACCCTAATTTGCTCCTGAACCAGCTCTGCAGGATTTCAGCTCAAGTTTCAGATCCGACATCTTGACCTGGTAAGATCTAAAATCTTTTGTATTTCCAATTGAGGTTATCAGTTAAGATGTCCCATCATACCAAGCTTGATGAAAAGCTTGAGGGAGCTGATAAATTTTGAGCTTGGAAGTATAGGATCTCCCTGGTCCTAGAAGAGAATGAGTTAAACTCCTACATCCATGAGGAGGTTCCAGTTCCAGAGGGAGATGAGGCTAAGGCCTTACATAAGAATAAGTTGGTTATGAGAAAGAGAATCATTGCTGATTTTTTCAAGGATCATCTCATACCACAGGTGTCCTCCCTAAAGACACCTAAAGCTATGTTTGATGCCCTAACCAAATTGTTTGAACATAAGAACATAAACCGAAAGATGACTCTGAGAAACCAACTGAAGAATGTGAATATTCAGAATGCAGAAACAATCCAGTGTTACTTCACAAGAGTTTCTCAAATCAAGGAACAACTAGAAGCTGCTGATGAAGAAGTGGAAAATGCAGAGATTGTGATGATTACTTTGAATGGCCTCCCTAGGTCATGGGATTCTTTCATCCAAGGAGTCTGTGCTAGAAATAAGTTAGTCAAGTTCAGCAGACTATGGGAAGAGTGTTCTCAAGAAGAATCTTGAATAGCAGCTCGAGAAGAGAATATGGGAAGTGAAGATCAGGCTCTCACGGTACACTCCAAGTCTCACTCCAAGACATCCAAAAGAAGATCTCATTTCCAGAGAGGTAAGTCCTATCACAGAAAGGATTTATCTAGAGTCATATGTTATACATGTGATGAAGTAGGACATTATGCAAAGAACTGTCCTAAGAAACCAAAGCCAACAAAGAAGAGAAACAAAAGAAGATCTCTTTCTCATGCTGCGGAGGATGATGAACCATCCAAGAAGAGAACCATATATGAAAGTGAAGATTCTTCAAGAGAGGATGAATATGTTTTGATTTCCGCTCTCATGGGAAACATTACTCATGGAAGTGATGATTGGCTCATCGACAGTGGGGCTTCCAAACATATGACAGGATTCAAGGAATCCTTTGTAAAACTATCAGAGCATGAATCACCTCGCAAGGTAAAGCTAGGAGACGACTACCAATATCCAATAAAAGGTAGTGGAGAATATTCCTATAAAATAGACTCTAGAAATTCTCTAACAATGAAGGAAGTATTGTTTGCGCCAGGATTCAAGAAGAACCTCCTATCCATATCAGCATTAGATTGAAAAGGAATGCGGGTTGCATTCATAGATGGTCAAGTCATCATGTGGCCAAAAGGAAAGACTATCGATGATGCGGTGGTGATTGGAGAACAAGAAGGAGGATTGTACAAATTGAAGGGCCATCTAGAACAAGCCTTGGTCCATGACACAGTAGAGCCAAGTGAACTTTTGCATAGAAGGCTTGCACATGTGCATTACAGAGCACTACCGATTGCAAGCAAAGTTGTTGAAGGTCTTCCAAAAATCTAAGCAAAACATGATGGGGTCTGCAAAATATTTGTAAAAGGAAAGAATACAAAGAAGACATTTCCAAGAAGCAAGAGAAAAGCAAAAGGAATATTGGAAATCATCCACTCCGATGTATGATGTCCTATGTCATCAAAATCACTAAGCGGGTATGCATATTATGTTTCTTTTATTGATGATTTTTCTAGGAAGACATGAGTTTACTTCATGAAGAACAAAGACGAAGTATTTGGCAAGTTCAAGGAATTCAAAGCCTTGATTGAGAACCATACTAAAAATAAGATCAATATTTTTCGATCAGATAATGGTGGAGAATTCACTTCAAATGAATTCAAAGATCTATGCAAAGAATCAGGGATTAAGAGGGAGTTGTCCACTCCTTATAATCCACAGCAGAATGGAATTACAGAAAGGAAGAATAGAACTATCATGGAAGCTACAAGAGTAATGCTTCATGATCAAGACCTTCCTATGCACCTTTCGGAGAAAGCTGCTCTAACAACAGTGTATGTACAGAACCATACTCCACATAAAGTACTCGAGAACAAGACTCCTGAAGAAGTCTTCTCTGGCAAGAAACCAGAAGTCAACCATCTCAGAATATTTGGTTGTCCAGTGTACATTCACATTCCAAAAGAAAAGAGGACTACATTAGATCCTTCAGGAAAGAAGGGTATATTTGTGGGATACTCTGAAAGCTCAAAGGCTTACAGAATATACTTCCCAGAATTCAATAAGATTCACATCAGCAGGGATGTAACATTTGATGAAGACACAGCTTACAACAAATCTAGAAAGAGACCTATTGAAGAACTTGAAGAAGCAGAAGCACCCAAATTTCATGATACAACCATGAACGAAGAAGCTCACGAAGAAGATCGAGAATTTGAAGAACCACAATGACTTGTAGATCCACCTCTGGAGAAGAATCCTCATAAGAGGAAACCTTCTTTGGTACAAGAACTTATCCAAGGTGTGGAAAGATATGGGGCTCCAGAAGAGAATCACAAAGAAAGAAAGAGGACCATATCCTGCTCCGGGTACGTAGCTTTACTATGTGATTTCATTAACAAAGAACCTTCCAGTTATGAAGAAGTGGCAGAACGGAAAGAATGGAAGGATGCTATGATCAAAGAATACCAATCGATCATGAAAAATGATGTTTGGGATGTTGTCCCAAGACCAAAAGGGAAGCTAGTTGTAACTTCCAAATGGATCTACAAAATCAAGCATGCTACAGATGGTAGCATTGAAAAATATAAGGCAAGATTTGTGGCTCAGGGTTTCTCTTAGAAAGAAGGAATAGATTATGAAGAAACATTTGCACATGTATCCAGATACACTTCCATCAGATCAGTACTTTCTCTGGCTGCAGTGATGAAATTTAAGATACACTAGATGGATGTCAAGACTGCTTTCTTGAATGGTGTAGTAGAAGAGGAAGATATATGGAACAACCACTCAGTTTTGAGACACGTGACAGGGAGTCTCATGTGTGCATATTGAAGAAATCCCTGTATGGCTTGAAACAGGCACCCAGGACATGGTACGACACAATTGATAGCTTTATATCCAGTTTGGGCTTTACCAAGACTAAAGCAAATTCCAACCTTTACTACAAGGTTGAAGATGACAACCCAGTGATACTTCTACTATATGTAGATGATCTATTTGTGACAGGTATGGATGGGTTGATTGCTAATACAAAGAGAAAGATTGATGCCGAGTTCGAGATGAAGGACTTGGGTATGATGCATTGTTTTCTAGGTATGGAGGTGTGGTAGAGTACAGATGGAATCTTCCTTGGACAAGGGATTTATGCAATAGAGATCCTGAAGAGGTTTGGGATGATGGACTGCAAGGCTATGGCCACACCTATGGCATCAAACCTGAAGCTATTGAGTGATGCTTCATCAAAGTCGGTTGATGCTATGATGTATCGTTAGATGATTGGGTCCTTGATGTACCCGATGAGCATGAGACTAGACATTTGCTTTGCTGTGAACACCTTGAGCCATTTCTTGACAGATCCAAGAAATGTTCACTTGATCGCTGCAAAGCATATTCTAAGGTACCTGAGGCGTACAGTTGATTATGGTCTCAAGTATGATGTGAATCAAAATATTAACATGGAGGGTTATGTTGTTTCAGATTGGGCAGGCAGTGCCATCGATAGGAAGAGAACTTCAAGGTGTTGCTTTAGTATGGGATCATGTGTGATCTCTTTGTTTAGCAGGAAGCAATCCTATGTGGCACTGAGTACAACTGAAGCAGAGTATGTCGCAGCTTGTTCAGCAAGTTGTGAGGTAGTATGGATACAAAAGCTACCGTCTGATTTATTTGATCTCCAAATGGATGCTACTTGTATACATTGTGACAACCAGAGTTGCGTGAAGTTGTCAGAGAATCCAGTGTTCCATGACAAATCGAAGCACATCGATATCAAGTATCACTATATCAGGGATATGGTGTAGAGAGGAGTAGTGAAGCTCTAGTATGTTGCAATGGAGGAACAGATAGCTGATGTGTTGATGAATCCATTGGCTAGGGTGAAGTTCAAGTACTTCAGGGAGAATCTTGGTGTTCTCCAGATAGAGGTTTCCTCCAAGGGAAAGTGACAAGTCCCATAGCCATTCTGATGAGTAGGTCAGATATAAGGGCTGAGCCATTCTATTCATGGCTAAAGGATTAAGTTCCTCCCATGTTAGATATAAGGGCTACCTCCATTCTGACAAGTAGGTCAGATGTAAGGCCAGTTCCATTTTGTTCATGGATAAAGGATTAAGTTCCTCCCATGATAGATGTGAGAGCTGGCCATTCTGACGAGTAGGTCAGATGTAAGGGATGCTACCATTCTGACAAGCAGGTCAGATGTAATGGCAGTGCCATTCTGACATGGCTAAGGGATTAGGTTCCTTCCATGTCAGATGTGAGTGCTAGACATTTTGACAAGTAGGTCAAATGTAAGGGCTACTTCCATTCTAATGAGTAGGTCAGATATAAGGGCTACTAAAGACCTATGAGGAGGTCGGCATACACCCAGCATGAAATAAGGCTAGCTCTGTAGAACTTCCTGTGACGAGAAGAATCATGAGATAGCACATATGATGATGACTAGAGAAGATCTAGATCGAGCTATGATCTAGATCCAGTTATGATGACTCCGAGAGATCCAGATCGAGTGATGATCCAAATCTAATAGTGATGATCCAGATCGAGTGATGATCCAGATCCAGCAGTGATGATCCAGATCCAGCAGTGATGATCCAGATCCAGTAGTGATGATCCAGATTGAGTGATGATCCAGATCCAGCAGTGATGATCTAGATCTAGTCCAGCGATGATGATTCAGTGACGATGTTCCAGATCGAGTATGATCCAGTGACGATGTTCCAAATCGAGTATGATCTAGTGACGATGATCTAGATCAAGTGATGATCTAGATCCAAATGAAAGATGACTTGAAGATGAAGAATACTTGAAGATGCAGATGACGAGATGGTCCAATTGATACAGAGAATAAGACCAGCGATGAAAATTGTGTCGAGAGAATACCTTCCTAGTTAAGATGGAGTGTTGATGTAATTGTAACTTCGGAATGTATTTCACTTGTATCTCTTATCTATTTTAACCCGATGTTTATTTCAGGATGTTATCATGTTATGTCATTCCCTGATGTTCCAATCAAGAGAATAAATAATATAAACAATTCATGTCAATTCATTGTGGGTAAACCTCCGATTGTCTAAGGGTTAAAGTCCCCGTAGTTTCGGAGCACTAGGGTTATTAGACTCTTCTAGTAGAGGTAGTCCCTAGTAGGGTTTTAGTCATGGAGGGACTAGTATAAATAGAGATACGGACTCTCTATTTATTACACATCACTTACACACTCAAGTGTAGCGCATAGTTGAGGAAGGAGAAGACACTGCGGCTAGTGAAGAAGAAGGTTACTGTTGTCAGGAGTGCATCTTACTATTTTGTGGTTTTACCTTTGTACTGATTCTATCTCTGAGGAAGTTGTGGGGTTTTCTCCATTTATTTTTTCCCTGAGGAAAAACATTGTGTTCATTGTCTCTTGTGTTTGATTGGTGTCCTTGTTGTTCTCTCAATTAAAGATCCTAACATAATGCCAGCTTGAATGTTGAAAAACTAACACATATATCCCTGTGTTTTACTCAAATTTTGATTGGGAGAGCTTGTTGGATGCAGAATCAAATTTCACATCCAATGAGTACCCACTCGACATACTTTTGATGGGCCCCTTTACCCCCAAAACAAGAAATACCTAAAAAAACGTGATGATGATGTCATCATCACATTTTTTCAGGTATTTCTTGTTTTTGGGGTAGAGGCGAGCGTCAAAAGTATGCTGAGTGGGCACTCATTATATGTAGAATTTAATTTCGCATCCAACGAGATATCTCGATCGAAATTTGAGTAAACAAATAGGGAGATATGTCGAAAATACGAACAAAAAAAGTTATTTTTTTTATGATACCTATCCCCAAATTTATATTAAAAAATTGTTTAAGAGGTGCTCCCTTTTTGAATTTTAAATAATTTTGATTGGCTAATACATGATGNGGCCCGTTTTAAATTGAAATTATCTCTTTTGAGTAGAAGAATCCATTTGTGGTAAACCCTGGGGTGTGATATATATTTATTTTTCAAATTCCACCAAAAAGAAGTGGAAATAATCACACTCCACTCAAACCCCCAGAGAATTCATCCCTGACATACGATGAAATGGAATACATATCTTTGAGAGTGTCCAAATTAGAAGACTTGATCAAAGGAAATGTGGAAATGGATGACTTAGTTAAATTGGAAAATAAGATGGCTAGTAAAGAGGATATTAAAGGGATGGATAGTAAAGAGGATCTCAAAGGGATGTCTAGAAAAGAAGACCTTCAAGAATTGAAGGAATTGATGAAGGATATCAAAAATAGCTTTATTCCACATGTATCTATTCAAGAAGAGGATAAGGAGGAAAAATAGGACGTATTCAAGTCACAATTGGAGAAAATTGAAAAACAATTGGAGAGTATCAAGTTGGAGTCCTCAAAAGTTGACAATTCACTACAACATCATGGGTTCAATTTAGGTCAAAGGAACTACTTTATCTCTGATATTGAATTGATAAATTTTGATGGAAAGGAACCAATCACGTGGATTTTTTAGATGGGGAATTATTTTTTATTTACACCATGTGCCCACTTTGCAATAGCTAATTATTGCATCCTTATATTTAGAACCTGGTAAATTTATATGGTACCAATGCCTTTGTGACCGTAAAAAGGACTCTATTATCTCTTGTTCTATATTCACAGAAGAATTTATTGCACATTATGGAGATATAAATAGCAACACTTTCTTTAGCTAGTCGGTAAATCTCAAGTAAAAAGGTCCATTGACAGAGCACATCAAGCAATTTCAGGAGCTAAGTCTCATAGTGAAGAATATTTCAAGAGATAATTTATTAGATCTCTTTTTTTGAACCTTGAAAGATAACATTTAACATGAGGTGTGTCTCTTTGAACCATCATCCCTAGAGAAGTATTTCATGATGGAAAGGAAGGTTGAATGTAAAAATATGGCAATGACTACTAGAAAGGACTTCTCCAACACATACAGAGAAAATAATGTTCCTTCTTCTAAACTACCACAAAGTTTTGACAACCCAACAACTATATGAAAGAATAAAAAATGATCATTTTTTAATTGTGACAACAAGTATAGTAAGGGACATTAGTGCGGCAAGAAGAAATTATTCTACATAGATTGTGAAGAGGAAGAACCAAAAGAAGAGGAATAATCTCAAGAAGAGGCTACTTCAGAATAAATAGAAGAGGATACTTCAGAAGAAATTACTCGAACCATATTTTTTCATGCAATGGATTGAATTAGAACTCCTCAAACTCTCAAGATCAAAGGATACATAAAAAATAAGAAGGCAACAATGTTAACTGATTCTGGTAGAACTCATAATTTCATTCACTGTAAATTACCCAAAGTTCTTTATTGCTTTGTATATCCAACACCAGAGTTTCAAGTAATGATTATAGATGGAGGAATTATAAATTGCTCAGGGAAGTGCCATAATATCAATATTTCCTTGGGGTAATATGTATGGAATAGTACAATTATTGCTATCCAAATGGGTGGGGCTGATGTTATCTTAGCTGTCCAATGGTTACAATCATTGTGAACAATGGCTTTTAATTTTCAAAAACTTTTCATGAAATTTTTATGGGAAGGAAAAGAATAAGAGTTAAATGGCATCACAGGAAAACCGATCAAGGTGATAAGGTCTAATGGCATGATAAAGTTGTTGAAAAAGGGACATCAAGGTGTAGTTGCACAATTATGCTCATTACATGTTCAAACCTCAAAGTTCCCTATCTCCCTAGATATCC
The DNA here is from genome assembly GCA_001517045.1 of Pseudotsuga menziesii. NCBI lineage: Eukaryota > Viridiplantae > Streptophyta > Pinopsida > Pinales > Pinaceae > Pseudotsuga > Pseudotsuga menziesii. Next base: position 82,509 of record LPNX010656788.1, read on the forward strand.
AAATGGTCATTAATAAGTATTCCAATGTATTTGAAGATATTCCCAAAGTTTTTCCACCTATTTGAGACTTTGATCATGCTATATAGTTAATTCCAGGAAGTGTTCCTCCTAACATCAGACCTTACCTACATCCCTATAGCTAGAAGTGTGGAATTGATCATATGGTTTCTGAAATGTTAGAGACTAGAATAATTAGGCCTACCCAAATTTATTACTCTAAACTAGTGGTAATGGTACCCAAGACAGATGGATCATGGTGTATGTGTCATGATTATAAAGAGCTCAACAATATCACCATTAATGATAAGTTTCCCACTCCTATCATTGATGAATTGTTAGACGAATTACATGGAGCAGTTGTATTCATAAAGCTGGATCTTCGTTTCGGGTATCATAAGATTCAAAAGAAGGATGAAGACATCCCCAAAACCACATTCAAAAATCATGAAGTTCACTATGATTTTTTTGTCATGCCATTTGATCTCACAAATGCACCTTCCACATTTCAAGCTTTGAGGAATTCTATTTTAAATCATTTCCTTAGAAAAATTTGTGTTGGTATTCTTTGATGATATACTAATCTATAGCAAGTAATAGGTAGAACATGTTCAACATGTTGATAGGGTACTACAACTAATAAAGGAGAAAGAACTATATGCAAAACCCTCAAAATATATATTTGGGATAAAGGAATTAGAGTATTTGGGTCATATTTTATCTTATGAAGGTTTCAAGGTAGATCTTAACAAAATTAAAGCCATGATGGACTTGTCGATTCCCAAAACCCTAAAGAATATTCGAGGATTCTTAGGTCTGACAGGGTACTACAGCAAGTTTGTTCAGACTATGGAAGAATAGTAGCTCCTCTAACAACATTACTGAAGAAAGATACATTTTATTGGACTCTAGAGGAAACTAAATATTTTCGACAACTCAAAGAGGAAATGTGTAAAGCTCATGCTTTGGTGACACCAGAATTCACAAAAACCTTTATTGTGGAATTTTATGCTTCAGTAAATGGAACTAAAGTTGTACTAATGCAAAAAGGACACCCTCTTTCCTTCACAAGTCATCCAATCAAGGAAAAGAACATAAAAAGATCATTTATGAGAAGGAAATGTTGGAAATACTGCATGCCTTGAAGCAATGGTGACCCTACCTTATAGGGAGACATTTCAAGGTTAAAATTGATCATGATATCCTTGAATACTTCTTAGAACAAAGGCTATATTTAGAAGAGAAAAAAAATGGGTGACAAAGATTTTGGGATATGACTTTGAAATCATCCACAGAAAGGGGAAGAAAAATGCTATCGTGGATGCACTCTCCAAGAAAGGTGAGGATGTTGAAGCATCACTCTATGATATCTCTACCATCCAACTAGATTAGATAGCTAAATAAAGGAATGCATGGAAAATGACAAAGAAATATGGACATTCATTCAAAATTTGCAGCAGGATCCCAGTGCCTTTAATACATTTAGGTGGAAATATGACTTTCTATGGTACAAGGATCGCCTATATATTGGTAAGAGTTCCCATCTCAAGAAAAAGGTACTTTTTGAATTCCAATCCTCATTGATAGGAGGGCACTCAAGTTTCTTAAAAACATACCACAGGGTAAATCTGATGTTCAAAAATTTGTGATAGAATATTTGGTTTGGCAACAAAATAAAGTGGAAACAATTAATATCCCAGGTCTCCTACAACCACTTTCCCTTCCAATACAAAGGTGGACATAGGTCTCGATCAAATTGATCACATGTTTACCAAAGTCTAAAGGAAAGAGTGTGATCATGGTGGTTGTTGATAGACTTACTAAATATGCACACTTTTGTGCACTATCTCACTTCTTCAAAGAAAGCACGATCACCAATTATTTTATGGAGATAGTCCAAAAACTACATGGTACTCCAAATATTATAGTAAGTGATAGGGATCCCATTTTCATTGGCAATTTTGCGATGAATTATTTTCTTGTTTGGGTACTCAACTGGCCCATAGATCATCTTATCATCCTGAATATGATGGATAAACAAAGATCATAAATACATGTATGGAAGGTTATATTTGATGTTTTGCAACTGATAAACAAACATAATGGGTTAAGTGGTTACCCTTGGCAGAATGGTGGTATAACACTTCCTTCCATACATCATAACAAATTACCCCATTTATGGAACTTTATGGATATCATCCACTATCCATCACATCTTCACTAAGAGACTCATCTAAGGTTAAAGCAGTGGAATACCACATGAAGCATCAATAATAAGTTCTTGAACTCTTAAAGAACAACTTGAAACTAGCACAAAATCGAATGAAACAACAAGCAGATCAACACCGTAGTGAACGAAGTTTTAATGTGGGGGATTGGGTGTTTTTAATACTACAACCATACAAATAGATGTCCCTGAAGAGCACCAAGAAGGATAATAAACTATCACCTAAATACTAGGTTCCCTACAAGGTTCTACAAAAGATTGGTAGTATGGACTACAAATTGGAACTACCTGTATCTTCATGAGTCCATCCAGTTTTTCATGTTTCTTATTTAAATAAGGTAATCGGTGAAAAGCTACCATTTCAAAAAATATTACTAGAACTTGATGAGGAAGGAAAAATCATCTTAGATCTTGAAGAAATCACTGAAATAAGAACTATACAGCTTCGAAATCGATCAATTCCAGCGTATCTTATTAAATGGAAGAACTTACCCACAAAATATTCAACGTGGAAAGATGATTCCTTTATACAAAAACATCCATAAGTAAAGAGGTTCCAGTTCTAGAGGGAGATGAGGCTAAATCCTTACTCAAGAAGAACTTGGTCAAGGCCAAGAAGATCATTGCTGATTCAATCATAGGATCACCTTATACCACAAGTTTCTTCCCTAAAGACACCTGAAGAGATGTTTGATTCCTTGACCAAGCTATTTGAAGGGAAGAACATAAATCAAAAGATGACTTTGGGAAAATAGTTGTAGAATGTGAAGATCCAGAATGCAGAGACCATACAGTCATACTTTACGAGGGTATCTCAAATCAAAGAACAACTTGTAGTAGTAGAAGAAGAAGTGGAAAATGCAAAAATGGTGATATCCACCTTGAATGGCCTCACAGGATCATGGGATTGATTCATGCGAGAAGGAAGTGATTACTTTCAGCGGACTCTAGGAAGAAGAAGAAGCTCGAATCATAATAAGAGAATAGAATATGGGAGCAACTGAAGATCAAGCTCTTACCATCCAAAGAAGATCCCTCAAGCGATGAGGAATATGAAGAACTCAACTCTTGAAGAACCTGTTATCCATCTTAGCATTTGGATAAGAAATTATGCTATTATGAATGAAGAAGATGATGAAGACAAAGGTGCAAAAAGGATACTACCCACGAAACAAATAAAGATAAGTATTAAATTGTCATTTCATGATATTATTTTTGTTATGCATTTGTTTATATTCAGTTGATGTATTATGCATGATAGAATGCTTGCTTTAATGACAATATACTACCAATATGCATGTAATGGGTAAGTAGCTCATGGTGCTATACAACTCTCCATTGCTACTTATCTAGAATCAAACCTCTTTGCTGACATATTGGATTAGTGCACAATCTCAATGTTGTCCTGGTGGAGATGGAAGGCATCTAGAAAATTTTCCGTGAGATATGGATGAATGTTGTATTGGCTAAAATAGTTGCATGATCATATATTTATGCATAAGGATTTTCCATTATGAATATGCCTTATGAAATTTTTCTAACCATACAGCTAATGCATATGACTTGTAGGAAATATCGCATACATAATCACCTACAAGAAAAGAAGAATGAGACTTGTTCCAAAGAACAAGTGAGGACAGATAAAGAATAATATGACGAATGCAGCGACATTATTGATGCAGAACCCTCCAGCTATGAAGAAGTAACCAAGAAGAAAGAGAAGACTAGTTCAAGAAGAATGATGTTTAGGATGTAGTATCGATACATGAAGGGAAGTTCATATTTCCATCATGCAGTAGATGGAAACATCATGGGATACAAGGCAAGATTCGTAGCACGAGGCTTCTCATGAAAAGAGTGCATAGAGTACAAAAGACAGAGGGAGTATGATGCTTCACTTCAGAGGGAGTGACTACAGAAGATCCTGAGGTTTGACATGGTATGACAGGATGGATAGCTTACTGGTGACTCTAGGCTTTACTGAGAGTAAAGAGGATTCCAACCTTTTCCTAAAGGTTGAAGGTGGAAGACCAGTGATGCTCATGTTATATGTTGATTACTTGTTCTTAACAGAAGTTGCAAGAAGGAGACTTACTGCCAAGTTTGAGATGAAGGATTTGGATATGATGCACTACTTTCTAGGCATGGAGGTGTGACAGAATCTCCATGGGACAAGAGAAGTATGCAGTAGAGATCCTGAAGAGGTTCAGGATGATGGACTGCAAGCACATGACCACACCTATGGCATCAAACCTGAAGCTACTAAGTGTTGCTTCATTAGAATCGGTTGATTCCACTATGTATCGTCAGATGATTTTGTCCTTGATGTACCTGATGAATACAAGACCATATATTTTCTTTGTTGTGAACACATTGAGCCAATTCCTGACAGATCCAAGACATGTTCACTTGATTGTTGCAAAGCATATTCTGAGGTACCTAAAGGGTACAATTGATTATGGGCTCAAGTATGAGATGAATCAAAAGATTAACCTAGAAGGTTATGTTGATTCAGATTGGGCAGGCAGTGCCATGAATAGAAAGAGCACCTCAAAGTGTTGCTTTAGTATGGGATCAGGTGTGATCTCTTGGTTTAGCAGGAAATAGTTTTGCATGGCACTAAGTACAGCTGAAGCAGAGTATGTCGTAGCTTGTTTAGCTAGTTGTGAGGCAGTATGGCTAAGGAAGATACTATCTGATTTATTTGATCTCCAATTAGATGCTACTTGTATATATTGCAACAACCAGAGTTGTGTGAATTTGTCGAGGAACCTGGTGTTCCATGACAAGTCGAAGCATATCAAGATCAAATATCACTATATCAGGGATATGGTGCAGAGAGGAGAAGTGAAGCTCCAGTATGTTGCAACGGACAAACATATAGCTAATGTGTTGACTAAGCCATTGGCCATAGTGAAGTTTGAGTACTTCAGGGAGAAGCTTGGTGTTCTCTAGATTGGGGTTCCCTCCAAGGGGAAGTGATGAGTCTATGAGCCATTCTGACATGGTGAGAGGATTGGTTCCTTCCATGGTCAGATGTAAGGGCTGATCCATTCTGTCATGATGAGAGGATTGGTTCCTTACATGTCAGATATAAGTGCTGAGCCATTCTGAAGTGACTGTAGGATTGGTTCCTACATGATCAGATATAAGTGTTGAAATTTATTCTCTAAATGGAGGCACCTGGTCAGTTACCAAGAATACTCAGCCTAGAGATGAGAGCCATTATGACATGGTGAGAGGATTGGTTCCTTCCATGGTTAGATGTAATGGATGATCCATTCTGTCATGGTGGGAGGATTGGTTCCTTCCATGTCAGATGTGAGTGCTAAGCCATTCTGAGGCGACTATTGGATGTGTTCCCACATGATCAAATATAAGTGTTGAATGCCATTCTCTGAATGGAGGCACCTGGTCAGTTACCAGGAATACTCAGTTTGGGACTAAGGGCCATTCTAATATGATTGTGGGATGTAGTCTCACATGATCAGATATAAGTGTAGGGCCATTCTGATGCGATTGAGTGATGTGTTCCCTCTTGGTCAGATATAAGGGATGACTCCATTCTCTAGGAGAATGGAGGCACCTGGTCAGTTACCAAGAAGCCTCAGTTTGGGATTGAGAGCCATTCGTACATGGTGAGAGGATTGGTTCCTTCCATGGTCAGATGTAAGGGTTGGGCCATTCTAACATGGGGGCAGGCTGGGCCCTCCCATGGTCAGATGTAAGGGCTGATGCCATTCTGTGGGAGAATGGAGGTACCTGGTCAGTTACCAGGAACCCTTAGTCTGGGATTGAGAGCCATTATAACATGGTGAGAGGATTGGTTCCTTCCATCGTTAGATGTAAGGGCTGGGCCATTCTGACATGATGGTGGATGTGTTCCTCTCATGGTCAGATGTGAGTTTTGGGCGTGACTTTCTGACGAGATTAGGTTAGATGTAAGTGTTGGGCAGGCCATTCTGACTTAGGGCCATATATAAGCGCTGAAGAAGACCTACATGGAGGCTAGGCCTACAACCAGCATGAAAAAGGGTTGGCTCTGTAGAACTTCCTGTGATGAGAAGAATCAAGAGATAGAACCAGTGATGATAACCCATTGATGATCTAGATCGAGTGATGATATAGATCCAGTCATGATGATCCAGATCCAGTGATGATGATCTAGCAGTGATGATCCAGATCCAGTGATGATGATCCAACAATGATGATCTAGATCCAGTGATGACGATCCAACAGTAATGATCTAGATCGAGTGATGATCTAGATCCTGTGATGTTGATCTAGTGATGATGATCCAGATCAAGTGATGATCCAGATTAAGATGAAGATGACTTGAAGATGAAGAAGAATTGAAGATGATGAGGACTCGATGATGATCTAGATGATACAGAGAAGAAGACTTGTGCTGATAAATTGTGTTGAGAGAATACCTTCCTAGTTAAGAGGAAGTGTTGATGTATTTGTAACTTCGAAATGTATTCACTCATATATCTTATGTACTGTACCCCGATTTTTATTCCAGGAAGTGTCTATAATGTATTTGAGTCATGTCATGCCTCGATGTTCCTATTGGGAGATTCAATAACGTAAACAAGTCATGTAAATTCATTGTGGGTAACCCTCCTATTGATCAAGGGTCAAAGTCCCCGCAATTATGGGGCACTAGGGTTATTAGACTCTCTTAGAGATGCAGGCCCTAGTAAGTAATTGTTAAGTGGGGCCGACATGTTAAAGTGGACATTAAATGAATGAAAGAATATAAATAGAGAGTGAGCCTCTCTATTTATCACACACACACTCACTTACTGGGGCGCATTAGTGAGATAGGAGAAGATCTCTCAAATGTAAGAGAGAGAACAACCTGTGGAGATCATCTTTTATGTTTTCGGGTTTTACTGTTTCCATTGGTGCTGATTCTATCTCTGAGGAATTTGCGAGGTTTTCTCCATTATGGTTTACCCAAGGAAAATATTTGTATTTATTGTCTCTTGTGTTTGATTGTTGTGCTTGTTATTCTCTCAGTTAAAGATCCTAATATAATTCTATCTTGAATGATAAAAATCTAACAACATATTTCACTCTTTCATACTTACTTCAACATATCCATCTCTCACCTATTTATACTCTTCTTTCTCAAAGGATGTGTCCAAAATTTGTGGTTCCTTTGATTCGATGATTCCTCTTATTCCTTACTTCTCTCATTTGATCTTTCGTCGATGTACCCACTTCATTTGATCTTTCGTCGATGTACATATTTTGATGATTCAGCCTCATGGGATTTTTCACACTTGAGTCTCGTGACTTGGTGGTATTTGCGCATATGGGTTCCATTCCTTGGTGGGATTCATGCACTTCTAAGACTTTCATACTTATTCTTTACATAATTATCCAAATTGGATTCACAAATATAGAGAGCCATCACTTGATGGGTCTTCCACACTTATGACACTTCCATACATATTTTTTATATATTCCTTCAAACTGGCTTCATAGACTTCTTACTTGACATCAATTGCCACACCAAAGTTTCAACAATCTTCAAGTCTTTATGATTCTTGTCTGACATCAACATGTTTCTTTTTTTACATCAATGACGAGATCAAAGTTCAACAATATTGTTATAGCTCAAAATGACACATCTCTGCCTGTGACCACTTTCCTATGTTTTCGTTGCATGTCGACACTTCATGAAAAGTCACTGAAAAAACACCCAACTTGGAGGACCCATATCTTGAGTTTTGAAACTCCATTTAATCTCATCTCTACACCATTGGAAATATATTTCTGTTAGATAAATCTTTCCAAAAGACACCAAAGTCTAAAAATGCCTAGAAATACCCTAAAAATGAGTTTTTTTGTGTGTACGTGAATTTCCTTAAGGAAAACCCGTGTACGTACGCGACTTGCTCTGTATAATACCTGTGTACATACGTGAGTTTCTATATATAATATTCATGTACACATTATATACGTGACTTTCTGTATTGGTAGATCGCGTGTATTTCTTTTGTACGCGACTGTTGTTTTTGCAACCCGCGTACGCCTCTTAAAAATGTCAAAAAATACTAATTTTGAATTTCGGGTAGTTTGGGTAGTTATGCAACTGACTCCTTCAGTTGTAACTACTTTTTCTTCACCCCTAACTCTTCCTTAACCATATAAATAGAGGTAGGGAGGTCCATGAGAGGAGACTTGAATCTTTGCGTTGTTATGCTGGAGGATTTGGAGCTCTCTTTTCCCACACCTTTTCCCTAGAAGCATTCTCCTTGTGTTGCAGAGCTTGGAGGCTGAGTTCCTTGGAGAAGAGAAGCAGCGGAACTAGATCAAGGTTTTGTGAGGTGCCGAACTTGAAGAGAAGGTATATTTGCACTTGTTTTCAAGATTAATAAAGATGTGATGTCCTTCTTCTTCCCAAACCATTGTTCAATGTGTGATTGAATCTCTGTTTATGATCAGATGTTGATGTTAATCAGATTATTATTTCATGTTTATTTGATTATCATTTGTTTATATGTGGTCATGTTGGTTTGAGGAAGGTATAATTCATTTTGCAAGTCTCTTGGAGCAAGAGGAGCAAGAGAAGGATTGAAGGGCTGCTTGGATCAACCTTCATTTGGCTAAGGTATGAACTAGTCTAATCTCTGAAACTTTCTTATATATACTTGTAAAACTATTTGCATCCACCTTTCAACCCCAGTATGTTGATGGCCTCTTAAACCCTAGCCATAGGATACTTTCCTTTACAACAAATATTCCCCTATGGCATTGATGTCAACAGTCACCAACTAAAATTGATCTCCCCTTGAATATGATCTCTTTTTCTATGTGCAATAACATGATCCCCCTATGTTCATTCCATTCCATCCCTTGCTTTGTATTTGCACAGTTTAAGTTTTAGTACTTTTCTGCAAATCTTTCTTCCTTGTATTATTCTTTGTATCTATACCCCTTTGACATCAATCGAAAATATATTCTCCCCATGACTTCATGCTTCTCAAATCATGTTCTTGTCACACTGTTCCAGGTTTTCTACCATGTCACAGATGCTTCAAATGAATGTGGAGTGGGAATTACTCCTATTTCCTTCTAAGATACTCAAAAGTATCTCTAGGAACTATCTCTACAAATATATCTTTGATCTATTCCTTTATGTCTACATAGTCTAGCTTGACAACATTTCCAGTGACTTGTTCTCTAATGAAATGGTATGTTATGGGAATATGTTTTGTTTTAGAATGCATTACAAGATTCTTGGAGATGTTGATTGTGATTTTTTTGTCACATAAAATTCATATATGATGATCAAATTCCAGTTGGAGACCCCTTAACGCTTGTTTCATCCATATAAATTGCGCACAACAAGCTGTTGTAGCAATATATTTTTCTTCTATTGTATATAGAAATAATGAGGATGATTGTTTTTTGTTGAACGAGGATACTCAAAAATTTCCTAAGAAGAATGATGCTACACTTGTACTCCTTATTCAATCAATGCTTCCTTCCCAGTATGTGTCTGTATATTCTCCCAATGTCATATCATCACTTCATGGATACCATAAACCAAAGTCCAAGGTTCCTTTTAGATATTTGAAAATTCTTTTTACAGGATGGACATGAGTTTCCGTAGGTGTTGCTTCAAAATTTTGTAGCCAAAACTACTTCTTGGATTATATATGGTCTTGACGAAGTTACATATAACACGATTTCAATCATTAACCTGTAAAGTTTTAAATCTAATTCCTTTGCTTCATGTTCTTTGCTCAATTTCAATCTGTAATCATGTGTGTACACACTGGCTTGCAATATTCCATGTTAAATATTTTCAACAATTCTTTTACATATTTAGTTTGAGAGATGAAAATTCCAGCATTTAGTTGATATATATGAATCCCTAGGAATAAGGATAGTTCTCCAAGGATATAAATTTCAATTTACTTCTACATGTTCTAAGCAAAGTTTTGACTTAAACTGTCATCATCACATCCAAAGTTAATATCATCCAAATATACTTCAACCACAATCATATTTCCATGCTAAACTTTTATGTATATATTATTATCTACATTACCTTTTATAAAACCTTATTGTCACAAATACTTGTTGAATCTTGAATAGCAGGCTCTAGGTGCATGTTTTAGTCCATACAAAACCTTCTTTATTTTTCAGATGTAGTTCTTACTATCTAAGAGAGAGAACCCTTTTGACTATTGTATATACACTTCTTCTTCTATTTCTTCATTTAAAAATGTTGAATTTACATCCATTTGATACACAATGATGTTTTTGGATGAAGTATAGGCCAGGAACATCCTAATTGCTTCTATTCATGCTACAAGGGGAAATGTTTCTTTAAAATCTATTCATTTCACCTACAAAAATCCATTGCACACTAGCCTTCCTTTGTTTCTAACCACTTCTCCATCTCATTTAGTTTATTCTTGAAGACCCATTCGGTGCCAATGACATTTTTGTCCTTGGGTCTTGGAACAAGTTCCCATGTCTTATTTTTGTCTATATAATGTAATTCGTCTTTCATAGATTTGACCCATTTTTCATCGGCCCTAGATTCATTGAAAATATTAAATTCTAATTTAGACAACAAGGAGAAATTTACCTCTTCACTATTATTTTTTAAATATTTCCTTCTTGTTTCTACACCAACATTTTTATCTCCGATAATTAGATCCTCGTAATGTTTCTTTTGGGCATATATGGAGGAAGTATTTGTATCATTTCTTCTTTCGTCTTTAAGTTCTTGTTGATATGCTTCTTCCTATTGTTCTCTTGGCTCCTCCTCATCTAATAGATATTCTAATGATTGTTCAAAGTACTGGTTGGTCATCATCCTCTATTCTTGTGTACGTGAATGCTTCATGTACATTTACATATGTACTTTCCACCATCTTCTTTAGTTTTGGGTTGTAACATTTTTTTTCCTTTCTTCTTGTGGCATACCTATGAAATATTCCTTCATCATATATGGAATCAAATTTTCCTGAGTTTTCATTATTTCTTTTTATTTAACACTTTCTCCCAAACATTTTAAAATGCCTCATTGTTTTTGGTATGCATTTCCATAGTTTATAAGGAATCATGTTGTTATTTATTTATTTTTTCACCTTTTTAAAATGTGAACAATAGTATGAATGCATTGGGTCCAAAAAATGTTAAATAATTTATAATCATTTAAAATTGTTCTATCCATCTCCTACACGACATTATTTTTTCTTTTTTTTCTACTCCAGTTTGATGTGCGGTCCCGATGGATGAGAAATGTCTTATGATTCCATGCTTTTCAAAAAATACTCAAATTCTTTGAAATGTACTAACCTCCATTGTCTAATATTATAGACTTAATATTTAGATCAATTTTTTTTTCAAGTACTTCTTTAAATATTTTGAAACATTCAAATGCCTCTGATTTCTTCTTAAGGAAGAAGGCCCATGTCATTTTGGTATGATCATCAATGAAGAGAATAAAGTAAGACTCGCCATTTATACCTTTGGTTCTCATGAGCCCACACACATTAGTATGTACTAGCTCCAACGTCTTGGTCATAGAATATTCTTTTGAATTAAATCTCACTCTCATTTTCTTTTCATTTAAGCAATGCTTGCAAAAAAAATCTAAGGGATTTTTAATTTTTGGAATATCTCTAACTTCTTTCTTTCTGATAATTTTGATAAGGTTGTCAAAATTTATATGTCCCATTATTTTATGCCAAATCCAACTTTCATCCATTTTCCCCATGAAACATATTTATTATTTTGCTTCATCCAATATGTATACATTATTCAGGGTTCTAGACAACGTTACTACTATTCTACATGTATCCATCTTTCATATTTTTCATTTTCTTGAATCAAAGGTGAGAGTGTGTCCTTGATTACACATTTGGAATACACTAGAATATTGTGATTCATGTTTTCAATAGGTATGACATTCTCTGCTTTGGAATTTTTGTCCACAAGGATTACAATGCCCTTTCCAAGGATCTTAGTAGGCCCATTATCTCCAAAATAAATATTGCATCCATTCTCTTCTTTGAATTTTAAAAACTTTTATGTGTTCCACGTCATGTGCTTGAAGCATCCACTATAAATATACCACTTCCCTCTTTTACTATCTGCATGTAAATCCAGGCTACATCCTTCTTGATTTTATTGGTGTACCTTTTCATGCCAGGCTTTTGTAGAATCTCTTTTGTTGAGTATGTTTTCGGTTTCAACAAGTTGCTTAGATACTAACTGACTTGTGTAGTCCTAATTCTCATGGCCATGATTGCAACATTTATGGCATTCACTATTCTAATTTAAGGGGACAAAGGAATCAAAATTTTCTTTGAAGGTTTCAACCAACCTTCTAATATCGTTCTTTCTATACTCATAGAAAATACTATCATTCTCAACATCTTTTGCAAGTGCTTTGCAATTTACTGTTTTATGAGAAAAATTGTTACAAAAATAGAAATTTCCTAAGAAAAGAGTTTGATACCTTGTAAAGTGAGTTATTCTAGATTGTGCAATACTAGTTTACATATGGGATGAATTCTTTCATCTTAACCTCTAATATTTTCTTCGAATAGATCCTTTGAGAACATCTAGAAAACTTCTTGGCCATACATCATAGGTTGAATTTGATGAACTTGAACCTTCATAGCCCAGTCCTGAATTATCACACAGTTTCCTTTTATTTTTTAATAATTTCTACTAGAGATTTAGAGCTTCCACTGAACTTCTATTGAAAACTCAATCGGATGTTGGTTTTTTGAAATTCCATTTTTAAGTAAATGACTTTAGCCTCTAACTTCTCACTTTTTTCTTGCTTTTGTTTCAGTTGTTTTGTTATGTCCAGCGCTAATTTTCTTATCATTTTGAATTGTTCCTTATATTTTGATAGTTGTTCTTCCATATCTTGATTCTTATTTCTTGATTTCTTTAGTTATTCTAGGGAACTTTTGATCTCTCCTTCAAAATCTATTTCTACCATCTCTTCATCTTTTGACTCCTCGTTTTTAGGACTTCTTCAATTTCCATAAAAAGAACTTCCTTTGTATTTTCATCTTCCATAGATGAACTACTTTCCTCGAAATACGAATCATTTTTGTGTTTGAATAACTTCTTCATACTCTGGTGATGTTTTTTTATTGAAATATTATTCACTATCATTATCTCTACTTTCTTTGAAAGGACATTTGGAAGAAAACTGGCATACTTTACATTCAAAGCATTTAAAAGGTAACTTACCTTTGTATTTGTCATGACCCCTTTTTCTCTTTTTTCACAAAATTTGCTTCCTTTTTGTTTGATTCATTAGATGAGTTCTTATTATACTTATGCTTAATGCATTTTGTTTTCTTAGTGACTTTGAATGCTACTTATTTCCTAAAAGGATTCTCCTTTTCAGTCCTCATCTCGTATGCAATAAGAATCCCATGAATATCATCTTTTTCTTTAATTTATCCATATCATCTCTTCTTCTAGGTTTGATTCCTTGGAGTTAATTCTCAGTGGCATAGTTCTCAACACCTTTTGTATAATTGCTTCTTCAGTTATTTGTACTCCAAGACCTCTAATAGCATTAACGATCTCATCAACTTGAAGGATATATGATGAAATGGTTTCTTATTCTCTCATATTTAGGGTTTCAAATTGTCCTAAATAAGTCTGCAACTTTTTCTTATAGCCATACTTCCTTTCCTCAACTGCATTGACTAGTACATTACATTCATACGTCCTTTTGACAGTTGCATCAACTGGTGCATTTTTTGGAACAACATAGCCATTTTCAACAGATTTCCAAACACCAGGTCTAAGAGATTGTAGATATACCTCCATTCTTATTCTCCATAAAGTATAGATTGAACCATTAAAACTTGGTGCTCTTTTTGTAGAAATCCCTTCTTTTTTATCCATAGTTGCGCAATGTTCTATCTTCCAATTGTTAGACTATTCATGAATACACCCACTATGATACCAATTAATGGAATTCTTATTGATACTCATAGGGGGGTGAATCAGTATCAAGTGCAATTTAGAACAATTTTTGAGTTTTGCACCAATTTCATTTGAATCTTTCTGTGTGTGTGTGTGTGTGTGTGTGTGTGTGTGTGTGTGTGTGTATTACTCTCTCTCTCTCTCTCTCTCTCTCTCTCTCTCTCTCTCTCTGTGTGTGTGTGTGTGTGTGTGTGTGTGTGTGTGTGTGTGTTGCATAGAAATATATGAGACCATTCAGATTATGTTTGAGTGAGTTAGTGTTCACACCTTGGATATATGAGACCAATCCCATGTACAAGCAACAACTTGCATATCACATGCACCAACATGTAAGGATACCAATCCTATGTGCAATCAAAAACTTGATATGTTGAGGAACCAACCCAAGAGAAAACCAATCCTTTTACATAATCTCTTACTTGATGTGTTCAAGCACCAACCTAGAGGAAGAATACAATATCATATACTTTACTCGTCCTTCCACCCTTGTTCTTTAGCACCGACTGAAAGGAATCTCTAACTCCCTATCCTTTCCCCTTCCTTTCACCTTGTAAAAGAGGTAGATACATATACACCAAACTAAAGCTTCCACAATCTATAATTTCAACAATCTGTGATTTACGATTTGTGATTCACTACCTCAGTCTGTAATTACAAATGCATATCTTTGCACTTTTGATATATTGTACACTCATCTGTTGCTCTGCTTTGCACATTTTCCTCTATACTGCTTCATTCTTATAGATCAACGAGCCATTAACACCCCAATAATTCAAAGCTTGCAAATTCAGTATTCTACATCTTTTACTTTTTCAAGATTACTTCATAATATCCATCTCTCACCTATTTATACTCTTGTTGAAAATATGTGTCCACAGGTTGGGATTCCTTTGAGTTGGTGATTCCTATTCTTCATTACTTCTCAGTCTAGATAACGAATTCATTCAATCTTTCGTTTGTATACTTATTTTTATAATTCATCCTCATGGGGTTTTACGCACTTGAGTCCATGACTTGGTGGTATTTGTGCATGTGGGTTCCATTTCTTGGTGGTATTCACACACTTATGAGACTTGCATACTTATTCTCGATATAATTTTACAAACTGGATTCACATATGTAGAGAGCCATCACTTGATGGGTCTTGTGCACTGCTAAGACTTGCATACATATTTTATGTATATTTTTTTAAAATGGATTCATAGACTTCTTACTTGACATCAATTTCCACACCAAAGTTTCAACAATCTTCAAGTCTTTATGCTTCTTGTTTGACATTAACATGTTTCTTGTTTGACATCATTGACAACACCAAATTTCAACATCAACCTGTATCTATATCTAACCAAGGTGACTATGAACAAGAACATATGCCAATTTCTACTTTCATAAAACCATTAACACATCATAATGTTGTATCCCATCTATGTAGTGAAGAAAATATGATAGTAATGTTCTACCATAACCATAATATAATAAAAGGAAATTTATCATTTGGTATGTAGTGAGTTATCACATAAAATCCAAAGAATTAATCCGAAACTAATATGAAGATAGAACCCAACATAGAAAACCGACGAATATAGTCACCATATCCACTCAGCACATAAAAACTATTATCACCCAATATCCATATTAACCTAATTTCTCCAGTTCAACTAGTTGTTGATCCACTTTGGTTTAGGGTATCATGCAAAGGAATACTTCATCGATGAAGGATAAACATACATTTCATTGAAATATTTGGATTAGATTCCTTTATTGTTTAACTTTTAAAATAAATTGCAATAAGGGATAAATTTCAAACACTTTGTTATTCTTGTTTCATTAACCAAAAGAGGGTCGACACATAGTAACACAATAATAAGGTGACAATAATTTAATTGGAAGGTAATATTGGATTATATGCATTGATATAAGTCAAGGTATAATGGTATTGAAATATCTAGGATAGTTATTATTCTTTGGAACCTCTTCTATCTATCAAATGCAGATATCATGTGGGAAAACTAGATGCATCTTGGTTTAAAGCTATGCCTAAATAAACATTAAATCTAGTAAGAGAGTCCATCCAAAATTTACATGCATATTTACATATGTTACTCCTCGGGTCATAGTATGCATGTATTGGATTTTGTTGGATATCACATTATTGATACAATGTGGATTTATTTTAGAAGTGTTGTGCATGCATTAATAATGAAAAATGAAAGGTAAACGAGGAAAATACAAAGAATCATTAGGCATGTTTCTCTTCATTATTTCTCTTACATAGATGTTTCTCTTCACTCTTTCTCTTTCCTATGTAGGTGAACATATGGATAAGAAAATATTTCAAACTTTATGTTGAAAATATCATATACCTTTATAGAATGATTTGATAGATCCTTTGGATTTGAATATGTAGTTATAATATGTTTTCAATCAATTCTACATCTACATCAGTCCTATCATTAAATGTTATAGAAATGTGTGAATGATATTGATCATATTCATGGGTGGTCACTAATTCAAGTAGAACTAGAATATTTATAGATAAAGTATATACATATCCTCAACATGAAGGTTAAAATATTTAAAATTGATCCATATCTCAGGTTAATATCTAATGGAAATAATACAAACCTAATGAGTCCACCAAGGAAAAAATCAATCCATGTAGGCATAGTACTAGCAATTATTTTATTAGTAAGGTTGGTCACAAAAATTTTGATTCATATTTTATTGGAGGATTATAAGCATTTCATGGTAGATAAGATGTGTTATCATGGTCAATTTTAAATTGATTATTTTCTCCTTCGGGGTTTTTGAAACTCTTATAATTTTTTTGTTACCATTATTGGAGAATAGGTTTTGCACACTTTAGTCATAGTTTTTTGGGCTATTAGTTTCACCATCATAATGGAGGTTTAATCGAAAGGAATATAAGGAATTGAATTCACTAAAACATTATGTTTTATTTCTAATCTCTATGGTAGTTGTATATAGATGAATGAGTCAGTATATCAATAATTATTCTATTGGATGTTTTTTGGGAGATGGCTAAATTATAATGAATTGTGGCCTTCATGTCAAATATGCATATATGATTTATCGATCCTTACACTTCTATCTGAATGGGTGATTAATAAAAAATGTGACCAATACCATGCATATATTTATTTAACATGAATTGGTAAGTGCATCATGAAGATTGCTTGTAAAGAACTAGAAGTAAGAAAATTTGTAGAAATTGTAAGTGTTACTCTCAATCAGCTTTATGGCCCCTTTCCCATGTGTAAGCTTAATTGGAAATTATAGTACATGTCTCTGCACACAACTTGAGATAAACATAAAACTTTATAGTGGTTATGACTAGAAAAGGAACTTGTACTTGTGAAAGAGAGTCCCAATAATGTTCTATGAAATTTTTTCTTTTAAATCAATTGAACCATTAATTTTTTTATGTTAGCTATGGACCCAATTAGCTTTTCCTTTTCTGTGATCTAGTTGAAGTTCACAAAAGTTTCAATATTATAATTTCAAAACTACCTAATGATTTTCCTACGAAAGTTTATGTGTTGCCCTATAGAGTTAGTTGTGTGTTTTAAGAGATTGCATTTTCACACCTGTGTTATCTTTGATTGAAGGAGACCCCGTGACCCAATCGTACATCCTTAAGCAATTTGAACACTTCAAGGTACGTATTGCATTATATTATTTCATACAAAAAATTATTTGATTTTTGAATTTATTTACATTGTTGTAATTGATTTTAATATTTTTGAATTTATTGTCATTCGAAATAATGGATATTAAAGGTACAAAGTATATTTAAAAATCATATTTTTTATTCAATCATTTTGTCATATAAAAATGACAAAATAAGAAGATATATACTCTTATTGAATTAATTCCACACTTGCATTTATTGTAGTTTAAATAATCTATAAATTACATTTAAATCTCTAATAATATATTAAATCCATTGATTACATGTAACACTTTTATAATATATTAAATCTATAGATTACATGAACTACCTAATAATATATTAAATATTAAAATTCATGTAGCACTCTAATAATACATTACATCCATTAAAGGTTGAATATATTACATCCCTAGATGGCGTGTCAAATACATGGCCTTTTTGTTCAATCCTTTATAATACAAGAATTCTAGATATGATACAATTGTATTAATTCCAATCTAATAAAAATTAAATGCATAACTAGTACCCTGTCTCTAAATAAGGTTAACATGTGTTCATGGTACCATTAAAATATAGTAGTAATACCCCACCAGGCGTGATTATCTTATTTTCTCAATTTGAAACATTTTCTTGCTATCATCTTGGACCAAAGGTGTTTGTTGAAATGGTGGCAACTGACGTTGAAGTGGTAGAGGAAGAAGAAATGTTTGATGTTGGAGTATTTGTTTCTAATCTAGGTGAAATACTCATGCTAGTAATTGAAGGTAAATGGCTCAATGCAACATCATTGTTTGATATTGAATGGATTGCTGCAACACTAGTATTTATATTTGATTCTAAATGGACAACATCAATGAAGGGGGGTTGACTAACTTCTAGAATATTTGGCCCTTTGTTGGTGAGTAACATGATAACTTTAGACATTGAAGGACGTAGTGGTGCAGATGCCTGTGTGCATAGGAGAGCTACATGAACAACTTGCAATACCTCCTGGTAGTTTCCTTGGATGTTGGGATCAATCAAGCCTAAAAAGTTGTTTGATAGATGACATTTCCAAGCCTGCACCATACATATATTCTAGATTTGAATATTATTATAATCTTATTTTAAGAAGAAGAAAAAAATTGTGTATATGATGAGGCCATTACCATTGTTAATATAGATGGTATGTCATTTGAATGTGTGGGGGTCTTATTCCTTCTTCCACTAATAATCTCTAGGACTAGAATCCCAAAAGCATAAACATCAACCTTTTCTGTTAGATGACCGTGAACAAGATATTCTGGAGCCATGTAACTTCTGTAAAAAGAAAAACAAGTTTTAGCCACATTTTATAATAAGAGTGATTAAAAAAATAATAATAATCTTACCGAGTTCCAACAATTCCCGTGCTAACATGAGTTTGATCTTCATCAAAGTATCTAACCAACCCAAAATCTGCAATTTTAGGCTTGAAATGGTTGTCTAATAGAACATTGCTTGCTTTTATGTCTCGATGGATGATGCGAATATCTGATTCTTGGTGGAGATAAGCTAGCCCACTGGCAGTTCCTAATATAATATCAAATCTCTTTTGCCAATCTAAAATTTTTCCCTTGCTTATATCTGTTACAAAATATAAGTCTAACTCAAATAACATAAATATAACTAATAAAAACAATAATTATCAACATTTGGAGATAGATCATAACTAAAATAAATTTATAGAGCTAAAAAAATTACCAAATAAAAAGTGATCAAGGCTCCTGTTGGGAAGATATTCATAAACCAATAGTTTTTCTGGTCCATCCACACTACACCCAAGAAGTTTGACAAGGTTTTTATGTTGAACACGACTTATCAAATTCACTTCATTGAAGAAGTCACCCACACTATTTTCTCTATTGGAAAATAGTTTTTTTATGGCAATCTCCCCACCATTTGGTATAACTCCCTGCCAACATGTCCAATGTGTATTGTTCAATTATGATGTAATTTATTGATGTATTTAAAAAAAAAGTATAAAATAAATATGGAAATCACCTTATAGACTGAAGCAAATCCACCTTGACCAATTTTGTTTGCAGGGTTGAAATTTTTAGTGGCAGTTTGTAGAGTTTGAAATTTGTAATTTAATTTTGACTTGGATATTGCAGTTGCAAGTTCACTCGATTGATTATAGTAACCTGTAAAAGATAAAACAAGCGAATTCAATGCAAAAATTTAAGGTTTTACAACATAATACCAACGATCATAGATCCATTTTAACATTTGTTATATCAATCCCCAAGGGGGATTAAATTCCTTGAGGTGCAAACTCTTTCTCACACTTAGGAATCTAAAATGGGTTTGCATCTCAATGGATTTGATCCCTCTAAAATCATGATAAAGCAAGAGTTAAGATGGATCTATACTCATAATTACTACAAAACTAATATTTAACTCATTGTTTTATGATTAACTTATCAATACATAATCCAATATATTTTCCATTATCATAGTCCACTATTAAGATTTAGAATCTTGTTGTAAATGATAACACATAAATAATACAAATAAACAAAAGTTGGATTAATTACTTAATTATATAGTAAAAAGTTTATTTACCCAAAACTAATATCTATCTCATTATTCTATTATTACCTTAACTTGATATATAATCCAATATATTTTCCATTATAATGCCCAGTATTCCAATTTGGAATCATGTTGTAAACATAACACATGGATCCTACAAATAGACAAAATTTGCAATCATTGATTTATTATGAAGCAAAATTGTTGCAAGTTACTCAGTTATTAATTAATTTAACATTTAACTTATTGTTATAATGTTAACTTAACAATACATAACCTAATAAAATTTCCATTATAATTTACTAGGCACGCTATTCTAATTTGGAATCATGTTGTAAATGATAACACACGAATCCTACAAATAGGCAAAATTTCATTAATTAATTAATTATGAAGTAAAGTAGTTATTTATCATGTGTTGTAAATGATAACACACAAATCCCACAAATAAGAAAAATGCATTAATTAATCAATTAAGAAGTAAAATAGTTGCAATTTATCCAATTATTGATTATTTTGAATTCTTACATAACTAATATCTAATTCATTTTTCTATTATTAACTCAACAATACATTCCAATATATTTTCTATTATAATCCTCTAGGAGCCAACTATTCCAATTTGGAATTATGTTGTAAATGATAACAAATAAATCCTACAAATAGACAAAAGTTGCATTCATTCATTAAATATTTATTTTTTATTTATTCTTTATATCAATGGAATTTGAAATTTAAACATGCTATAAATTTATATAAATGTGTTTTACAATGTAGAAAATTTAAACTTGGAGGCAGCATGTGCTTGGTTTATAATTTTTATTTATTTGTTTGTTTTTTGTAGATGACATGTGCCACATCACCATTACAAACGTGACACTTATCACTCACTCACTTTGGTTGTATAAGTCACATATCGATGCAATAAAATATTTATTAGTTAAGTTTCTAACATCCATCAAAATTTTGATTCTTGACCACTTTTGATATTAGTTGGATTCTAACATATAGTTTTTTATTTTTGATTTTAGATGTTAATAATATTTCGACAAAGTAAATTAATTGGTATCAAGTGGTGATCAATTAAAACCCTAGAGTTGGTTATGTTGATATCCTAAATACAATAGTAGGTCAAACCTTCATAGCCTCCCTATAGATGGGAGAGGTATGATCAACCTCCGTTAAGGCCATTAACACAAGGGAATGACCTATGTAACCTTCCCCAATACAACCATAACCAAAGAAATATGGGATAAGATAAATGATATATTCTTAGAAAAAATAGATAAACCATGCTATGAAGTCACCATCATGTTGATCAACAAGTATACTCAATACATGCATGATCAGGAAATTTGTGAGAATTTGGGAAAAAATTAAATCCCCAAATTAAAGCGTCAACATGCAATGGAATAAAAAAATAGTTATAGAGCTTATTCACTACCACATAAGAGCGTGGTTGATTATTTGAGAATGGTCCCTACTTATATTCTACTGCGTATAGGTATTTAATATTCATGTACTCACTGACACTCATGTGGATATGAATGTACTCACTACCACAATAAATCTAATATGAATAAATCATGAAAGGCATTGGAAATACACTTGGACCTTATGCAAAAATATAAAAGCTAACGAAAGTAGGAATATACACATCCTACACTTGCATAAAAGTCTACATGAATTTCTCTAGAACCCTTCCTAAATGAATTCAAATTAACTATCAAGACACGAATCGACTGAAACCCTATTTTATGAGCACATGAAATATCATTGTAGAAATTTTGGAATCAGAATGGTCATGTGTTTTGAGGCTGACAAAAAAATGAGGCCATTAGTAAAGGCAGGACATCAGAGATAAAATATGAGGACAAGTTTCAAAAAGTCCAAGGTAAATGAAATACTAGTGAAAAGTAAAGTTTGATCTTATATGTGAAAAAATGATTCAAAGAAATACCTAGGAGGTAAGAGAATCCTCACAACTAAATAATTTCACAAACTGTGTAGAAAAACAGTGAAAATAGAAAAATTAACACATAGGAATAGTGCAATGACTAAGTTTATTATTATTTTCAAACATGTAAATATGGCTGTAACATGTTTATATTATAATAGGTGAAAATTGTTGTCATTTGGAGGAAAATTGGAGGCATACATGTGGCAGGCTTAGATTGGACCTCAAAACCCCCTATGTCGACCAATGAGCTCCCAACCCACCTCAAACGGTCACACATTTCCATGTTAGTGTGGGTGAAGCATGATAGGACATAAACAAGGGTAGGATAGGTGTGGTGGAGTGCGTGGGTGAGTGGGAGTGGGTCTAGGCCATAATAAATGGTCCAAAATAGCCAAAAACACTCAAATACCATGCATGGGAGCCTCTGGTCAAACCAATTCCTTGTTTTAAAGAGTGGGAGCACCCAAGGACAAATTGGAATTAATAAGGGTTCACGAGTCTCCTGAATGATAAAATTTGGGATATTGGGTGCATTAATGATTCCAAAACCCCGAAATACCTTGCTAGACCAACATAACTAAGGTTTTGACCATATAACATAAGTGGAAAACTAATGAAAGTGTGTCCTAGGTGGTATGTGACAATGGTACTAGGAGGTAACATGTTCTAAAACCCCCCCTTAAGCATGACTTACTGTAAATAGATCAAAATTTAGGCCTTGGAAGCTAAGGCTCAAGTCACCTCTTACAAAAAAATTATTTGTCCATATAACTAAGGTAAGAAGGAAAACCACATGGGAGTAAAACCTCCCCTCTAAAATGGACATGGAGAAAAAATATGAAAGTGAATATTAGTCATCACCATGTGTCACCCACTCCAAGGAGTGATCTCATATAGGTTAATGTCTTCTTTGTGAAGCTCTTGGTGAAGATGTCAGTAGTTTTCTCTGTAGATGGGCAACACTGCAATGAAATCACCTACTCATGCACCAAGCTCTAGATGTAGTGCATGTGTATCTCAATGTTCTTGGTCCTCTATCTCTATACTAGATATTTGGATATCTTGATTGCACTTTGATTTTCACACCAAATGACATTTGATGAATCAAATTTAAAACCAAGTTCTCCAAGAATGCCTTGCAACCACACACATTGTGTAGCTACATTTACTGCTCCTTTGTACTCGGCCTCGGCTTATGAAAGGGATATAGTGTTTTTTTTCTTACTTGAACAGCGTATGGGACCATGTGAAAGCATGAATACATAACCTGAAGTGGAATTTTTGTCAATGTAATCTCCATCCCAATCATAATCAGTAAATCAAACTAGTTCTAGTGGAGAGATAGAAACATAGTGTATCCCGAATGTTTGGCTCCTTACACATAATGCATGAGCCTTTTAGCATCCTTCCAATGGATATCATGAGGCTCTTTCATATACCTTGCAACAACACCTACTGCATAATCCAAATCAGGTCGAGAGTGTGTGAGATACAGCAAGATCCCAACTAGTTTCATGTACAGTGAGCTATCCACCAATGTAGATGAACCAAAATCACATGCTTTAACTGCTTAAAGGAATGGACATTTGGTTTCCTTACATTCATACATTTTGAACTTAAATAATAGGTCTACAACATACTTTTATTGGCTGACCTTGATACCTACATCAGATTGCTCAATCTCAAAGCCAAGAAATTGTTTCAACAATCCAACGCCAGTCATTGAAAACACATTGTGCAATGAAGACTTAATTGAGCCTATACCAACAATGCAACTTCCAGTGATCAAAATATCATCAACATACAGTACAATGATCTTCAATGAACCATTTAAATTCTGCAAATATACATTAGGATCATGTTGCATCTTTCAAAGCCTAGTGATAGAAGAAAATTGTCCATCTTGGCATACCAAGCCCCAGGGGCTTGCTTGATTCCATAGAGAGACTTATTCGACCTAAAAAAAATTGAAGGATCATGAAAAAAACCTTGAGGATGATGCATATAAATATCCTCATTAATTTCATCACGAATAAAATCACTCTTCATATCCATATGGTGCACCTCCCATTGCATAGATGCCGCAATGGCCAAATCTATCCTAATAGAGTCCATGTTTGCAACTAGTGCAAATTTATTTTTATAGTCCACTCCATGGAATTGATAGAATAATTTGGAAACCAACCTATCCTTATACTTGATATCAAAACCATCAGCAGCCATTTTGCTCCTATAAACCCACTTAGATTGCACTAGTTTCCTCTCGGAAGGTAGAGGAACCAACTCCCAAGTTTCATTGTCTTGCAAAGACTTGAAATATTCTTGCATGGATGTTTTCCATATTGTATCATGTTATGTTTCATCATATTACTGAGGATCATATCCAACGATCATAAAATTATTCTCTGAAAAACTCAAATTACAAGTGGAGAAAGCATTCTAAAACTGACATCTAGTCTTCCTGGACTCTAGTGGATCTCCAGCAAGATCATGAGTTGCATGTATGGATTGCTCGTCCCATTTTGTCCTTATCGGTGAGTCACAGTGTGCATGCATATCATCATATTAATAATATATATCAGAATTAGAAAAATCATAGAAAGAATCATGACTTGCATCATCATTAAGTGGAGGGTGTGAGCAATCAGCCTTGACTAGTTCGATCTCTTGCATGGGATCTTCTTCGAATTGTACACTTCTCTAAATGAAGGTTTTATAATATTAGGGACCAAATAGATTGTATCCATTTGCATATTCAGCACATCCAACCATTATGGACTCTTTTCTTTGATTTTGCAAGTCCTTTCTCTTCTCTAGAGGAATTTTGGCCCAAGCCTTTGAGCCAAAAACCCTGAAATGAGAAATATTGGGCTTGTGACCACTCCAAGTCTCAAATGGAGTTTTCTCTTCTAGTGCTTTGTATGGAACTATATTATGAACATATGCAGAACAATTTATGGCTTCAACCCATAGCTTAGGAGACAAATCCTTAGCCTCCAACATGCATGTGGCCATATCCTTCCATGCTCTATTCTTCCGCTTTGGCACACCATTTTGTTGAGGTGTGTAGGGAACAAAATGTTGAATTTGAATGCCATTTTACTCACATAGATGTTGTATGTTATACTTAACATATTCCTTTCCATTATCAGTCCTGAAGACCTTGATCTTATTCCCACTTAATTTTTCAACCAAGGCTTTTAATTATTTCAAGATCTCAAATACTTCAAATTTTAACTTGAGAAAATTCACCAAACAATACATTCAGAAAGCATCTCTGAATGTTAAGACATACCTTTAGTTTCCATAGGAGGTTGTGGGAATAGGTCCTATCAAATATGAATGGATCAAATAAAGAACTTGGACATCCATTCTTTCCTTCCCCTGGCCATACTTTCCCTCTGCATGCTTCCCAACAATGCATCCCTTACATCTGCCTTTGGAAAACTTGATGCTTGGATCCCTTCAGCCATGTTTTATTTGCTTAATGCTTGAATATATGTGTAGTTGAGGTGTTGAAACCTATCATGCCATAGATTTTTGGTATCATTGGAATGTGACAAGATAACATTCCCTTGGGATTAAGGAAGAAAGTGTGAAAACATGTACATCCTCGACTCATGATCTGCAACAACCACTACAACAACTTGATCTGTGGAAATTTATTAAATTTCCACATATTCTTGAGTAAATGTTACTCTCTTGGTTGAACCTGTATGTGTCATTTTCTAGACAGAGAGTAGGTTTTCTCCAATATCAGACACATAAAACACATTACTGAAGTACCCATTGTCAAGGTCGATCCTGCAAATCCCTTTGGATGGGATCTCAGAGTCATCACCATGAGAATGGATGGAACACTGTATGGATGTAGAGCTGAGAAGTATTCTTGTATGGAATCAATTTTCCTTGAGGCACCCAAATCTATTAAGAAGGAGGAAAAACTAGAAGATCCAACAACTAGTGCATGGCATCTATCCCTGTTTTCAAAATTTGAACCACCATCTTTCTTCCTTGTTCCTTTAGGATGGGGGTTGTTGTTCTTATCAAGAAGTTTTGCCATCATGTAAATGGTTTTCTTCATGCACGCACTCTCTCAATTCCAACCTCTATGACAATAAGTGCATATTTTCTTCTCGTTCTTCTTCTTCTCTTTGTCCTTTCTAGGGTTTGAACCCCCATCAAAATATTTGGGATTCTCTTGCTTCTTCCTCTCTTGCTGCTTCGAATCCTTAGCTTTATTCTTGAATTTGGCTTGATTTGAAACACTTGCAAAAAGGTATTGGTTCTTGGTGGATTTTATGGTAAACGTTTGCACCAATTTCTCTTGTTCCTGATTCAAATACTCCATGAATCATGCCAGGGTAGGCATTCTTCGATTTTGAACTACCATCTTGCTTGAGTGGAATGTGGAGACAAGCACTAAATAATCAGGTCCTATCTTCAAAAGAATGGAAAAAATCATATGCTCTTATTTCTTCATGATGCCACACTATTTCAACTAGATTACCAAGGATTTGAACTTGGTGAAGAAGTCCTCAATCGTCTCAAAGTGAGTTGGGCTTGATGTGATCAACTCATTTTCAAGTTGGTGTCCTCTCATCTCATTTATATTTCTAAAGAGGGACTCGAGATTGAGGAAAACTCCTTTGGTGTAGTAATAATTTCTAATTGAAATAAAATATCCCTTGAAATACTAAGACAAATCATCTTGAATGTTTCATAAACTAACACATAGGAATAGTATCAATAACTGAGTTTATTATGACTATCCAACATGTAAATACGTCTGGAACATGTTTATAATAAAATAGGTGAAAACCTTTATCCTTTGGAAGAAAATTGGAGGCATGCATGTGGCAGGCTTAGATTGGACCTCAAACCCCCTTGGGTGGACCAATGAACTCCCAAACCACCTCAAACGGTCATGAATGTGCATGTGAATGTGGGTAAGGAATTACAGGACATAAATAAGGGTATTATAGGCATGGTGGAGTGCATAGGTGAGTGGGAGTGGCTCTAGGAAACAATAAATGGTCCAAAAAAACCAAAAACACTCAAATACCATGCATGGGCACCTCTGGTGAAAACAATTCCCTATTTGAAGGAGTGGGAGCACTCCGAGGACCAAATTGGAATTAATGATGGTGCATGAGTCTCCTAAATGATCAAATGTGGGCTCTTGGGTGCATTAAAGAGTCCAAAACCCCCAAACACATTTCTAGACAAACATAACCAAGATTTGGACCTTATAACATAAGTGGACAACAAATGAAAGTGTTTCCTAGGTGGTATGTGAGGATGGTACTAAATTTTATATGTTATAACATTATAGGTTACAAAACTACAAATAAAAAATATATTTGACACCTTACAATCGTAATCAATCCCTATAAAAAATGAGGGAAACAAAAAAAGAAAAAAAGATAGCATCGATCACATAAGAGAAGAAGGTTGTCCCTATTAAGAAAATTAAAATAGAACTTATCCCACTTCTAATAGAATATCTAGGAATCAAAATAAGAAAAACAAAAAGAAAAATTAGGTATACTCATGTAAATAAAGATTGACGAAAATAGGATCATGGAGTAGTGAATGTCATCAACCAGAGTTGAATAAGATTCT
Organism: Pseudotsuga menziesii; assembly: GCA_001517045.1. NCBI lineage: Eukaryota > Viridiplantae > Streptophyta > Pinopsida > Pinales > Pinaceae > Pseudotsuga > Pseudotsuga menziesii. The sequence continues at coordinate 110,568 of LPNX010656788.1, forward strand.
AATGAACCAAAATAATATATGGATATGGTCACTACGAACACACTCATGATATAAGAATAATTTAATAATTAATATTAAAAAAACTCCCCTTGAAGAGAATCGCATGGCTACACAATGAGCTCATGCAAAAAATGGACCAAGAGAAGAGGAAGAACCCCCAACATGAACTATTTATATGGATTGGGTATAAAATAAATACCCCTTAAATGAAGAGAAATTACAGGAAAATTTATATGCAAAAACTGCCCAAAAGAACATAAAATAACCATGAAAGTGTAGTTTACCCCTTAATAATGAAGAAAAAAGACGAATATAAATCCTCTTCAAGGGAGAAAACTACTTATACAATGTACTATTTACATAAGAAAAGATGCGATGATTAAAAAATAGATGATCCCTTGTATATATATAGGAGATAAAGTGTCCACTTATTATTCTATAGCCTATATACTTACAATTAGGGTCCTAGTCGACCAATAAAGATAATACTAATATGAAGTAATGTCAAAATATATAGGTCTTAAAATGCCCCTCCCATTCAAAAAATTGTTATCCTAAACACTTGATTAACTCTAGATGTTTCTACATGAAGAACTCATCTTCCCATGTTGCCTCTTCTAATAGCAAGATCTTCCACTTGGGTACTCAGTAATTGCTCACTTTTGTAGTTTCTTCATCCTTTTCTTAATGATTATTTTAGGCTCTAGTATTAATTCTCCTTCTCCATCAATCTACAATAAAATAGTTTACATTGGATCTTGTCACCAATTATTTTGTTAGTAAAGAAACATATAAGCCTAGATGTACATGTGAAGTTGGCAGTGACTCAAATTTATAAGCCATACTTCCAATCCTTTAAAATACCTTATAGGAGGCATAGTAATTTAGTGCAAATTTGTTGTCCTTCCATTTTCACTATGATTTCGACATGCTTGTCGTTTCATCCTATTTCTCACTATAACCAAGTTATCCTTCAATAATCAGAGAACTTCTTATTTGTCCTCTATGTGATCCTCCACGTATTGAACCTTATCTTTCTATTTCAAGGATGATGTGATTGAAGGAGGATGACACCCATAAAATTCCATAAATGGTTTTTACATCAAAATATTGTCGTCACCATGATAGTACGATGTGTACTTGCCTAAATTCATAGAGTATTTAATCCCAAAAGATTTGAAAAGAGTTTCTGACTTTTGAAAAACCATTTTTATCAACCCTGGCACACCCTGCCTTCATACAATAATAATTTTACATGGTCGACATAGGTTTCACATATACAACAGGCATCGACGAAATTTCTTGATTTTCCACAGAGAGTGTCTCCTATTCCTAACGCTGGTTGATTGTATACAAGGTGCATCGACACTCATTAAAAGGAAAAAAAAGAAGGATCGATAGCCTTCTAGAATAAATCCATCATGGAGGCTTATCCCAACAGATCCACATAAGTGGGAGTCAAGCTCTTATCCTCTTGGTATCATCCCTTAGTATTCTCCCAGGAATGATCAATTCCCTTCACCCCTTTTGGCCTATAAATAAAATCTCACCCTCATGGTTGAGGGAGGACCAAGAAAGCACCCATATGCTGTTGAAATATTTCTAGAATCGAGAGGAAAGATTGAAATCATGAGGAAAAATGTTAGTTGGAATAAGCACAACACCAAGGCACCATGGTTTTAATTTATCCCTTCTTATTGTTAATACAATAATGATTTATTTTTCCATAAATGATGTCTAATCTCATTTATAGTAATATCCTTGGTCAATTTATTAGATTTATTAAATTATCTTGTAGTTTCTATTTTTTTTCTTGTTTCCTTTGACCCTTTTGTAAGTTATCTCTTCATCAACAAGATTGTAAAAGATTCAAGACAATGAGGAAAACCTTTAGAAATGAATATGGATTCTTTATACTCAAGTGATATAATAAATCAAGGGAAAGGTTTTCATTTATGTTCTCTTTTGTTCTAGATCTAAGGAATTTATACTAGGGAACCAATCTCTGTCGACATTGATGAAGTTTTTCCATTAACAAAATTGGCAACTCCATTGGGGAGAATCATAGTCTTTGGGTTGTTTTCATTATAATTTTTAGTTTCATTTTCTTTCTATCAAGTTTGTTCAATTCACTTTGTTTCTATTGTAATTTGGTTCTCAAGGTCATTCAATGATCCTAGGAATTTTCAGCTTATTCACTGTTAGTTGAATTTTTGGGTAATATTTTTCTTTTTAATTCCTATTTGCGTCAGTCGTACCTGGGTTGTGTTTTGTCAGAGTCTTTGGTTATATGATGCTCTTTGTTTATATAGACAGAGTGTCACCGAAGCTCATCGTAAATATGAAAAAGTTGTCATCGACATTGTTTCCCAGTGTACAGGAAGCCTCAGCAAAGGGACGATGCACTTGTGCAAATCGACAAGCTGTGTCGAGGTAAGCGCTCATTGACCATTTACTCAACTATTGGTTTTGATATTGATTTTTTTTTGGATAGATGAACTATTCCTTGTAGTCTGTATCCTAAATAGGATTTCATATTTCCATATCTTTGAGGTGAAAGGATTGAATTTGTGCAAAGTTTCATGACTCGTTTGATATTATGGGTTTGAAACTTTTGTCTTAGGTTCATACTCTGTTTTCATAGATCACTTTTGACTATAAGTATTCACAAAAACATAAAAGAAAAATGTTTTACTTTTGTATATTTTTATAGAAAGAATGTTTTGTGTGTTTCCTCTTATTTCTAGAAGAACGTTTTTTGTGTTTCTTCTTATTTCCCCCCAAAAAATAAAAAAGACGATTAACTTTGATTCATTTGGTTTTTATTTGTATGTGATTTTAAAATTTACAAAATAAATAAAAAAATTATCTTTTGATCTTTTTACATAAATGGAAATTGTAAATTTGAGAACACTAGTTAGTTATTTTTTAATCCTATTAGAGATATGTCTCTATTGAAGTGTAAAGAATTAATGTGTTTGTAGCTTGGTTTCAAATTTTGAAGGATTTGATTTTGATCGTGTCTTTTGGGAAAATAAATTCTTACTCTCCTCTTAAATAGGGAATATGTTGAAAGAGAAAGTAAAGACTTGCACTTCATATCTACATGTTTTATGAGTCAAGTCTTCACATCATTCTTTCCACCTAACCATAAAAAGATAAAATCAAATGCTAGATAGGGTAAAATTTTAACAAGATTGTGTCTTAGGTTTGAGGAGTGTTGCAAGGTCTTTAAACATAGGAGTTTTTTTTTTCCCGCACTGCATCATGAGGACTCTGTAGTTCTTCCACGTACTAGTCAGTATGTCAAATGACCTTTGATGTTCTCTTTATTAAATTGAGAATATAGATCTAAGGACAAACACACAACTCATAAGATAGATCACACAATTTACTCAGCAAATGAAGAATGAAACAGTGCTAAAATGGCTTGCAACTGTGAATGCTTTCATTAATCAAAAAGTAATTAGATGATTAATTACAATGTAATACAATGGATATATAGCCACATGCAATTCAAATCCACATGAGAAAATTTGAACTAATTAGACTCTACTTGACTGTAGGTAACTAAGACCTTGTCTAAATCATTATTGTAGGACTCAACAGTTAACTAACATTGCCTAAATCATTATCGGAGTTCATCGGAGTTCTAAAACACAACTCAAGCATCTAATTTAGTGTTAACCGAGGCTAACTAACTGTGGTAGGTGAGGAATGCACCTTTTCTGCATCCAAACATGCAAACCTAGCGCTAACTGAATGTAGAGGACTAGAACTAAATGTAATTGACTCCTAACTTATCTTTACTAGTCACCAACTCAAATCAACTAACCTTGGTTGGTATCGGCACTCCCAGTGGCTCCTAAATTGTAGGGATGGATCTAGGAGTCTCCTGAAATGATGCATGCAAGTGCAATCAGTGGCAGTAGCCCTCAATTAGTGTTCCCAACACTTTATTAACTAAAACATGTGCCCCAATTAGGCCAAGTGGACCCAATGGTGCTAGTGACTAAAAATATACTGGATGGATTCCTGATTTAGACATGACTCCTAATTTAGACATATGACCAAATTGGACAAGCAAAGATTAATAATCCTAACACCCCCCCAGGGAGGGAACATAGAGCACATCTTTGAACCTTCCAAGTTCAAGCTTGATAGAGACCTTCCCTTTGGTTTGAAATTTACTGTTATTTCCCATCTAAATATTGGGACCATCAAAAGACTGTAAAGAAGAGAATGATTCTCTGGATGCAACCATATGATTGGAAGCTCTAGAATCAATGAGGAAGACATGTGTTGTTGAGCAGCTAGCCTTTAGTGCATGACCTCTTTCAAAGCAATATTTGGTGTATTATGTTTCTTGTCTCTGGTTATCATTCCTTGCACTAGCAGGTGCAGTAATGTTATGCTTCTTCAGAAGAATATTGAGTTCATCAATTTTTCCTCTCATGCAAGAGCTATTTGGATGAAAGACCCTTCCATAGTAGGAACAAAGGGTATTCCCTTTTCCATTATTCTTACTTCTCTTCGAACATGAAGGCTCATTTGACTACTCTTTCATCACAAAAGACTCATCTCTTTGCTTCCCTTTTTCATTCCCTACCTTACCTCCTCTTGCAACCAGTTCTTGATCTTTGGGAGATCGAATGATCCCCATTTGGATCAACTTGTCATTCTCATAAGTGAGACATTGGATGAATGCATCAAGAGTGGGTATATTCCAATTTGGAGTGTTGAGATTCACTGTTTGAAAGGTTGATACAAAGACTGAGTAGTCTGCATTGAGTTTTGAGAGAATGGAAAGGATGAGTTGATCATCCTTCTTCTCCACCTTGAATTGCTTCAACTGGTATATCAGGTTCTTGAATTTTGTGAAAAAATCATTCATTGTTTTGAATTTGGATGGATTAAGAGAGATCAGCTCATTTTCTAGCTGATGGACCCTCATCTGATCCTACTTATCAAATAAGGAAGCAAGCTTGTCCCAAATCTCCTTGGGAGTCTTCAATCCTTTGATGTGGAAGCGAAGATCTAGAGAGATTGAGAGGGACAAGTATCCAAAAGCTTCATCAAGACTGTTAAAGTACTTTTCTTTGTCATGATTAAAAATTGGCACTGACTCTATCTCTTCTATGAGTCTAAAGAGCTTCTTGGTGCGAAGCAGTCCCTCCATGTCCTCCTTCCATTAGTGGTAGTTGAAGGAAGTGAGCCGCTATACTGGATGGGCCATTTTGAATGCAATAAAGAGGACTGAGTTGTTGTAGCGAATGCAGTGAGGAGAAAGAGTTGCTTGTAGCGAATGCAGTGAAAAGAGCCGATAACATGTAAATCACACAAGCAAACATAAAAAATAAGATCGACTACCTGCACATTTTAGGATTTCACCACACCCAGCCTAATTGATCAAGAAATCTTGATCAACAATTCCTTAACTTGGGGTATTAAGTGGTAAACCTTTTGCTTCTGGTGCAGAGTAGGAATGGAGAAAATTGCTCAAAAGAATGATCTAGCTAGAGATCTGAGGAGGAGAAGTGCCTTGTCCACCGAGGCTCTGATACCATATTAAATTGAGAACATAGATCTGTGGAAAAACACACAACTTACAAGATAGATCACACAATTTACTCAGCAATTGAAGAATGAAACAGTGCAAAAATGGCTTGCAACTGTGAATGCTTTCATTAATCAGAAAGTAATTAGATGATTAATTACAATGTAATACAATGGCTAAATATCCACATGCAATTCGAATCTGAGGAAATTTGAATTTATTAGAATCTACTTGCCTATAGGTAACTAAGACCTTGTCTAAATCATTATCAAATGACTCAATAGTTAACTGACCTTGTCTAAATCATTATCGGAGTTCATCGAAGTTCTAAAACACAACTCAAGTCTCTAATTCAGTGTTAATTGAGGCTAACTGACTGTGGTAGGTGAGGAATGTGCCTCTCCTGCATGCAACCATGCAAACCTAGTGATAAGTAAATGTAGAGGACTAGAACTAAATGTAACTGACTCCTAACTTAGCTTGACTAGTCACCAACTCAACTCAATTGACCTTGGTTGGTATCGTCACTCCCAATGGCTTCTAAATTGTAGGGATTGATCTAGGAGGCTCCTAAACTGATGCATACAAGTGCAATCAGTGATAGTAGGCCTTAATTAGTGTTCCCAACACTTTAGTAACTGAAACATGTGCCCCAATTAGGCCAAGTGGACCCAATGGTGCTAGTGACTAAAAATAGACTAGATGGACTCTATTGTCTTTCCTTTAGGCCACATTAGAACTTGGCCATCAACAAATTCAACTCTAATTCTCTTTGCATCTAGTGCAAATATGGAGAGAATATTCTTCTTCAATCCTGGAACATATAGCACATCTTTCATCTTTAAATATTTCTCAGATTCTAGCTTGTATGAAGCTTCTCCACTTCCTTTTATTGGGTATTGATAATCATCCCCAAGTTTCACCTTGTGAGGTGACTCATGCTCATACATATTGAAGAATGACTCTTTGTATCTCGTCATGTGTTTACATTTCCCACTATCCACACACCAATCATTCCTTCCATGTGAGATAGTGCCCGTGAGTGTTGAGATTAACACATATTCTTCATCTGAATCATCCTTCTCTCTTCTGAATCTGTTGTTTGTTGGTTCATTATCTTCAACAATATGAACATGATGTCTCTTCTTTCTACTTGGACAATCTATTGCAAAGTGTCATTTTCATCACAAGTATAGCATCGAACATTGGAAGGATCTCTTCTGAACTTCTTTTGTTTCTTGTCCTTCTCCTTTTGTGATGATGGTTCTCCTTCTTCTTGTAGTTATTCCTGGTGCAAACTGTGAGAGCTTGATCGTCAATTGCTCCCATCTTCTCTTCTCTTTTTACGAGTCGATCTTCACTAGAGAAATTTTGAGGTCTAAAATGGGCCTCCTAAGGAAAATAATAAAATAATAGTTAAAATAATAAAATAATATTTATTAATTTTGGAGGAAGAAAGAAAAAAAACTACTTTTTGTGTTCATATTTTCGACATATCTCCTCGTGTTTTTACTCAAATTTCGATCGGGAGATCTCATTGGATGCGGAATTCAATTTTGCATCCAACGAGTACCCACACTACATACTTTTTTACGGACCCCGCTACCCCAAAAACAACAAATACCTGAAAAAACATGATGATGACATTTTTTCAGGTATTTCTTGTTTTTGGGGTAGCGGGTTCCATCAAAAGTATACAGTGTGGGTACTCGTTGGATGCAAAATCAAATTCCGCATCCAACGTGCTCTCGCTATCAAAATTTGAGTAAAAACACAGGGAGATATGTCGAAAATACGAACAAAAAAAGTAGTTTTTTTTATGACAAATATGTCAATTCAACCATTATGGTTGACTCATTTTATTGAAATTCTATTGGTTATTGAATTCCAACTCACAAGAACCTATTGTTGGCACGTTTTCTTATAAGGCCCATTTTAGACCCCAAATTTCCTCTAATGCTCTTGTGTGCATTATTCTCGGAGTCATTTGAAAGAGATCAACTTTCTTCTTGCACAGATTCCTTGAATGAATGAATCCCATGATCTTAGGAGGACATTCAAGGTAGTCATTACAATTTCTCCTTCTTCTACATTCTCTTCAATTGCTTCAAGTTGTTCCTTGATTTGAGAAAACCTTGTCAAGTAGGATTGTATAGTCTCTGAGCTCTGTGTCTTCACATTCTTTAGCTGGTTCCTCAATGTCATCTTCTGGTTGATGTTCTTTCCTTCGAACATCTTTGTTAAAGCATCAAATACGTCCTTCGATGTCTTGAAGGATGATACTTGTGGGACGAGGTGATCCTTAATTGAATCTGCAATGATTCTCTTGGCTTTAACCAAGTTCTTCTTATGATTAGCCTTAGCCTCATCTCCCTCTGGCTCTGGAACTTCTCCACTGATATACTGATCCAAATCATTTTCTTCAAGGATTAGGGAGATTTTGTATTTCCATACTCAGAAGTTATCAGCTCCTCCAAGCATGTCCTCAAGCTAAGTATGGTGAGTCGTATTTTCAAATGGGCACCTCAAATGGAAATAGCAAATATTTAGATCTTATTGATTTGAGGTGTCAGACCTGGTTCCGGAGCTGGTGAACCTAGGGTTTGTCAAAGAAACCCTAATTTTCCAAACTTGGAATTTGCAAATTCTATATGGACAAATAGATGTGCCTCCTTGAGGCGAGTTGCTTAGCAAAGTCATTTTTTGAAGACTGAGGTGGGAAGCTTCCGAAACTTGATGCCCCAGTTTATCGTGACACTAGTGTCAGGATCAAAATTGAAACTTCTTCAAATCTAAAACTGCTTCCACCAAAAGATGCACCCTACGGAGGCGAGTTATCCTATCCTTCTTTTTTTGACGATTTGTGGAGAGAAAACCTTGAACTAGGAATCCCTAGTTTCCGCTATTGCACAGTGCGTTCTTTCAGAGGATCTGATACCATGTTAGTTTTTCTAATCTAATTAGCTTGATTAGGATCTTTATTTGAAAGAATAACAAGTACAACAAGATACACAAGATAGAGAAGATACACAAGACACAAAGATTTTCACCAAGGAAACCATGAAGGAGAAAACCCCACAAACTTCATCATAATAGTTATCTCACAAAGACTGTATCACAAGATGAGCAAACCCAATAAGAATAAGTCTTTTGCAGCTATCTATCTCTCCTCCTTCTATCTCTCTCTCTCCTCATGCAAACTTGAGTGAGTGTGAGTTTTTATAAATGAGGGAGGGTGTCTCCTTATTTATACCTTTTGAAGTGACCGACCTAATACATGACTGGGGTCGACCTCTTACCCTAACAAGGCTAACTTCTCCTAGAGAGACTCAAAAAATACATCACATGATGTTACACTAGGGACTATTGTAATTAGCACAATGAAACTCAAATAAATTGATGAGATACATTGAAATAAAGAAGTAAGAAAAGGTTGAGCCCGAACCGGTGTGGCTCATTGGTGTCATTTGATATGATGTCACTTGTTGTGAAGGAGGCCACGAGATAAAATCTCCCGCGAGTTTAGATGTGTCCCGTGTCTTGCGAGCGAGTACGAAGCACCTAAGGGTGTGGAGCACCTAGAGTTATAATGGTAATAGACGTCTGAATTTGTAAATCCTTAACTAAGAAAAATAAATCTTTTTAAATTGTATAAAGCAATAAAACTAATATATATCCTCTCTACATACAAAGTTGTAATTACTTAAATATCAAGTTATTAAATTCTAATCTAAATCATATATAAATGAAGAAATCATGATAATAAGAGTCATGTACATAATTTCCCTATATTTTTTTTACTAGATATTTGACATATGTATTGTTGGACAGGGATTGACAATTCTTAATTCTTAATGTTGTAAAAAGCAAACAAAAAGTCTGAAAGTAAAAATCAAATGATTTAGATATTTATATTCATTTTTTTAACGATTATCCAAAAATTTTACCTATATTGGATGACCGATTTTCTTGTCAAAATTAATCTTTACTCTGTAATAAATTTATAATATCCATAAATAGAGATTTACTTGACATTTCTTACACTTCTTTAAGGAGCAGATTAAGAAAGAAAACTCACCCGGACGCTGTTTCAAAAAGCACACTTTTCTTTTCCAAATTACAACGATGGCGACCAACATTACCACCAGAACCGCACCAGAAATGCTCAACCCTAGCAGTTTAGTGCGACCTTTTCCTGCAGCAAATATCAATCGGAATGAGTACTGAACTGAACTAAATCAAATTCTGAATATCGATGTCCATGGCAATAAAAATGAGTACTGAACTGAACTGAACCAACAAATGGTTGATCTAAATATGTAAGCAAATATCAATGGGCATAAATACTGAATCAAATCCGGACGAGTTATCGATTTCTATGGCTTAAAAAATGAGTGCTGAACTGAACCAACAAATGTTTTTTAGATTTGCCAGTAATAGGTAAGCAAATATTTGTGAACTTCACAGTACTGAACTGAATCAAATCCCGACGAATCATCGATTTCCATCACATCAAAAAATTCCCCCTTTGTGGATTTTGCCATCTTGCTTTTGTTTATTGGTTTTAATGTGTCTATGGGTAGCTGTGTTATCACGGAGCACCGCCTTCTTCCTTAAAATCCCAAAATTAAGTAAAGCAAAATAAAATTCTATTGAACTGAATTACCAACAAATGCTTTTTTGAGATTTCCCAGTAATCTAAATATGAATATGTATGACAATATTACCTGTTGCCCTTGATGAACCCGTCGATGGCGATGCAGAGAACAAAGGGACACCATCCCCGTAAAACTTGTTCTTCGAATAATCAATTCTACAGATACCAGAGATGAAGGCCGCTCCTTCGCTAGTGCCTGCTGGACAACGGCTCAAATTCCTGTAAAGACTTTTGAGGCACTGACTGCACTGGTCCACAGCAAGGGCTCTCCAACATCCAGCCAGAGAATAGAACCCATCTTCACTTAATGTACCGTAACCCACGTTACTCGACACAGCAACGCCCACAAGCCTGGTCAACAGATTGTCAATCTGCGAATCCACACCCCTTGCATTTTCATCTGTACTGCCGTTTATTAGTTTAGTGTCATCGCACCTAATAACAGACGGTGTATCCGATGAAATTACTTGAGAATAAAAGTTGTGAGTGGCATATCTCAAAAAGCATCCAGTCAGATAAATGCTTTTGGAAATGGAAGCGCTACAATTTTCAGCGATTGACTTTGTAGCGCTTGAAACGCATGCCCGACAAACAGATGCATTGAGGTCTCCCCTGCACCCAGCAATGCCGTATACCTTATCTCCGTTCTGTCCACTCCATGAAAGATTGTAGCCCGTCTTGTTCACTTTCTCAATCAATGAACTCATAACCACCTTCAAGTTCTCTTCCAAAGCACTTGTATATTTTATAGCACTCTCATTGCAACTTATTGACAGAAAATCAGTAAGATTATCCAAGCGTGCTGATGCTAATGGTAGTAGTAAGAGCATTAAGAAGGGAGATAATTTCCATGTCGCGGCAGTGAATTGAATGATATAATTCCTTGTGCAATTACAGACGTTGGAAGTGCCCATTATACTGTAACTCAAATCAATCTCTGCAATCTTGAAAAGACTCTGCCCTGCCTTACTTTTATGAAGAACACGCCGGTAGAAAACTAAGAGAAATACAGATGAGGAAGTAAAGACAACTGGCGCACCATGGAGCAAAGACAAAGACGGCGAAAATTAAAGTCTACTGCGCAGCTCGGCGACAATTAAAGCCTATTGCGCAGGCTTTAAAGCGAGAGCAACTGGGTAGTAGGTAGTTGCAACTTGAGATTTTAATCAGCTTGAAATTGACATGTTATAGGGATGGAATTTGACTACCCGTCATGGGTCAATTTACACGTCAAATACAGGTATACATGGTCAAATACAGGTATACATGGAACGTCAAAATTTGGCTTAGAATACATAAAACGTTTCTGGTTGTTACCGGCAATTTTGACGGATGTCCGCCATTTGAAATTCCATCCCTATTTAGTTGGTGCATTAAAGCCTATGCACCAACTAGTTTAGTTTTTAACTTTCAAGACAAAAACGATTTCTAGAAAATGTGAGGTGTACACGTAGGAATTTTGTATCATTTTTTATAAATGGGGAAGAGGATGGGAAAGCGCTTTCGCAAGTCAATGGCAGCTTGCCTCTTTGAAACTCTCAAAGCCCAAGCAAATCAAATTTTACATCAGTGGTTGCCAAAGGAAAAAATTGAAATTAGGAATAGTTAACAAAATTTTACATTAACAATATGAAAACAAAAGAAAAAGGTGAAATTAACAATAAAGTTGTTTTTGGTAAAAACAGTGAAAACTAAGTAATATATAAGTAAAAATAACAAAATAATATAAATAATTAGAAATATTAAATATATTAAATAAAATGAATATTAAAATTGTTTAGTATTTATATATTAAGAAAATGAAAATTAATAACAAATTTGTTTTTAACCACTTTTACATGTAGCACAGGTGCATAGTACTAGTTTTTAAAAACAAAATGATGCAATCAATCTGATAAAAACTCATAAGTAAGAAAAATAAGAAAATGATATTATTATTAGGACCTATTGAATATTAGATATAAATACAAAATATTTTTTAAATTTTTGTAAAATATATTCATATAAAAATATAGATCAATAACATAGTGTAAAAGTTCTTAAATAGGTTTAAATTCATGCAAATTTATTAATAAAAATAATACATTATTTTATAATCTTAGTTAGTAAAGATTAATTCATTTTATAATAATAATAAATAGATAATTATAATAGTATATGTTATATGTTTATTAAAACATGTAAAATAAATTTATATTATCAAATTTTTTATAAGAATTTCAAATATAATAATATTTGTAAATATTAATATTAATTCAAAATAAATATTTTTTATAATAAATATTATTAGTTTTAATATTTTTAATATAATATTAAAGAAAGCAATATACTCTAGTTGTTAGAACAAAGTTTATTATACTGAACTAATTGGAATTCTAATAATATCCAACCAAAAATTCTATTATTTATAAAAAATAAATTAAATAATCACCTTATAACATTGTTTTTATATTTAAAATGTTAAACTTAAATTAAATATATTTTATATATTTAATTTTTATTTCTATATATATATATGAATGATGAAATACAAGACTTTATTAATATGACGTTTTAACTTTTTTTACACTAAAAATATGTTTATACTTTTATGTAAAGTATAACAAAATATTTGAGAGATACATTTAAAAAGCTAAATAGCTATAATGATTTTTAGTCATCCTAGAAACAACAAAACAAAAGAGATCACTTCTATAAACAAAACTAAATAAAACATATGTCATCACATTTTAAAAGATAGGAATGGATCCTTCCAATAGCATAGTTGATCGAGTCAACTCTTTCAAAATGCATTGAACCTTCAATCAAAAGCAATGCTTGCTTTGAAAGAAAATCTGCTTCCCCATTAGTTGATCCAGTCAACTCTTTCAAAATGCATTGAACCTTCAATCAAAAGCAATGCTTCCTTTGAAAGAAAATCTGCTTCCCCATTGAATTATGCCTGGGGACTTCTAAATTTCTCGTTCCAACCATCAAGAGCATTCATCTAAAGTTGACATTCTTGGAATCATAAGCAACCTACAAATGAAACAAATTCTTAGCTTGAGAAAAGAATAAAAGGCTCCACAAAGCAAGTGATTCACCAAAGAGTACCCCTGCCACAAGTCATTTTGATATTAAAAATACGAGAGTTGTTCATTTTAGATAGGCACCCACTCCATAGTTTGTGCCATTTTCCTAAGAAGCACCATCAAAAAATCATAAGGCCATTTTCCATCAAAAGATGGTTCAAATACAATTTTGATTCGACTTTCTCTCATTTCTTTATGAAATTCTTGTTGGAGACATTTACCACCATACACACTTATTTTGGTCAATTTGGCCTAGTTAAACCACTATCCTAAGTTTTATTGACTTAATTGACATCAGAGGAGCACTGTATGACATCAACATGAGCACAACAACGCCTACCTTCAGTCAAGGAGGCCAACTAAGCCTTCTCCTTCATTTGGGGAGGCTAACTGGAGCACTCCGGGGGTAATCTGAGTGTCATAAATGCACTTAATTGATAACTGATGGTTACAATCAGTTAAATAGAGCAATGAAGGTGCCTCCTTTCATTAAATTGATTATTTAATTAATATTTACTGAACTGGAGTGAACAGGGGCGCCTCCAACCACCTCTAATGGTCAGTTAGACTTCAGTTGAGTCAATTAGGGTTTTGATCAGTGGTTAACTGGTGTGTTCACTGTGGCTTACCTTCAGTTAAGCTAGACTCACTCATTCAATTCTAATGACCTCCTTGGGAATTTGAATTGTCTTGGCATTCATGCATCTTACATGATCATTGTATTGTATCATCATTCTTTCATTTGATTATACAGAGCTGCTACTTCCATTGCAGCACCATTGTGCCAAATTTATGCATATTTATCTGTATTCTTTGTGAGCCTATGTTTTCAGTTCCTAGACCACTGTGACAAATTAATATGGTATCAGAGCTCACGGCGGGACGAAGATTAGATCTCTCAAAAACAAGGTTTTTGACAGATCTTGCATGAAAATTTGAGCAAAAGCTCAAAACTCCAGCACTGCACCAGAAGCCAAGGCTTACCACTTAATACCCAAAGTAAAGGAATTGTTGATCAAGCTTGCTTGATCAACTATGATGGGTGTGATGAAAGCCTAAAATGTGCAGGTTGTCCGACCTTACGGTGCCCCTTTTGTTGTGATTTGCAGGTATTTAACAGGTGAAAGCTTTTGCTCCAGCAGTTTCATTGGGTTTCTTCCGTAGAACTCTCGACTCCGTTCAATTTCCACTCATGGAAAGGAGACATGGAGATCCAGCTACGTGCTAGAGGACTCTATAGGGTCATTATGGACACTGAAGAAGAGCCTGCTTTTGTGATAGACAAAGCTAGATTATTGAACAAGAAAGATGAAGCATTCAAATTTTTATGCCTCTCTATTTCCCAAGATCTTCTTTTCCATCTCTCGGGATTAAAGACTCCAAAGGAAATCTAGGAAAAATTGGAAACCCTATATGGAAAACAAGATGATTTGAGAGTATACCAGCTTGAGAATGAGTTGATGTCTCTCTGACCTTCCAATTTCGAGACCTTAAATGATTTTTTCACAAAGTTCAAGCACATTGTCTTACTATTGAAGCAATGTAAGGTGGAGAAGGAGGATGATCAGCTCATCCTCGCCATACTCTCCAAAATTAGAGCTGATTATTCGGTGTTTGTCTCTACATTCCATGTGGGGAATCTCTCAATCCCTAGATGGAAGATGCCTTCACTCAATGCCTTCATTGAGTCCCTAACAAGTGAACATGATAAGCTTTTCCAGATGGGGATCATCAGATCCTCCCGTGATCAAGCCTTCCATGTCTTGGGGCCCAAATATCTGAAGGGTAAAGGAAAGCAACAGAAGAACCCAAAAACCAAATTCAAAGTTCTTAAGCCTAAAATTGAAAACCAACAGCATGAAGAGTCTTTCGGCTCAAAGAAGAACTGAGGAAAAGGGCATCATGGAAAGGAAAAAGTCAAGTGTTCATACTACGGGAAGGGCTTCCACTCTGAACATGCCTGCATGAAAAAGAAACTTGATGAAGCTACCTCTCTCCTTGAGAGAAATCACATCAATCTTTCGGAAATATTTTGGAGGAGAGATCAGCAAGATCGGGAACCATAGCATGAAAGAGGTCATGCCCTCATGGCAAGCACTTCGAAGTCCAAAGCACTCTTGATAGATTCCGGAGCTTCGAACCACATGATGGCTGGAAGAGACTCCTTCTCATCTTTGGAGACCGAAAAATCCATTCTCATCCACATGGGAGATGAACTCCACAATCATATCTGAAGGACAAGGTACTGTAGATCTTGAGCATGGTTATTTTTCCAATGTTCTATATGTACCATCTCTTGCATCAAACCTCCTAAGTGTTTATCAAATGACACATATGGGAGTTCCCAAGAGAGTCTCCTTTATCTCGGATGATGTAGAGATCACAGAACTTGCATCCGAAAAACTTGTAGCAAAAGGCCTTGCAAATCATCATGCAAAATCCTACGAGTTCTCCCATTTTGTGGCGGATGCAAAGCCCACCGCATTGCTTACTCATGGAAATGAAGTTAGTAGACCGTGGCATGAGAGGTTCGACCATCTGAACTTCAAATACTTGCAGCAATTACAGAGGAATTCTATGGTTGAAGGCCTCCCGATCATCAAAGCTACCACTGGAATTTGCAAGGGTTGTGTTGTTGGAAAGCACCCTGAGCATAAGTTTGATCGGGGGAAGGCAAGCCGAGCAACATGCATCTTGGGACTGATACATTCTAATATCAGTGATCCCATGCCTATGAAATCCATGAATGGATCAAGGTACATTCTGAATTTCATTGATGACTTTTCCAGATACACATGGGTCTTTTTTATCAAAAAGAAGTCAGAAGTCTTGGAAAAATTCACTGAATTGAAGGCCTTGATTGAGAATGCATCTGGCCAAAAGATAAAGATATTGAGATATGATAATGGCGGGGAGTATGTCAGTAATGATTTACTGCATATATATTCCCAAAGTGGTATTCAGGTCTAGCATTCAGTTCCCTACACTACCCAGTAGAACGGTGTAGCGAAGAGGAAGAATTGGTCTCTCAAGGAGATGACCATCTGTATGTTGGAATCAAAGAAGTTGGCTGCAAATTTGTGGGTGGAAGCCATGCATGCTGCAGCATATATTCAAAACACAGTGCCACACTCATCCATGAAAGGGAATATCCCTTTCAAAGCATACTTTGGACACAAGCCGTATGTGTCGAATCTGTGAGTGTTTGGGTCCACTGCATGGGCCCGAATTCCACTTGATAAAAGGAGGGATTTGCAACCACAAAGCATAGAATGTATTTTTATTGGATATCCTAATGAATAAAATGGTTTCAAGCTGCTAGATATTAAAACAAAACAAATAATCATTGAAAGGAGTGTCAAGTTTGATGAGCCTCTTCAGGAGGTGGAACTAGTGAAGGAGAAAACTGCTGAATTTCCTTCCTATTCTACTGAATATTTGGATGATGAAATTGGGGGTGATGACCCTGATTTGGATCCTCTGATTTCTAACATGAGTGTACAGCAAACATTATATTCTGAATCATAACCCAAAGTACAAAATCATCTCCCAACTTGGGCCTGACAGACACTCTCCTCCATAGGAGATAACATTGGAAATCTGGATGATCCAAGGAGAACCCAGTCCAATTTCCAAAGAGTAGGTATTGCACTCTCTTGTCCTGATTATTTGCTGTCCAAATATTGTTATTTGATGATAAGTTCAAACCCTATTTCTTACTACCATGCTCTAAAGGATCCGAGATGGAAAGTTGCCATGGATGAAGAGATGAATTCTCTTAAAAAAAACACTACATGGGAGCTAGTTTCTCTTCATCTAGGAAGGAAATTGGTTCAATGAAAGTGGTTGTTTCAGACTAAGTTTGATACAAATGGAAGCACCTACAAATATAAGGCAAGGATGGTAGCAAAAGGTTTCCCCCAGGTCCAAGGTGTTGACTACCATGAGACTTTTGCACCGGTTGCAAAAATGGACTCCATCCGCCTCGTTTTGGCAATTTCAGCATCTAAGCACTGGGAAGTGCATCATATGGATGTTAAGTTATCATTTCTACATGGATATATTCATGAGGAGATATACATGAAGCAGCCTAAGGGATACATTTCTGATCCATCTTTTGTTTACAAGCTAAAGAAGTCACTATACGGGTTAAAACAGGCCCCAAGAGAGTGGTATTCCAAGATGGATAACTTCTTTCTCTCACAAAACTTACAAAGGTGTAAATTAGATCCAAATGTGCATATACAGCAATATGATGGTCATTTGATTATTATTTTTTTATATGTTGATGACTTACTAATCACAGGTAGCACAGTTGCTTCTATTTCAGTCATCAAAACTGCTCTCCACAATGCATTTGAAACGAGCGATTTGGGGCTCTTAAAACAATTTTTGGGGATCGAAATTGAGCAAAATTCTGATGGGATAATGGTCACTCAGTCCAGATACATATTAGAGCTATTATTCAAGTTTAACATGGCTGAATGTAGATATGCTCCATTCCCTTTCCTTTCAGGGATTAGCCTTGAAAAAGGAAAAAGCACACCTCCCATGGACTGCACTATTTATCGACAGTTGATTGGTAGCTTGTTGTACTTGACTCATTCTCAGCCTGATATTTGTTATGTCATGAATGTTGTATCAAGATATATGTATCAGCCCCATGATCTTCATTGGAAGGCAGCCAAGAGGATCCTACAGTATATTCAGGGAACCAGGACCTACGACATTCACTATGCTGCAGACTCCAAGCTAGAGCTGGTTGGGTACACAGATTCCGATTGGGTGGATGATTCTATTGATAAGAAGTATACTTCTAGATATGTCTTCATGTTTGGAGGTGGTCCCATTTTCTGGTCTAGCAAAAAGCAGACCGCCATAACATTGTCTTCAGCAGAGGCCGAGTATCGAGGAGCGGTGAATGCTTGCATCCAAGCTGTTTGGTTGGAAGGCATTCTTTCATAGTTTGATCTTGGTAGTACTTTTTTCACTGTCCTCTTTTTTTAAAATCAAAGTTCTATTAAGATATCCACATATCCAATTACCAGGCAGAGGACCAAGCATGTAGAGATACACATGCACTACATCAGAGAGTTAGTGCATGACATTCTGCAATATTGCCCGACTGATGAGCAGATTGTAGACATCTTCACCAAGAGATTTTTAGAAAAGAAGTTCACTTACCTCTGTTCACTATTGGGGGTGAGTTCATCAGGGTGATCCAACTACTTTCAGTGTTCAGCTTGAGGGGGGAGTTTTCCCACTGGGTTTTCACTCTTTTCCTCACTTAGTTTGTTTTGAGCATTGTTTGAGTTTTAGTATTGTACAGGGTGACCTATGGCCTTTGTTTTCGTGGCCCTAGCATTCTTATGCACTTTATGTTTTCTACTTCTCCTAAGTATAGCTTAAGGGGGGGTGTTGGAGACATGTACCACCATACACACTTATTTTGGTCAATTTGGACTAGTTCAACCACTATCCTAAGTTTTATTGACTTAATTGACATCAGAGGAGCACTGTATGACATCAACATGAGCACAACCACTCCTACCTTCAGTCAAGGAGGCCAACTAAGCCTTCTCCTTCATTCGAGGAGGCTAACTGGAGCACTTCGAGGGTGATCTGAGTGTCATAAATGCACTTAATTGATAACTTATGGTTACAATAAATTAAACAGAGTAGTGAAGGCGCCTTCTTTCATTAAATTGATTATTTAATTAATATTTAATGAATTGGAGTCAACAAGGGCGCCTCCAACCACCTTTGATGGTCAGTTAGACTTCAATTAACCTCATCAGGGTTCATTGGAGTCATTGATGCGCTACCACTTATTGGTTGGCTTGCAGTGACATGTGTGTGAGCTACTTTCAATTAGACTCAGACATTTATTGCACTCCAACTTCAGTTAGGACTCAGTTGAGTCAATTAGGGTTTTGATCAGTGGTTAACTGGTGTGTTCACTGTGGCTTACATTCAGTTAAGCTAGACTCACTCATTCAATTCGAATGACCTCCTTGGAAATTCAAATTGTCTTGGAATTCATGCATCTTGCATGATCATTGTATTGTATCATCATTCTTTCATTATGATTATACAGAGCTACTACTTCCATTGCAGCACCATTTTGCCAATTTTATGCATATTTGTCTGTATTCTTTGTGAGACTGTGTTTTCAGTTCCTAGACCACTGTGAAAAATTAATAATTCCCCATAAACTCCAACACCATTAATACAAACTCTCCTAACATTCTTTTAAATGTCCTCAAATATCATACCATTTCTATGCTTCCATATTTCCCAACAAATGAAACAAGGCAGCTCTTTCCAAACATTTCCCCTATTGTCCAGTTTTAAAAAGTGATTTTTAAGGATTGGAAATACCAGCTTTGTGTTATCTTTAATTCTTTTTTTTCCTTCCATACCTTCTTTGTAAATTGACAATGAATCAACAAATGGTCAACACTATGTGCTTCTCTATAGAACATAAGCGTTTGGACCTTGACCCCCCCTCTTTAGTAAATTATCCTATGTTGGTATCTTATTCTCTTATGCTCACAAGAAAAATAGTTTGATTTTTAGTGGAACATGTCATTGCTAGAGTGAGTTATACAACCAATTATGTTCAATTTCTAATGAAGAGTAGAAAATTGATTCATAAGCAAGTTGAGCATTTACCTCACCATTCTTCTTATTCCATGACCATACAATAGAATCCTCTTGTTCTAGCAATTGAATACCACCTTAGTGAAGTCCAAAGATGTAATTGTTCCATTGTTCTTCCAAAGTCCCCTATAGTCCCAACTCATTTTCTCATTTCCATTTTTGCCAACCCCCACTACCAGTTTCCATTATTCCCACTTGTGCTAAAAACTAAATACCTTTCTATCGAAGATAACAAACAATATCTAAGGATAGTTTATAAGATACATGATCACCATTGACTAAATCTACCCCTACTCTAATATAGTTTCCATTATGTATTTTCTAGGCCAACCAGACCCCTATTATACGGTAAGCACATAGCGTATAGTTCAAAAAATATTAAGCCCCTTTTGTACTCTTATTGTTCAATCTAGTCTAGTCCATAATCGTCCTTCACTTCAAATATTATATTTAATAACCATACTCCACAAACATGTTGAGAATAGGCTCCCCAAGAGGCTTTTTATAGCTAGTTCTTGGCCAAAGTGGAATATATTTTTTCTACCCCAACCACCAAGTTTCATTGGTTTGGTTAGCCTCTTCCAATTTATTAAGGGTATTCCTTCTTTTTGTTTATTACCAATCTAAAGAAAGTTGAAAAATCTTTTCCTAATCTTATCCATAATAGATTTTGAGATCTTATCCAATGACAACTTAGTAAACCAGGATATTCTAAAGAACTTCCTTCACTAGAATATATCTACCACCCAAAGTAAGCCATTTATAACATCGATTCCCTATACTTTTTTCCACTCTTTTTAGTATCCATAACCAATCCTCAACCAAGTAGTTATTAAGCTTCAAATAATAACCTATATGTAACATCCCTTAATTACATAAAATACAAAAATTTGGTTTGTTGCATATAATACCAGGATTTACTATACAATAAAAATAGAGATGTTATTACTTATACATTTTTCGTCAAGTATTACTGTCCTCATTTAATTAAATTGCTACTTACTTATTTGGCGATCTACCGACATGTCATTACCGTTATGACATAAGAAAATCTATTTCTGACATACTTGTTGTCGTGAGATGGTTTTGTTGTCACCCTCAACATGTTTTTACTCGGGAGCTGCGCAAGGATGAAATCATGGCCTTACTTAGACGTTATGACTAATGCATGGATGACCGTTATCCTCATGTGCAGATGGGAGAGTTTACTCCATAATTGGAGCAACATAAAATAATTTAGCCATGGGGTTCTTGAGTACAAGGGGTAAGCTCTTGAATTTAGACAAGGGTCTTAAAACTTATTATTGGTTTGACAATCTTATGCCATTTTACATATCACCCATATATTTTATCTTCTATTTAATGAAACCATATAAATTGAGCTGAGAATGCCTAACCATCATATTGATTTCTTTTACAGGTTTAAAATACATATCCAAGGTTCGACACCCCCACGGTTCTTCCAAGGATAAAAACTAGTGAAATCATCTATTGCAAAAAGGGGTAAAAAATACTTTATGCTCCAACAAAGGTATAGATTTTAATGAGTTCATTGTCCCTTATGCTGTCGTACTGGTTAACTTTAATGTGACGGGGACTAGAGGTGTATGAGACATTAATTTGCTACCTTTTAGACCAAAAGAGATCATTCTAGACATTAGTTGTCGAAATCATATGCATTGTAAAACACTACAGGTTTTATGGTATCTTGGAAGTTACGCCAACCATTTCTTTAGTGTTCTAGAAAGGTTTCATTGTTTTTTTCATTTGCTTCAAAATTCCTTGGTTGTTTGGCACTGTCTCTTCTATGTCTGCAACTACTAGACTCGACCTTCATCTACACCAACCTAAGCTTGAACCAGTCGATACAGGAGTTGGAAAAATCTGTGTTGGTGTTTACTCTGTGTCGTTGAAGAACCCAAAAGGTAACTATGACTTTCAAAGGGTATTCTTGTTGTCATACAAGCTCTCTTCCATAGAAAATTGTCCAAAATTTAACCTCATGAATAACGTGTTGTGTGCGGGACATCTTTGCAACTGAGCGTGGATGGACAGTCAGCCTTGGATTGCTCTCCTTTTGATTGTAAGACCCATGATAGAACTTGCGTGACTCTTGGGGAGGAATCTCGTTCTTGTGGTTGGTTTGTGATGTTGGGTCTTATACCTACTCTGTGTTACTTGTTAAAAGGGAAAGTTACAATCGTTATAGTACTCTACACGGTTGATAGTATTTATATTATTTTTAAACTTGTTATTATTGTAAGACCCGTGAGGGTTTCGATTTACTAACAGGGTAAATTCTCCATAACTGTAGTTGATATGGATTCTTGTGACTAGGCCACTTCCTTGGAGGATGTGGGGTTTCTTAAAAGTTTTGATTCTGGAAAAACGTTCAATGATACATACCTTCATTCGGTTCAGTTAGTTTAAAAAAAAAAGGAAAAGAGGCTGAAAGAGCCAAGAGGGCTTTACATTTTTCCTTTTTCTGCCTTTCGAATAGTAAGATGGATACTTTAATATTTTTGTTTCAGTAATATAGTTTGGATATCATCCCTTGTCGTAGTTTTATTATTGATTTGATAATGTAAATGATATGATTTGGAACAAGCCCATGGAGAGACTCTGTGTAACTTGTTTGGTTTGTTTGGAACTAAAGGCCTTTGTTACAGTTTTTGTTTTTATAAATAAAGGACGAGATTTAAAGAACTTTCAAAATAATAACTTGGAAACGACAAGGTCATGAGGCTCTTTTCTGTCGAATTCTTGGGCTGAAAACACCATTATCGAAAATATTCTTACTATTAAAAAGTGTCTATAGGTGCCTTTTTAGCTTCTTAAAGATCCTTGCAAGCTTTTCCTAGATCTATTCTCAGCTTTAAATCTGTGTTAATAATTTAAGGATTTCAAAATGAATTTAACAGAGATGTTGTGGATTATACTACTGTAACCTCATTATTGAATTGATTGGATGAAGGATAAACGTGCTGTGTGTTAAAAGATACTAAGTTTCGTGATTTACAATTATTGGATAAAAGTTACAATACTTCTCTGGTGATGCTACCGTAATGGGTTAAACAATTACTATTTAAAGTTTGTTTCTTAATTATTTAACTTATTGGATTTTGGAGTCTCCGTTATTAATCAGGCTTCTATCTAAATAATTTTCAACTGGTTAACAGAACATTACGAGGTACTTTAGATAAAGCTATAAGTAATATTTTATTGTTTTTAAAGAAAAGTATTACAAAGTCGTTTATTTTATTGACAATTATTAATATTAATGTGTAGTTAATAAAGAAATGAGTTATGACAAATCTAGGGTTTCATTATTTCATTTAAAGTTGTACGGATTGAGTAAAACTAGCTTTGTTTACATAAGTTTCATGGCTCTTAGATTGTAATAACTCTCGTTAATACAAATCATACTATTGAACAATAAAAGGGTCAAACTCTAAGACTGTAACTTCTTTTCTGTAGGAGAACTACTTTAGAACAATATCAAACTAAATCAGAAGCCTGTGATTAGTGCTATGATTCGTCGATAATCTCGACTTGATATTACTAGAATAGTTTAATGATTAACAAAATTGGACTTACCAAATTATTGAGCTCTAACTTAGATGTTTATGTTCTGTACTTACACTTACTCTGTAATTTTTTAGTTTTCTTTATGAAAAGTAATTGTTTATCTTTGGATTTAGAACTGTAGTTTGTATTCTAACTAAATACCAGGTTTTCTAACTAATAGAAGATTATAAAATGTATATATTAAACACATCTATACTCTGTAATACGAAAATACACAATATTCATTCATTTTGATACTACTTATTCACCATAATTTTATATCTTCCTATACTAGAGTACGTCACTTCAGTGAGAGGAAAAATACAGGGGTTAATTTATCTTCATTTCTGAATCAATCAGTCCAAATACTAAATTCTACAATCATTGAACCATTTTATATTAACTATAACTTCATGCTAAACAAACTACAACTTTCTTAAACAGAAGTAAACAAGACCATAATACAGTGTAGACTTGGAACCTGTATGAATTGTAGAGAAAAGGGAATAACTCCCAAGGGAGACTGTTCCACCCAACCTTTCCCTGAAGCAACTAAATCACTTGCTTAGGACCCCTTATCTTTCTCACCGCACCACTAGGATAGATATCTCTACTACACAAAAGACTTCTGCAACTTAGTACTCAGCAGCAAACTTAACTCAGCAAATCACTTTAGCTATCCCCTCATCAAATTCTTTGTGTGCCTAACTTTTCTGTTTGCAGCAATCACAAAGCTCATTCTCTCAAAAACCATAATGAATGGTGAGCCTCCTGCTCAATTTGATGGTTTATATATGATTTCCTAGGTATTTGAGTTAGTTTTGGAATCTAATGATCCACCCAGCTCAGTTCCCCCTCTCAACTGCCACTTGTCAACCGACCTTCTAGAGCTGCTCCTTCATCCTAGTGGGCAATGAACTCTCATTTAACTATCTCCCTTGAGCATGTGTCTCCTTTTATTAATTATTAAAATATATAATTCTTCAATTACAGTAATCCTTGACCCACTTGGTCATAAACTTTACAATAAAAATTAACATAATATGTTTTCTGAAATAAATAATAAATATTTTTTTTCAGTTTTTGGGTATGTTACAAAAACCTCCCCCCCCCCCCCCCCCNATATTGCTCTTTAATTCCCATGTCGCTTCATCTGGATTGAGGTGTTTCCACTGCACCTTTACATTTCCAATGGTACAATTCCAGAGAAACATTTCTCTCCTGTTGAGAATACAATCCAGTTCCACTGAAAAATCTCCTTCTGGTTCTACTTGAATCAAATTCCAGTCAATCACATGAGTAGCATCATGTATATACTTTTTAAAAATAGAGATGTGAAAAACATTGTGTATTCTAAGATTAGGTGGCAAAGCTAGTTGATAAGCCACTAGACCCACTCTTGCCAATATCTTGAATGGTCCGCAATACCAGGGTGCTAATTTATTACAGCTCCCTAATTTAAAGGATCTCTTTCTTGGTTTCACCTTAACAAACACATGCTCACCGACTTGGAATTCCTTCGGAGTTCTTTTAAGATTGGCATGACTATTTTTCCTATCTTGAGCAGTTTTCAAGTTGTCTTGTACCTGTTTTACTGTTAGTTCCAATGATTTTAACATGTCAGCTCCTAACATCAATCGATCCACTAGATTACTCCATGTAATAGGAATGTTACACTTTCTATCATATAATATTTCAAAAGGACTAAGCTTTGCTGAGGCATGATAATGGTTATTGTAAGCAAATTCAACTAAGTGCAAATAGTCTTCCCACTTCTTGGGATAATAACTAACATACATTCACAACATATCTTCTAGTACTTGGTTAACTCTTTCTGTTTGTACATTCGTTTGCGTATGAGAAGCAGTACTAAAATTTAATTTTGTATCTAATCCTTTGAATAAAGTTTTCCAAAAATTACTAGTAAATTTAGGATCTCGGTAAGAAATAATTACCTTTGGGATTCCATGCAAACAGAATATTTATTTCATGAAGATGTCTGCAATGTTAGCTGTATGAGTTGTTTTAACAGGAATAAAGTGTGATTCTTTACTTAACTTATCCACAACCACCATTATGGAATCATTTTGTTTCTAGTTTTTAGGTAAACCAGTTACAAAGACAAGAGTGATGATTTCCCATTTCCAATTTGGGATGGGTAATGGATGTAGAAGGCCTGTTAGGTGTTGATGTTCAACCTTAACTTGCTGACACTCAATACACCTAGATAAAAATTCAGTAACCTCATTCTTCATGTTAGGCCAAAAGTACTCTCTTCTTAATGTATTTATCATTTTCTGATACCCCAGTTGTCCTGAATAAGGACTTTTGTGAATCTCATTCAGAATCAGCATCTTAACTTCTGGTACATTTGGTACATAAAGTATATTTTTAAATAGTATTAGACCATTTTCATTAAAACAGTAGTCTGTAATTATATTTTCATATGTATTCTGAGTTAGATTTTCTTTTAAATTATGGTATTCTGGGTCTCACTTTATTCCTTCTTCCAAATTAGTTTTATAACTGCTAATGGCAGCTATAAAAGTTGTTACAACATTTCTTCTCAAAGCATCAACCTCTTTATTTTCTTTCCCTTTAATAAGTTTTATTTCGAAATCATATTCGCTAAGGAAAGCTAGCCATTTATCTTGCCTTGCATTTAGATTTGGTTGATCAAACAAATATTTTAGGCTTATGTTATCAGACATTAGCATAAATATTTTACCTATTAAGTGACGACACCACATTTTTAAAGCGTGGATTTATGCATCCAATTCTAAATCATAAGTTGCATAATTCTTTTCATGAGTCTTTAATTTTCTTTATTCGTATGCAATTGCATGACCTTACAGTGTCAGTACCTCTCCCAAGACTTTGTTGCATGCATCAGTTCATACGACAAAGTCTTTATCTGGGTCTGCTATTTTTAGGATTGGTGCACTAGTTAATAATTCTTTTAGTTTATTAAAACTCTCTTCACATTTCTGATCCCAAACAAATTTCTTACCCTTTTTCTCTAATGAAGTTATAGGATTCACAATCCCTGAGAATCCTTCAATAAATTTTCTATAGTAACCCGTTATCCCCATAAAGGATCATACATCAGTTACGTCCTTAGGAATAGGTCAATCAATGATAGCTTTTAGTTTATCTCGGTCCATTGATATCCCCTCTTCGGATATTACGTGCCCTAAATAGTGTATTTTATCTTTATAGAAATCACATTTTTCTGAACTTAGCATATAGCTGATGTTCTCTTAACACTTGTAGAATTATTTTTAGGTGTTCATCATGTTCTTCTCTTGTCTTAGAATAAATTAATATGTCGTCTATGAAGACGACTACAAATTTATCTAGGTACTTACTTAGAACATTGTTCATTAAACACATGAAGGTTACTGGTGCATTTGTCAGCCCAAACGGCATAACCACAGATTCATAGTGCCCGTATCTTGTCCTAAAAGTAGTTTTGAAGATGCCTTCCTATTTAATTCTAAATTGGTGATAACTAGACCTTAAGTTGATTTTAGAGAATATCGTCGCTCCACGTATCTGATCGAACAAATTGTCAATGCGGGGAAAAGGATATCTATTATTAATTGTCATTTTATTAAGTTGATGCTATTTTATGCATAGACATTGAGTACCATCTTTCTTTTTAACAAAAAGGAATGGTGCTCCCCAAAGGGATACACTTGGTCTTACATAATGTTTGTCTATTAACTCTTGTAATTGTAGTTTTAGTTCATTCATCTCCAAGATATTTATTCGATAGAGAGATTTCAAATTAGGTACCGCTCCAGGTATTAATTCAATTTTAAAGTCCAGATCTCATTCAGGAGGTAATCCTGGAATTTCTTCTGGGAATACATCTACGAAATCTTATAGGATCGAGATATCCTCAAATTCTGGTTTATATTTTTTATTAATTTGTTTATTATTTATAATGTGCACAAAAATAATTTACATCCCTTCCTCATATATTTTTTCATCTATAAGGCTGAGATTTGTCTTGCATATATCTTCCTAGGTATTCATGTGACAGTAATTATTTTTCTTTCATTATTCAAACAAGTAAAAGTATTTTAAAAACAGTTTAAAATCACTTGGTGTTTTTCAAGCCAATCAATTCCTATGAGAACATTGTAAGATCCTAAAGGTAACACATTTAATTTGACATGAGTTTCAAACTGATTCATCATCAAATTACAACTTTCAACATATTTTACTGCCTTTCTTTTAGTTCTTGTGGCTAGTTAGACTAGCCAAGATTTTTCAAACTTTTGTAAAGACAATTTACATGTTTCCACTATGCTAGGAGATATATAACTTAAACTAGCTCCTGGATCAATTAAAATGGAAACAAAGAAATTTTGGATCATACCTTTCACTTCTACCATAGAAGTCTGGTGATCCACCTATCGATTCTCCAGAGCTGCATTTATCCTATGCATATCATTGGTCACATCTCTCATTGTTTCTTCTTCCTGGACAATGTGTATGTTGTTGATGTTTTCTTTCTTGTTCGAAAAATACATGGCTTAGTGTGGTCCTTGGCATTCCCAGCATTTGACAGGTTCCTGTTGTTCAATATTTCTAACAAAATTATTAGATATATCTATGCCCTTTGATGTTGCGGTATTCTGGGGTACTCTATTCATAAAATCAGTTTTCTAATAATTTTTTTTGGAGAAATTCTGAGACTTACTCCCCAAACTCTTGTTTGACTTGAATCCTCTTCTCTTCTAATCAAACTGACTTGTCTTTTTAGTCTTCCAATTAGGTATACTTTCTCTTTTCTTTCTCTGCTCATAACAAAATTCTACCTTTCTCATAGCTTTATCCAAGGTTTTTGGATTGTCAAACTCAATCCTATCTTTGAAGCTAGCAGGTAAACAACTTAAAAACCATTGGATTTTTGGCTTTTCATCTATTATGTATGGTACATATCTAAGTAGACTTAAGAACTTGCGCTTAATTCCTTCATGGAAATGGAACCTAGTTTTAAGTCATATAACTCCTTAGCTCTGTCCTCATAATACTGTTCATATAGAAACTTTCTCTTGAAGTACTTCTTAAAAACTCTCCAATTCAAGTACTTCTCTTTCATATTTTTGACCCTCTTTATATCTTGCCACCATATGTCAGCTTTTCTGTCAAATTGTAAATAGTCATTCTAGCCTTTAATATGCCAGAATAGTTATAGATTTGGAAGTATTTCTTTATGCCTAATAACCAAGCTTATGCTTCCCCTCCTTTCTCTGCTTTCCCGTTGAACATGGGAGGCTCTATTTTCTTGAATTCTCCAGAAATCTCTTTGTAGGGTTTATACTTCTTTCTCCTAGGTTTTCAGCCACTTTCACTATTGTCACTTATGTATCTTTGTCTTTCCCTACGTGAGCTTGGTTTAACCTCTGAGGAAGTTTCAGTATCAGAATACTTTTCCCTTTTTCCTTTATGTTTATAGGTCATTGTTTCAGAATCAGTTTCAATAGCACTTCTTTTATCTTTTTCCTAGTTATTCATTATGTCCAGTAAATATTCATTCAAATCTAAAATTCTTTGATTATCTTGTTTCTCAGTTTGAAGGTCATCCTTCAACTCTTCTGACTGTTTGTAGTAATTCTGGATTGTTCAAATCTACATAAAAATTGTCATGGTTTCCATTCTTAGTAGATGCTTTAGCATTTTCCATTTTCTTGCAAAACGGGTTTTATATTTCTATACATAAATATTTACAAATAAAATTAGTACACTATTTTTCTTTATAAGCGAGTGAGCCAATCAGGCCTAGTGTTGGAATCTTTCTCTGATACCACATGTAACATCCCCTAATTATGTAAAATAAAAATAAAAAATTTGCTGCATATAATACGAGTATTTATTATACAATAAAAATAGAGATGTTATTACTTATACATTTTTCGTCAAGGATTACTATCATCATGTAATTAAATCACTACTTTCTTTCTTATTTGGTGATATACCGACATGTAATTACTTTATGAAATAAGAAAAGTTGTTTCTGACATACTTGTTGTCATGAGATGGTTTTGTTGTCGCCCTCAGCATGTTTTTACTCTAGAGCTATGCAACAATTAAATCATGGCCTTACTTAGTTGTTATGACTAATGCATGAACGAACGTTATCCTCATGTGCAGGTGGGCAAGGTTACTGCGTCATTGCAGCAACATAAAACAATTTAGCCATGGGGTTCTAAAGGACAAGAGGTAAGCTCTTGAATTTAGACAAGGGTCTTAAAACATATTCTTGGTTTGATAATCTTATGCCATTTTGCATACGACCCATATATTTTATATTCTATTTAATGAAACCATAGAAATTGAGCTAAGAATTCCTAACCATCGTATTTACAGGTTTAAAATACATATCCAAGGTGTGACACCCCCACAGTTCTGCCAAGGATAAAACCTAGCGAAATCATCTATTGCAAAAGGGGTAAAAAACACGTTATGCTCCAACAAAGGTATATATTTTAATGAGTCCATTGTATATTATACTGGTGTATTGCTTAACTTTAATGTGATGGGGAATGGAGGTGTATAATACATTAATTTGCTACCTTTCATACCAAAAGAAATTGTTCTAGACATTATCTTTCGAAATCATATGCGATAGTAAAACCCTACAGGTTTTATGGTATCTTGGAATTTACACCAGCCATTGCTTTAGGGTTCTGGAAAGGTTTCATTTTTTTTGTTTCCTTCGAAAGTCATTGGCTGCTTGGCACTGTCTCTTCTCTATCTGCAACTACCAGACTCGACCTTCATCTGCACCAACCTAAGCTTGAACCAGTCGATACAGGATTTGGAAAACTCTGCGTTGGTGATTACTGTGTGTCGTTCAAGAACCCAAACGGTAACTATGACTTTCAAAGGGTATTCTTTTCTTCATATGATCTCTCTTCCTTAAGAAATCATCCAAAATTTAACCTCCTGAATAACGTGTTGTGTGCAAGACAGCTCTGCAACTGAGCGTTGATGGACAACCAGCCTTGGATTGCTCTCCTTTTGACTCGTAAGACCCATGATAGAACTTGTGTGACTCTTGGGGAGGCATCTGGTTCTTGTGGCTGGTTTTGATGTTAGGTATTTTCCCTACTCTGTGTTGCTCGTTAAAAGGTAGAGTTACAATCGTTACATTACTCTACATGGTTGATAGTATTGATATTCTTTTTAAACTTGTTATTATTGTAAGACCCGTGAGGGTTTTGATTTACTAGAAAGGTAAATTCTCCAGAACTGTAGTTGATACATATTCTTGTGACTAGGCCACTTCCCTGGAGGATGTGGGGTTTCTTAAAAGTTTTGATTCTGGAAGAACGGTCAACGATACACACTTTCAATCGGTTCAATTAGTTTAAACGAAAAATGTATAGAGGATGAAAGAGTCGAGAGGGATTTACATTTTTCCTTTTTCTTCCTTTCGAATAGTAAGATGGAGAATTTAATATATTTTTTTTCAATAATATAGTTTGGCTATCAGCCCCTGTCGTAGTTTTATTATTGATTTGATAATGTAAAGGATACGATTTGGAACAAGTCCGTGTAGGGATGATGTGTAACTTGTTTGGTTTGTTTGGAACTAAAGGCCTTTGATATAGTTTTTGTTTTTATAAATAAAAGATGGGATTTAAAGGAATTTCAAAATAATAACTTGGAAATGACAAGGTCGTGAGGCTCTTTTCTATCGAATTCTTGGGATGAAAACACCATTATCGAAAATCTTCTTACTACTAAAACATTTCTACATATGTCTTTTTAGTTTCTTAAATATCTGTGCAAGCTTTTCCTAGATCTATTCTCAGCTTTAAATCCGTGTTAATAATTGAAGGATTTCAAAATGAATTTATCAGAGATGTTGTGGATTATAATACTGTAACCTCATTATTGATTTGATTGAATGAAGGATAAACTTGCTCTGTGTTAAAAGATACTAAGTTTCATGATTTTCGAGTATTGGATAAAAGTTACAATAATTCTTTGGCAATGCTTCCATAATGGGTTAAAGAATTACTGTTTAAATTTTGTTTCTTAATTGTTTAACTTATTGGATTTTGGAGTCTCTGTTACTAATTAGACTTCTATCTAAATAATTTTCAACTAGTTAACTGAACATTACAGGGTATTTTAGATAAAGCTAAAAGTAATATTTTATTGTTTTTAAAAGAAAAGGATTACACAATCGTTTATTTTATTGACAATTATTAATATGACTGTGTAGTTAATAAAGAAATGAGTTATGACAGATCTAGGGTTTCATTATTTCATTTAAAGTTGTAAGTCTTGAGTAAAAATAATTGTGTTTACATAAATTTTATGGTTCTTAGGTTGTAATAACTCTCATTAATACAAATCATACTATTGAATAATAAAAGGGCTAAACTCTAATATTGTAACTTCTTTTCTATAGGATAACTACATCAAAACAATATCAAACTAAATCGAAAGCCTTTGATAAGTGCTATCATTCGTCGATAATCTCGACTTTATATTACTAGAATAGTTTAATGATTAAGAAAACTGGAATTACCAAACTCTTAAGATCTAGCTTAGATGTTTTTGTTATGTATTTACACTTACTCTGTAATTTTTTAGATTTCTTTACGAAAAGTAATTGTTTATATTTGGATTTAGAACTGTAGTTTGTATTATAACTAAATACCAGGTTTTCTAACTAATAGAAGATTATAAACTGTGTGTATATATATATACTTTGTAATACGAAAACACACAATATTCATTCATTTTGATACTACTTATTCACCATAATTTTATATCTTCCTATACTGGAGTACGTCACTTCGGTGAGAGGAAAAATACATGGGATAATTTATCTCCATTTCTGAATCAATCAGTCCAAATACTAAATCCTACAATCATTAAACCAATTTCTATTAACTATAACTTCATGCTAAACAATCTACAACTTTCTTAAACATAAGTAAACAAGACCATAATACAATGTATAGTTGGAACCTGGATGAATTTGCAGAGAAAAGGGACTAACTCCCAAAGGAGACTGTTCCTCCCAACCTTTCCCTAAAGCAGCTAAATAACTTGCTTAGGACCCCTAAGCTTTCTCACTGCACCACTAGGACAGAGATCTCTGCTACACATTAGACTTCTGCAACTTAGTACTCAACAGTAAACTTAACTCAACAAATCACTTTAGATATCCTCTCAACAATTCTTTGTGTTCCTGACTTTTCAGTTTGCAGTAATCACAAAGTTCATTCTCTCAAAAACCAGAATGAATGGTGAGACTCTTGCTCAATTTGATGGTTTATATAAGATTGCCTAGGTATTTGGGTCACTTTTGGAATTTAATGAGCCACCTAGCTCAGTTCCCCCTCTCAGGGAACATGACCACATTTTTAGGGATTATGCTCATGCAATAGCTAGAAAGTGAATGCTAGTGCTGCCACTTGTTAACCAACCTTCTACAGCTGCTCCTTCCTCCTAGTGGGAATTGAACTCTCATTTAACAGTCTCCCTTGAATAGGTGTCTCATTTTATTAATTATTAAAGTAAATAATTCTTTAATTACAGTCATCCTTGACCCACTTGGTCATAAAATTTACAATAAAAATTCACATAATGTTTTTGCTAAAATAAATGATAGATATTTATTTTTCAGTTTTTGGGTATGTTACAAACACCCCCCTTAAGCTCAACATTGTCCTCGATGTTTCTTAATTTATTCAGAATCTTCTTTGAACAGAGATGGATATGCCACCCGCATATTGCTCTCCAATTCCGAGGTGGCTTGACCTTAATCAAATTCTAGTCAATTACATAAGTAGAATCATCTATATACTTTTTCAAAATAGAAATGTGAAAAGCATTGTGTATCCTTAGATTAGGTGGCAAAGCTAGTTGATAAGCCACTGGACCCACTCTTGCGAATATCTCGAATGGTCTGCAATACTTGGGTGCTAATTGAGCACAGATCCCTAATTTGAAGGAGTTATTTCTTGGTTTCACCTTAACAAACGCACGGGGACTTCACTTAGTGAACCTCTCACATAGCACGTGCGATCGTGGGATATTAAAGAATACCCTTAATTTATAGAGATATTGCCCTAAAGTATTTTTATTGAAACCCCCTCCCAATACTTAAAACTTCATCCCCACCCCTTTTTATACCTCAATCCTTATAAACCACCCTACCCACCCCCACCTTAAACCCCTCAATCCCCCCCAATACCTGCAATATATTGGTTCAATTTTTGATAATTTTAAAACCCACAATATGAACTAATGTGATAGGATATTGGTCAATAAGTGAATCCCCCATGAACAAACACATGCTCACCGACTTGATATTCCTTCGGAGTTCTTTTAGGATCGGCATGACTCTTTTTTCTGTCTTGAGCAGTTTTCAAGTTTCCGTGTACGTGTTTCACTGATAGTTCCAATGCTTTTAACATGTCAAGTCCTAATATCAATCGATCTACTGGATTACTCCATATAATAGGAGTGTTACACTTTCTACCATATAATATTTCAAAAGGACTAAGCTTAATTTTTCATGGCACCACAACTTCTCTTTGAACTTCGAAGTAAATACATTTAGAATAAACAAAGTTAAATATTTTATGTTATAAATGTTTTTTGTGTCATTAATATAATTAGGAAATGTTTGCATTTTAAGGAATTATTTAGGTCTGTCATTAATAAAATTAGGAAAACTTTCTTCAGGAACATCAATGTCCTATCAATGTCCTCTTCCATTGGATATTCTATCGTCCCTCCTAATGGGTGTTGAGGCTCTTTTGACATCTTCACCACAAGCGTTTCATTAAAATTAAATGTATGTAAATTCACAATTAAAATTATAAAAAAAGATATCTATTAAATTAGAAAAACTAAATACAATTACTAAATATTAAATCTTAAATATATTATTAAATAGATTGTAAAATATGTCCTATAGATTGGTGTAAAGCAATATTTCACAAAAGTAAAAATATAGTAGTGATAGTAATAATACTTGAAAATAAAAATGTCTAAATCTGATGGATAATTTTCTTTGTTGTTTCTATTGTTATGTTAAAATGAAAGTGTGAAAAACAGTAAGTTAAAATACAAACCTTTCCTAATTTCATTAATGATAAACCAAAACAATTCCTTAAAATGCAAACATTTCCTAATTTTATTAATGACAAACAAAAAACATTTATAACATAAAATATTTAACTTTGTTTATTCTAAATGTATTTACTTCGAAGTTCAAAGAGAAGTTGTGGTGCCATGAAAAATTAAAGGATAAAAGAAAATTAAGATATTATAAGTAGGTCATTAACCCTAATCAACACTCATTTCCAAGCTTCTTAAGATCAGAAATAAAACTAAAGAAAACCAAATGGTATAGACCAAATTTTTTCTAAGTAAACATTAACTATCATCACCATCACAAAAACATAAACACATTACTTGTAAAAATAACCATTTTAAAGAAAATATTTCTTTATCTCAAATAGATTCCTACCTAGTATCAACCATCAAATCTTACTTTATTTAAAATTGATCACCACTTTAAGGTGGTGTGATTGTTCATAGATGAAATGAAAGTGCTAGTCTTAATTTTAAATAGAAGAGTATGTATCTATGGTGCCTTTCAATGATGAAGGGATTCGAAGATAATCACATTTCAATTGAAAATAATAAATTAATTATATATTTCTTAAAAAAACATGTTAAACAAAATATTATATTTTCTATCAAATTTATTCCATTAATAATAAATATAAAATTATCATATTGATAAGAAACATTATTTGAATGTAAATTTTCAAATTTACATATTTCTAAAAGAGCATGTTAAATAAAAGATTAGATTTTCAATCAAATTTATGTTATTAACAATAAATCTAAAATTATCATATTGCCAAGAAACATTATTTGATTACATCTTTTAAATTGTATTAAAAAAACATGTTAAATATAATATTAGATTTTCAATCAAATTTATACCATTAATAATAAAGCTAAAAATTATCATATTGACAAGAAACATTATTTGAATACAAAATTTTAAATTATATTAATTCTTCCAATTAAACAACCATTATATTGGATTGCAATTTGAATATTTTTATTAAAGTTAGTTCACCATTAAGTTAGTCTATTTTTAATATAAATTATATATATTATATGAAATTAATAGTATTTATTCAATATTATAATTAATACAATATATTTATAATAACAATAATGTTATAATGAAAAGAAAGATTTTATAATACAATTCACTAATAATATTATGTTACTTTTCAAAATAGGAAATAAAGTTTGTATTGACTTGTAACTATTATTTCCTATTTTGAAAGGTAAGATAATGTTATTAGTGTATTCATTCGTATTATAAAACATTATTTATAACCTTTACTTTAAAACATTATTTCTAATCTTTATTTTCATTATAACATTATTGTTATTATAAATATATTGTATTAACATGATTATGGAATCCATCAAGATTATGGATTTCCATCAAAGAGTTTGTTTCATCATACTGTGATTCAGATTATTTTGGAAGCTTGGTGATCTCCTTGGGTTGATGATTATGGATCTTACCTTTACTTTTTATGACGTTATCATTGCTATTGATTTTATTTGTCTACTTCCTTCTTATTAGTGCCTCCATGTTTTTGTTCTCTGAAGAGGTTTTAGGTTGTATCCAAGTTGTTTTTGTACAAGATGGATACTCAATCTTATTGTTATTCTCGGGACGAAGGGAGCCATATGATTTG
The DNA here is from genome assembly GCA_001517045.1 of Pseudotsuga menziesii. Lineage (NCBI taxonomy): Eukaryota > Viridiplantae > Streptophyta > Pinopsida > Pinales > Pinaceae > Pseudotsuga > Pseudotsuga menziesii. Next base: position 146,865 of record LPNX010656788.1, read on the forward strand.
AGAGTGCCCCATATCTTGGCCTATATTTACTCTAAATAGTTCATCAATGGCCTAGCTCCATAGAGAAAAGGTTTGGAATAACTGTTGTTGCATGGGAAAGATCATTGCTATGCAGTTGAATGGTAACGGCTTACTTATTCTTCTCCCCTCCAATGCTCGGTGGCACCAGTATAAGGAGTAATAGAGGTAGCAAAGAACATGAATATATGGTTGAAGGTTGAAGAATAAGGGAGCAAGGAACATGAATATTTTGTTCATTTATACATGATCAATCACTGATACCTCCCTGAAACTTTGAGGGAATTAAAGGAGGATTTTAAGAGATTTTGAAGCATGATTTCCTTGATATGATTGAATTTATAAGGAGACATGCCTAAGGTTAAAGAGAAGGGTGAAAATGATCCTTCCAAGTGACTGACATATCTATATATTATGAAAAAGCTGGTTGCGGAGGGAACATCAATGAAAGCTCTGATTGCTACAAGAAACCATAAAAGCCTTACTTTTTTGGGATGACACCTATATGAGCTATAAAATCATAAGCATAACTTTCCAATTTCTTTTCAAAATGAAAATTGGGGGTGGGTTGTTCCACAATAGAAGATAGTTTTCACACCCGATGTGGACAACACTTAGATAGGATAAAAGTCATGTTGAAGCAAAGAAGAAGGAGCGAGGTACGATACATACCTATATTGATTCCCTTAGAATCTCTCTACCTAGCTTCACCCACTTAAGCTTCTAACTGTGTTGCCTCACAATCATAAAACAATTGGATATTGTTATTGAGAGAGCTTGACTCTGCTAATTGGATATGGGCTTTTATCAAATGCCTTTAATAGATGGGATTTCTTTAATATGATGACTCTAGTACGATGGGGATTATCCACTAGGTCGGGCTACTTTACTTGGGATACTCGTAAAGAGTCCATGGAGAGTCTAGTTCTCACAAAAGACACTTAGCGCTAGATTACATATAAATTTACACAATGATGAGATGATCGAGATGACGGTTCCATGATTAGGATGGGTTCCACAATGAGGTAGGTTACGTATAGAGATTCAACGTTAAAGTTACACAATTATGCTTTTGCAAACTTTACCATTCCGTCATAGGGGAATGAGGAAGAGAGGAGGGAGTATAGCTCCACTCCCTTCTCCTCCAAAGGATCGCCCCTCATGGATGGCACGATTGTGCTATCCATGAGGGGAGATCCTTTGGTGGACAAGGGAGCGGAGCTCCCTTCCCGTGGCGAGTGATTCTTTTCCAAGTCTTCTGGTTGAGATGGGAAATTTATGTTATTATCCTTCTTCTCGCCATCAGAATGATTGAGGCTGACCACCCGGCCTTATTCAGTATGGGATATGACTGTTGGGATAGACAGGGCTTCTGGTTCATTATGCAGGTGATCGGTGCCTGGACAAGTAATAAAGTAAGGTGACTGGTCGGTTGCTAATTAATGAGGTAAAAAAACTTTCACATTTAAAGCGATAAGGCATGCTTCTTAGCGTATTTGACAAGTAGATCGAGGTTTATAACAACTTGCATTATATAGGATTCACAAGGGGGTTAGGTTTACCAATTCCTGGGAGTATTACTTTTCGGTAGTGTTTGTCGGGAATAATGGCCAGAAGCTCTAATCATTGGAGCGATAAATCTTGTCAATTGTTAGTCAGAGCTAGAAGGTTTATCAACAACCCTATAGTGAAGCTTTGAATGTTTATTGTTTATCTTCATAAAATTGGGGTATCTTTTACCTTTTATTTATTAAATTTTTTTGTCTTATTTTTAGTTCTCATTGTTTGTAAGGGTGTGGCTTGAGACAAATTTTCCATGAATAAATTGTGGGTGTATTGAAAAGGGTATAATGAAGCTTTGATTGTTTAAAATTGTTTTTTCAATAAAGTTATGGTATCTTCTTAGGATGGGATGTTTGAAGATTTCTTTGTTATTTTCTTTTCATAATGGTTATCCTCAAACTGCGTGAGAGTTGTATGCGATTTCTATGCCATTATTTATATGACATATTTATGAACTTTTTTTTTAATTAATTTATACTAAATTGGAATACAAAAGTATAGATATTTCAATCTTGATGTTTCTATCATAATTTAAAAAAAAAAATGTTGTGAATTTTGATTAACTGATAAATAATTAGATGATAAAATATGTATTAAGATTTCTAACTTTTTGGAGGCCTAAACAAATCTCTTATATTTTAATGATAATATAATAGTTTTAAAAAATTTCTTAGGTATTCTTTTATTTAAGAAACCTTTTAAAAAAAAATTCAATTTGTTCAAGGAAATATTTCTATATAGATTCCTTAACATAAAGTGGTGCCTATGGTTTTATTATTCAAACAACCCTTTCAAAATCCTTTAATTCCTTTTCTAAATATATATTTAGATATTTTTTTGGGCATGATGAGGGAAATAATTTCTACTAGGTTTCCTCAATAGGATAATGCATTATGCCCCTTAAATATTCTATGGACAAACACATTTGTCTACACAATGTGGTTTCTATGGTTTTATTACATGACTTAGGGTTATTCTTGATCATAACTTTAGGACGAAGAATCTATATTAGTGCTCTCACGGTAATGTTATGTTGTTGGGGGCTTTAGGGGGTTAGTGGGGGATGGGGTTGTCTTAATATTTTGTTTTTCAATGTATTGTTGTTGGGGAGTTTACGGGGCTAGGGTGGGTGTTCTATTTTTTTTCTTAATGTAATGTAGTGAGGGGGTCAAGGGGGAGGAGTGTTTTAATTTTTATTTTTTTCTTAATATAATATAATGAAGGGGTTAGGATTTATTATTATTATTATTATTATATCCAGCCATTCAACTGCAAAAAATATAGATTCTAATAGGGTGTCTGAATCTATGGATGAATTTGAATAATTTCACATGAAACATTTTAGATGTTTTTTATTAGTATGATGTTTGTAATTGAACCTCTAAAGAAGTTTTTGAATATTTAAATGAATAATTTGTTCTTGTATGGTCCAATATACGATTTCAAAGTTTCTGTAAACAACAGTATGGGATGTTTAGGCCATGGCTCTATTTTTACCCAAAAAAAAAGTGTATACTGGTATAATAATAATAATAAATCCTAAATGGGGGGTGTTTTTGGTGTTTTCTATGCAAAAATCATTGTTTTTATGGCTAGAGTTCTCATTCTTAGTATAAATTTCATGTTTCATAGTATAAGTGGTTACAACCCATAATTATACAATTTGTTGCATCCAAGCATAAGCCAATTTGAAGAATTACAAGTATGAAAAAATCCCAGCTTATCCGATTATAAGCCTTAACAAGGTGCAGTTTTAACAGGTCAACACCTTCAATTTTTTATCTTCATGATGTGAAGGAATTCATGTACAACACTTATAACATTCATTATTTGGTGATTATTATAAAATATAAATAAAATTGTTATTGAAATTGAAATGATAATAGTGTTTCCCAAATGGGTTGGATTTATTGGTGACAAGCAAGGAGTTTTTCATAAGTGGGCAAGGTTCAATTCTTATGAGGGTCGTACCAATGGGATTCTCCTTTTGACCAATGAGTAATTTATGGGCCCGGTTTATAGTTATTGAGGGGTATAAAAAGGGGTATATAGTAAAAATAGGGAATATCCCTTAAAAATAAGGTTTTGTTAATTGGAAATATGTATTGGGAGGGGCTCAACAAAAGAATTTTGGTAGGAATTTATCAATATTTAGTGAGATTATGGGTATTCTTTAATATCCAATGAACGAAGGCACTATGTCATAGTTTCACTAAGTGGAGACCCCGTGGGGCATATTTGGAGCCATGGGGGCACCTTGAGGTAGTGGTCGAGCGTGTGGTCCACCCAAAGATATTGCATTAAATGTCTTGTGACCCATGGAAACATAAGTGGATCAAATCCCACCCCCATGTACTCCTACCATTTTTAAGTTAATTCTTGCTACCTCACTTCGTTAAGGTGTGAGTTTCATTTGCAAGGGAAACTCAAGGTGACTCAAGTTCAATACCCTTAGGGGTGACTTAGTTGGGAGGAGACACCAAAAAATGTATCCATGTTAAGAGTTGGTGTGACCCAGGCTAGGTATGATCCATGGATGATTTTGACGGCTTAGACGCCCCAGAGTTGCGGTTTCTTAGCTAATAATTGATAACAATGTTGTGTAATATTTACTTACTATGATAAGAGTTATTAAAATTTATTCAAATCAAGTTTTATTTGTTAAATTTACTAAAAGATAAAAAAATCATTTTGATTTTTAAAATTTTATTTTTGCATTTAAATTAATATTTCCAATTTATTTATTGAAATTAATATTTAAAAATATATAGAATGTGACACGTTATTGAATTTCATCTTGACTTATCATTTGAAGTTTATTTGATATAAAGACCCTTTGAGATGCTTCCATTTGTGTGATATGATCATGCAAATAATAATTTCATGTTATTAGTCCCTACCGTCGGCTAGCAGGGACTCTTATAATCGGCTTGCCACCGGTTCTATTAACTAGGCAAGCAAATTAAAACATTTATTCTAAGTTTGCACTCAAGGCCACTTTCTCCACCAATCGAAAACATTCACCCCTTTCTTCATGCCGCTTTCTCTACCAATTAACAACATTGGCCATTTTCTCAGCCAATCAACCACTTAGACTTCTTATTTGGCCTCATAATGAGGGGAGAGAAAAATTCTAGGAAAATATAATCCAATCTTTCGTTTATAACATGTAGAAGACATTGTAAGGTGAATTAATGTTAATGCAAAGTTAAAATTACCTCTACAACATTAAATGTTTGAATATCCAAGCCTTCATGGTAAGATACACATCACCTCTTCAAGTTATAAGTGGTTTCTCTCTTATTGTAATTGTTGGCATGCTGGCCACCTGTATTGCACCTCCAAAACACTACACTTCCAAAGAGAAATATATGCATAGTGCAAATTTATTCAAGCCACCAATTACCTGGTTGCAAATCCCCTTGAAGCAGCCTTGTAATCTATACTTCAGTTCTATCCAGTTGTTTTTTATCCAAGTAAAGCAATAGAAGCTCAATAGAAGGATGATCATCAATATAACCATTCTTGGCTAGGATTACATGTTAGTGGATCCTCTTCAAGTGTTGGCTAGGCCTATTTTCTTGGAGCGTTTATGTTCGTGGAGCATCTTCAACTGTAAACATGCTAGCATGCTAGCTTCAGTTAGTTGTTGTAAGGTTTCTTCATCTCTATGTTTTATGTTTTTTCTGTAATTATTGATAGCAATTTTCTCTGCGAGCTTTGAGTATCTTTAATTGTTGATAGCAATTTTCTCTACGAGCTTTGCCAACTTAGGTTATGATTCTTACATCGAACATAATCAAGAATTCATCACAATGAAACAAACAGTAAAGAGTTTTACAGACTCAGATTATGAATCTTACACCAAACATAATTCAACATATTTCAACAGCTAGTCAGCAAGACGGTGGAATAATAATTAATTCCATCATGATTACCAGTCATAGTTGTGTGAAAATTTCACTGGTCCATTCCAACAAATGCTAAGCCCCTGTCGCTAGCCTTTAAGTGAGCAATTTTCTTCTCTGCATGGCCACATAACAGATTCATGCTAAGTTTGAAATGATCACATCACTCCAAATAAAAGCATTATTTTGATCCCAAAGTAGAATAGACAGCATGCTCAATAATTTCACTAGTTACTTTTTCCAAGGCAATCATTTTCGCACTCATCAACAACAGTTTATTAAAGATTAAAAGGCGGCATGGAATCATAATCTTGTTTGTTTAGCTACTAGTTTGAATTTTCTTCATACCTGACACGATAATCAACTTCTGTAGAGAACTGGCAGCAAAATACTAGATGATAGTTTAATCATTTAAACTCTAATAAGATTTATACTACCTGTGATTAAAGCAATTCAATAACTAAACTAAAAAAGTTGATTAAAGCAATTCAATAACTAAACTAAAAAAGTTGTCTAAGAAAAGTGAAAACATTTTTTTTGAATGCAAATAATTCCAATTTCAGGGAAAACAATGCTATCCCTTTGCTTTTTAAGTCTCTGAGAGTGAGAATCAATTGCTTAAACTTATACTGCACACCCCAGGTTGCAACTCAATCCCTTCTTGAGCTGGATATTCTAGAATACATTTGAATACAAGTACTTACAAATAAAATAGACCAATTTAGCCAACCTGGTTCCAGCAGTGTTTTCCTTGTCTTCATAGGGTTAAGTCTAAATTGCAAAACACTACTTCGAATTCAGCAAAGCAAAAGGGAGGCCAAGACCAGATTGAGTTTTTAGGATTAAAAAAAGACTAAAATGACATGGAAACTCGGGGCAATGGTAACTAGGTAAGGACATGATAGATGGTGAATGAAATCCCGCCATGAGAGACTAAGTTCCAATGCGACTTGAGAGACTTGTTTTTTTTTTCAAAAAACATTGTTAAAAATTCATTACCTTGGATTTTGTTCGAATTTNACCCCGCCATGAGAGACTAAGTTCCAATGCGACTTGAGAGACTTGTTTTTTTTTTCAAAAAACATTGTTAAAAATTCATTACCTTGGATTTTGTTCGAATTTCTCTGAGGTTTGAAAGCTGATGGCACCAAATTCCAGCCATGACTACATGATTTACATAGTGTTATCCCTAAACAATGTTGTGTGTGGTTGAGGAATAACGGCAACTACTGTGTATGGTAGCAACCAAGTGTTGAAGAGATATTCCATTGCTGAATTGATTAATCTACCAATGCTATACGATAATATCACATTGGCTAACTCATCAATACAATGTTAAATAATTGTTTTGGCCATGAAATCCTCCACTATCCAAATTAGTGATGGCGTTCTTCTCAGAAATTTAAAAAATAGTGCACTCTTCAACTTTTAATTATTCAATGTATTATGTAAATGGAGTATTCTAACGCTTCGATGATTTCTCCCGATGTTAGACTACTCCATCCACCAGCGCTGTTAACAATTGAGTCCTCCGGCACATGCATCCAGCGATTGATAGGGTCCCACATGATTCTAACTCTGACTCCGATCGATCAATCCCTGCAAACGCCCATCCTGTCACACATCCATCCCTGTAAATGCCCGTCCCGAGCAATTACTCACCACCCCGCGGGTTGGTGACTACTCCATCCTCCTGACTTTGCATCCTTTCCAATTATTCTGTGAGCTCGGCTTGGAACCAGACTACTCTCCTTTAGATTCATGCCAAGCCACAATCCCATTTTTGTAAATTATATCAATGGCGTTGTTGCTACTCCTACAGTGAGTGGCCATTTTCGCTATATCCAGGTTCCCGCTTAAGCTTTCCTACACAGCTTCATTAAAAGAGGCATGTTACATACTTGGATTTGATAGTTTCTGAATATAACCAGTGATTTTAAAAGTCTTTTCAGTGTTTTCAGATTCAATTAGCATGAAAACAAACACAACATGCATAGCCTCCTATGCTACACTATTTCTGAAGCACTGTATTTTCCCTGAAGCAATGATGTAGCACTTTATTTTCCCTGAAGCAATGATGTAGCACTTTATTTTCATTGAAGCAATGATGTTATGTATCTTCTCGATCATTTTTTTTTACATTTATTTCTTTTGTCTTATTTTTGGCAAGTATTTGTTCCTTTGTAAATTGAGATAGTCGAGTCGTCTAAGGCGCCAGATTTAGTCTCTGCTCCAAGAGGGCGTGCTTTCAAATCTCACCACTCATTATTTTGAATGTTGTAACTAACCTTTAAAATCACTAATTATATTTGATAGTGGCAAGAGATGGGTGGAGGGCAGAAGTGTGGACAGGAAGTAAGCATTCACTATTATGTTGACCAGCCATTGCACATAAGTAGTATTTTTGTGAGGACTCTGTTTTGTGAAATCTGGTAAATTTATATGTATGTAGGAAACTATAAAAAATCGGTAGATTTGGTAGCAGAATTCAGAAACTCATCCCCTTTAATAATGTATGACATCCCATAGGTGATGTGACAAGAAATAAAAGTCCAATTGGGTTTCTGGAACACGTTCAACTACCCACCAATGTGAAACACCACCAGTCTGTGTCTGGGCACTCAATAACTATGAAGAATTGGTAGATTCAGTAATATAATTCAGAAAAATAAGTAGAATTCACAATTTGTTAGCACACAATTCACTGGGACGACTTCCTTGCCAAATTTCAGATAATTCCTATTTAGAGAGGTATCTACTTTTTGTCAAATAAATGAGGCGTGCCACACTTTTCCTTCCAGTTCATTCACTGAAGTGGATTGGGGAACTGTGAAACTTTTAAAGTCAGCCGACCAGGCTACTTCTCTCCATTTGATCCCTTCATTCTGTTAAAATATCTGGCAACATTTCCTTGTCAAAAGTTATATATAAAGGTAGAGGTTTAGACAGTTGGCCAATAAGACCTAGTGTACGAGAAAATTTTAGCACTACTACAATGAGGGTAAATTTCCTGATTACAATTAGCAAAATGGTATATATCAGAAGAATATTTCCTTGTTCAATGAAAACCAAACAATACCAATAGACTTTTGAAAAACATATACAGTACTTTTAGCACTGCAAATAGTAAAATCCAAGATAACGCAGGAGTAGTACATTAAAGCAACGATGAAAGAACAAGAAGCATCCCATGATACATTCATCTACCTTCTTAATTTTTTAGTAGTAGTGATCAAATTTCAATAAGCATTAAAACCGTCTCTAATATCCTTAACATTGTATGATTCTTAGAAATATATGTTGTTAGGTTAACAATGAATCATTTCCACTGCATAAGTTATGATAACTGTTCCCACGATTTACCATCACTGAAAAATACTTGACAATCAAAAAATTTATGTCGTGTAGACATTGTAAAGGCTTGTGTCCCATCAAAGAACTTACAGTGAATGAGATAAACCCCACCCCAACCCATCTCAATAATCTCCCTATGTACAAGAATACAGAATTCTACAATAAGTCAGCAATAGTAATCAACAAAATGATTGTCGTAAATCCAGGATGGTTTATCATCCTAACCATGCTCAAAATATGAATAATTTCATTCAGAGAAGAACAAGTTACCTTAGTAAAAGAGATCGTGAACGACCCTAGAATATTGGGAATTGAGGCTACTAGAAGACCCTGTAAAGGCAAGTGAAAACTTTGAAAATACTATCAAATCCAAACTTCAAAGAGAAGTAGCCAAAAGGTTTAAACCAATGAATTAATTGAAATGCAACAGTGTATGAATGTTTGTAAAGATAACTTGTATAAAAATAGGCATGAGATCCTATGGGAATACCCCTTTTCTTTCGATATAGTCTGCCATTATCCCTCTTACGAATGGTCCAATCATTGCACCAGCATTGGATAGTGATCCAAAGAAAGAGAACTGTGTCAATTTTACCATCCAGGTTGTCAAAAACCATAGATTTGTCTCCAAATGTAACTTCAAATGAAGACCTAAGTAATGTTTTAAGGCTAAAGAACTGCACCTCAGAAATGGTCAGGCTGAAATCGTTCATAATTCCATCCTCAGTAGGTGATGAATATCCATTCTGCAACAAGCTAACCACTATCATTGAATTTTCCTTTTTCTGTCGAGTTCCAATTCAATTGTATTTTTTTCTATTTTTAGCACATGTTTCTCTGTTATAATTGGAAAATAGCACAACCAACTGCTTTATAGAAGCGACAAATATGAAGCACGAGAGAATTTCCAAATTCCAATGCAAGAAAACTTCCTAAAAAAGTGTTGTTCTTATTGGGGTATAAAAAACTCACTAAGAGGAGGTTGAATGTCATTTGTAATAACCAGTTTTGAATCATGATCTAATTTTCACATGTAGATTGTTTCACTATTACCAGATCTGGGTAATGGATGGAAGTTTGACCACAGGTAATATGGTTATCGTTGAGGACAACGATCTGAAAAATCACTTTCATGGATATGCATTTTCTAAATTGATAGGATTCAATCATTGCCAGATTCGTCCAACAACAGATCACAAGCCTTCCAATACTTGTTGAAATTTTGTATAATCAACTTTACATTAAATGTCTTAACTTCATTCTTCAAGGCATAACCAAATGGGTAACTTCTTTATGTAACTTCCAGTCTTCAATTGATATCCAATTGAGAATCTCCTGCAAAACCCAAGTCAAGTTCTTAATGAATATGTGACCAAGAATAAAAACATAAATCATGATGTTTAAAGGTGCTCAAATATATTAAAAGTTTTGAAAATTTCTTGAAGCAGTATGCAGAGTATGTTCAGAACATGACATAATCTATGGTCATTTTTGTTCAAGCCTAAGTCTAAAGATCATGGCTTCTAAATTCTAACTCAATTTATTTTTTAATGTGTATTGTGTTGATGTGTGCAGAGAAGCAGTAGTGCATGACCGTTGTGTCAATCCAAGGCCATAGGGAGATGCACGGGCATCTAACTTCACCTGCTTTGCCAAGTACGTTTGATGGGACTTTCATATGTTGTAGTTAAAGTTTGAATGCTTATGTTTTTATACATGCTAATGCATTTTATAATGAATGTTTCATTTTTTAATTACAGATTATAGAAATTTTCCAAGTGAACATCCTCCTTTGAAACATGACCAATTGGATGGCAAGTCTCCAGTTGGTGACCTGCAAGGTTTGGAAAATGCTATGATATCATCTCTTTGACATTTACCCTTTTCTAGGCATCGTCATTATTTAACGTATGTATTACATGGCAAAATGGCTGACAATGAAAATTGCTTGCTATATTTCATTTGTAGGATGTTCTCGTAGCAATGTTCCTCCTACCGAACATGCTTGGTTGATGCCCAACTATCTAGTTGGTGATTTCCAAGGTTTGACAAATGCTATGTTTTAAACACTTTCATGGAAATTTTGATATATTTGCTTTGGGTTTTGCTGTATTGATGTGTTGGATGTTGTATTATTCTTTTTGTTAGGTAACTATAGAGCAAGGGGAGGAGCATCATCTTTTGGCATCAAAAACCCATCATGGAAGGGATTCAACTTTGCTGATGACCAATGAGCTAAGAACATTTTTTATGAAGGAAGATCCGTAAATATTGAGAAGGGATTAATCCTTGGGAGTATGACCTATGTAGTTATGTATGAAATCATGGATTTTCATATAAATTAAATTAAATTGCTTGATAAATGTGATTGCCTTTACAATTTTATTAATTAATGTATTGTGTTTGTGATTGTGAATTAAATTTTCTCATACATTAAAATGGCATCTTATCCATTTGACCATTTAAGATTAATGGTGACATACTACATAACAGTTGCTTGCAAATCCCATGGTGTTGTGGCCTTCCTTTGAATCCTGAATGTTCTGATTAATCTTTTGTGAATATTTTTTGATCTGCTATGTGGCACATTTTCATTATAGTTTGAGAGGTTTACCATAATTTAAATGTGGCTCCATAATTTCATACAAGAAAAATTATTTCGCCTTAAAACTTGAAGGGTGTATGATAATAACTAACAGATTTACCTTTACAAGTATAAAGCAAAGGTAATAAAGATGAAAAAGACTAAACTAAGCTCTTTATCAACTTTGACTTTTTCCTGGTAAGATTTTTGTAAAGCAGCCTCTAACTCTGTCTTCTTTGCTATGGAAACATCTAAGGTTATTTTAGTTGCATCTAGGGCTATTTTTGTATCTTCTAGGTCAACCTTCAAATGTTCATATTCACGAGCCTTTTGAGTATGTTCACTCTTTTCATTCATAAGGGTTTGAACTTTTGTTTGTAACATGGAAAGCTTCAGAGACAACTCTTCAATTTGACTGCTATAACCAAGTTCACACTTCTCTTGCTTCTTAATCTCATTCAATGTGTTTTGTAGCTTTGACGACAATGCTTCACTCTCTTTCTTTGAGAGACCCAACCAGTTCATAAGTTCTTGCAGATTGCCCTGATATTGCTTTTTCATAGACACAATCTCTTCTTCATCCTTTCTCAGTGATTCTTGTAGATTGGTTTTCTGTATGCGGAATTCAGAAGCTTCTTTAAGTGCTTGAGTTGTTGCCCTTGGATATGAAGCTAGAGAGTGTGAGCTCTTTTGAAAGAATACTTCATACTTTTGATATTTAATGTATGTATTTGTTGTTGTTATTTAAACCCAACATCTTTACAAGACCAAGAATCAATTGATAAAGCATGTTGAAATATACTACTAATTTTTGTATCTTCTTCCTATTGATAAAATCCTTCCATTTTGAAACAACCTTCCATGATTTAACGAGGTTCCCATATTTTCCATGGAGTTCGCCTAGCTATTTACGGATTAGAACACTTGCAAAATTGGATAAAATAAAATGTTCACCACTCCTTGTATTACAAGAATCAATTTGGAATCTTGCTAAGATGAAACATTTTTCAATTGGTGAATTTAAAGACGCTGAACATGGAGACTTTGGAAACAACTTTTCAAGAGGCTGAACAAGAAAGTGGAAACTTGATTTGTAACTTAAAAAATGAAATAGATACAAGAAACAAAAGAATAAATAAGCTTGAATATGGTATGTAGCATTCATCTATTACAGTCCATCATGTCAAAACAAGTGAAGACAAATGTCACCTCATAGGAATTGTAAGCTTCTTCCATTATTACTGATAAAAAATTTGTTACTAATTTATCTGATTTTTCGCTCTGAAGATGATAGTGTTTGTAGCCACTCCAATAGTATCTTTCAATAGATCTATCTATCAATAGTATTCAAGAAGATCATAATATGCAATTGTAAATATAGCTCCACGCTTTGTAGTCTACTGTAATTTTATTTTATCTATTGCAATATTTGTTTTCCAACCATGTCATCTGATTTTTAACTAAAAGAAAAGATGCTTATGCCATTTTTCGGCTATACAACCTATAAAATGACAAGACATTGCAATTTTTTTTGACAATGATTTCAAATTTAAAATAAAAAGTTATAAAGGCAGACTGCATCTTAGCATCATAAATTTTCATAAATTGACTTAGTGCCTTTTCCCATCGGCATTAAAATCCAAACTGGGGATATAAATGACAGGACATAAGGAATAAGAAATAAAAAATAAAGGCAGACTGCATCTTAGCATTATAAATTTTCATAAATTGACTTAGGGCCTTTTCCCATCAGCATTAAAATCAGATTTATAACAAGATCTCTCGATCATTACATTTTGCAATTGAAAGAGCCAAAAATATCTTCATCTTCAAAACCACAAATTTTTGTACGATTGATCTAGGAGGATATTGGTGGCTAACCACCTATTCCACTTGGACCCCCACCATTGTTTCCTCCAGTTTTCCAGTTTCCTTAATTGTAGAACAAGTTACTATTTTTGGCAGTTTTCAGGTCCTAAACTTCTAGAGCCGTTTTGAGGCCCTAAACGACGTTTTTTCAGCATCGAATGGTCGGGAAAATATGAGTTTGCTCCAGACTCAATGATTTCCATCTATGGATGTAGTCCTTAAATAGATCTTTCTAACAATGTATCATGTGTGTCAAATGGAGGTAGTATGCTAAAATTACGACCTCGAGAAATTGATGTACCAAGTTACCCAACGGGGCCCACATTCTGGCGTTTGACCTCCTAGGGTTAGGTTTTTGGATGTGTAGGTTTTCCATTGTTTCTCAATAATATATAGGCCTTCGAGCCTCATTGTAACAAAGAGTGCAGAGGCATGTAGCCACCACATCTCTTCTCAGAGATAAGCTACCAGCACTTTAGCTAGTTTATTTCCATTCTGCATGTAAACAAGTTTTAGTAATTGATTAATGAAATAAAGTGTTATTTCTGCTGCATATTTGTTTCTGTGGTTATTTGTGTATTCTGTTGTGTTCCTGCATAAATCCGGATCAGTGGTATCAGAGCAATCTGCTCTTTCTCAATCCTTCTTTGCATGTCCCCAATGAGGGTGGGGTATAAAGAGTTAGGGATCGATCTGGTTGAACCTATGCAAGATCAGCTTCACAAATCCTGACGGCCACCCATGGGGGACGAAAAAAAAGACGAGGGCGCAAAATATCCTATCAAAATGTTGCTTGAGGAGGCCCTTGAAACGCAAAGGAATGCGATGATGGATAACTTCGCCCAGATCATTCAACGATTTCCCACTGGCAGCGCATCTGCATCTATCAGCCACTCTGGAGGTGCAACCCCTTTTAAGGTATACGTAAACTTCGACATTCCCATATTTGAAGGTCGAATAGATGCAGACAGCGTAGATAGATGGTTGAATCTATTAGAAGGATATTTCTCGGTTCATGACCTTTTCGACCGAGAAAATATTACTTTTTCTCTACTCAAAGCCACCCCCCATGTCAAGGACTGGTGGGAAACCTATTGTGAGAGAAAGGACAAGGAGGAACCCTCTCTGTTCTCGACTGTACCCACTTGGAATTCTTTCTAAGATGCCATAAAGGGACAATATTATCCAGTGGGGAGCTATGAGGACAAGTACATACAATGGACCATTAGAGGAAATTTGAGGTCTAAAATGGGCCCCTAAGGAAAATAATAAAATTATAGTTAAAATAATAATAAAAAAGTTAAAATAATAAAATAATAGTTATTAATTTTGGAGGAAGAATGAAAAAAACTACTTTTTTGTCTGTATTTTCAACATATCTCCATGTGGTTTTACTCAAATTCTGAGTGGGAGAGCTTGTTGGATGCAGAATTTAATTCCGCATCCAACGAGTCTCCACACTGTATAATTTTGATGGACCCCGCTACCCCAAAAATAAGAAATACCTGAAAAAACGTGATGATGACATCAACATCCTGTTTTTTCGGGTATTTCTTTTTTTTGGGTAGCGAGGTCTATCAAAAGTATGCAGTGTGGGTACTTGTTGGATGCAGAATTAAATTCTGCATCCAATGATCTCTCCCACTTGGAATTTGAGTAAAACCACAGGGAGATATGTCGAAAATACGAACAAAAAAAGTAGTTTTCTTTTATGACAAATATGTCAATTCAACCATTATGGTTGACTCATTTTATCGAAATTCTATTGGTTCCTGAATTCCAACTCACAAAATTTATTGTTGGTGTGTTTTCCTATAAGGCCCATTTTAGACCCCAAATTTCTTCTAATGTACGCTGCGACAACAAAGAGATCAAGATGTGCATGCGCTGACGAATCTGTTCCATACCCTGCGCACCAAGTTGGGTATCAAAGATTCAGAGAAACATTTGGTGCTGAAGTACCGCAATTGTCTACACAAATACATTCAAGAGGAAATGAAGTTCCTCGACATCTCCTCACTTGGTACGGCATATCAGTATGCTACCAAAATTGAGCAAAAATTCAAACAAAAAAAGCGAGACTTTGGATCTGCGAATCAGAAGCAAGGGAAAGGTGCCCCCAAACCGTAGAGCCAAGGACACAACCAAGGCATGGAGACTCAAGAAAACTTGCCAAAGCCACAAGAAAAGAGCAACACTACAAATCCTAAGAAAAAAGCGGGAAAGTGGTGCGAGTTCCATAAGAGCCCCACTCACAACACGAGTGTCGGGCCAAGCAGTCACTGGTGGCCGAGATAAAGGCTTCTTAATTAGATGCATACTCTGACACTGAATCAGAACCCGAGAAGGGGAATGATAGAGGGAAGAATATTATCTATGTAGAGCCCAATGCCACCATTTCCACCACGAAGATCCAAAAGGAAGAACCAGAAGATTCAGAGGAGGAGGAGCATATTTTCCACTCCCAGATCTGGGTAAAGGGTTCTTCGCTACAGTTCATTGTCGACAGTGGGAGCCAAAAGAACCCGATTTCAGCAGAGGTCATGAAGCAGTTGGGTTTGCCGACCACAGCACACCCACAGCCATACACCATTGAGTGGCTTCACCAAGGACGGGATCTTCGTGTCAACCAGCGGTGCCGCCTTCCCTATAGCATCAAGCCCTTCACGGATGAGGTATTATGTGATATTGCTCCTTTTGATTTTTGTGATGTATTATTAGGTCAACCATACTTATGGAAGTGACATGCTGTGTATGAGTCTTGACCTCGCACTGTTATTATTACGTTGGGAAATAATTTGTACAGGATACCAGAGGTACCACCTCCTACCGCTATCTCTTTAGTTACTGTAAAACAATGCAGTAAGCTCATTTCCAAAACTGATAAGTTTGTTTTCTTGATGATCCACCCTCAGGGAAAGAAGAATATCATGGCCATGACCTCCAGATAGGGCCTCTCCACACGACAACAACAAATGGACAAGGTCGTGGAGGAGTATCAGGACATATTCACCTCACCCACTAGGGTGCCTCTCCACTGTCAGGTCAAGCACCCCATCGATCTGACCCTAGGTGCGCTGCTACCCAATGGAATGATCTATTGATGATATGTTCTTGAGAATGATGAAATCAAGAGGAAAATTTAGGAGCTGATGCAGAAGGGTCACATCTGGCCAAGTTCATCGCCCTATGGGAGCCCGATCGTGTTGGTACAGAAGAAGGATGGGACTTGGAGACTCTGTATTGACTATCGGGTGCTGAACAAGATCACTATCTTGAATAGGTACCCGATCCCATGGATTGATGACCTCCTGGACCAACTTAAATGGGTGAAATATTTTAGCAAGATTGACTTAAAGTCCAGGTATCACCAGGTACCGATCGAACCAATCGATGTGTGGAAGTCTGCCTTCAAAGCCAAGGAGGGCCTTTTCGAATGGTTGGTCATGCCTTTCGGGCTAACCAATGCTCCTGCAACCTTCATGAGACTGATGGACGACATCTTGTAGCCATTCACCAACTCATTTGTAGTAGTGTACTTGGATGACATCCTGATATTCAACTAAACTTGGGAAGAGCACCTCCACCACATTCGACAGGTCCTCCAAACACTGCGGCAACACAAGTTGTGTGCCAATTTGGACAAGTGCACTTTTGGCATGACCCAGGTTAAGTATCTGGGATACATTATTGATGAGTGTGGGGTACATGTGGATCCAACCAAGATCCAAGCCATTCGAGATTGGCCAACCCCAACTACTCTAACAGAGCTTCGCAGCTTTCCGGGCCTTGCTAATTTCTACTGCAATTTCGTGTTGGGATTCTCTCATATCACTTGGCCCTTGAGTCAAGTCACCAAGGGAGTAGCGAAAGCAAAATTCTTTTGGTCCAAAATTGCAGAATTGAAACATCGCCTCTACTGTGCCCCAGTGCTCACATTACCAGACTTGCAACAACCATTTGAGATCGATACAGATGCCTCTGACCATGCTATTGGGGCAGTCCTTACTCAACAAGGGCATCCAGTGGCATATCACATTGAGACACAGTCCACAAATATCCCACTTATGAAAAAGAGATGTATTCCATTGTATAGGCTTGCTGACAATGGAAGCATTGCATTTTGGGGAAGGAAACGATCATCCACACATACCACTGACCCCTGCAGTTCATACAGACACAAGGGAAGTTACAGAACAATCTCCATCAGAAGTGGTCCACATATCTATGATAGTTTCATTTGAACATCAAGTTCAAGAAGGGAAACACCAATAATGTTGCAAACTACCTCAGCCGACCACCGATCATGGTGATAACCACCGTGCTCAACTCCTGTGGGAGCTAGACTTCTGATTGGCCACTTCTCTAGAAGGGCAATCCAAAATTCAGCCACACATACCAGACACTATTGGAGGGAAACCAAGCTCCAAAATTTCACCTCCAGGATGCACTACTACGTCACATGGGACACCTTTATGTTCCTTCAAGTGAGCATGCCAAGATGATTTGGGAAGCGCACTACAGTCGGGTCCCTAGGCATTTCGGGGTCAAGAAAATAGTGGCAGTACTGCAGAAGTATTTCTATTGGATGAACCTTGGACAGGACGTCGAGAAGTACATCCGATCCTGCACTGCCTGTGCCATTCCCAAACCATCCATCAAGAAGCAAGGCCTCTATACTCCATTTCCTACCCCTAGTTGACCTTGGGAATCCATCTCCATGGATTACATGTCGGGTCTTCCTTCTACTAAGCACGGCAATGAATGTGTGTTTGTGGTCGTTGACAGATTCTCAAAGATGGTCATAATGGCGGCCTGCAAGAAGAATATCACAGCAGAAGCCAATGCTAAACTATTCTTTGAATGAGTGTGGGTACACTTTGGGATCCCACAGTCTATAATCTTAGATCGGGACAGCAGGTTCCTTAGTACATTCTGGTCTAGTCTATGGTTAATTATAGACACCAAGCTCACAAAGTCCACATCTTTCCATCCCTAAACTGATGGCCAGACAGAGGTCGTCAACAGGATGATCGTACACATTTTGTGCATGTAAAACTCAAAGCATCCATGCACATGGGATGAGATCTTCCCCTATGTACAACACAACTATAATTGATCCCTCCACAGCTCAACCAACCACAGCCCCTTTCAAGTGGGCTTGGGATTCTAGCCACTATGTCCCATTGACATAGCCATGCCATTTGTAGCTACTCAGGCTGATTCAGCTCATATCCAGTCTGAATTTTCCAAAGCGAACAAATTCATTGAGCGCATTCAGCACATTCACCAATAGTTTCATGACATATTGGATAGATAGATCCAATTCTAAGTACAAGCAGCGACATGATCAACATCGGGTGCAACACAACTTCCAGGTGGGCGACAAAGAGTGGCTACATTTGTAGAAGGAGCGCCTCACTGGACCTCACCACAAGCTGTTCCAACTATGATATGGGCCATACACCATCACCAAGGTTGTTGGGGATAATGCGTTTAAGCTCAGTATTCCACCATTCCTTGGTCTGCACCCAGTGTTCAATGTGGACCGCCTTCGGCCCTACTTTCCATGTCTACTGAACACATCAGACGTGGTAAAACAACTCACACCAACAGAGTTAAAACCTGACTGCATAGAACAAGCCACAACTAATCGGATTATGGACATACAGATCAAGAACACCCGCTAGCAGAAGATCCATCTATATCGAGTTGTCAAAGCAGGTCAACTCCTTCACCAGGGACCAAGTTCAGCAGAAGTTTCCTCATCTCATGGAGGAACTCAACACAATGGGGACCATTGCTTCCTAATGGGGGAGGAATGATCCAGGAGGATATTGGTGGCCACCCATCTATTCCACTTGGAACCCCACCATTGTTTCCTTTAGTTTTCCAATTTCCTTAATTGTAGCACAATTTACTATTTTTGGCAGTTTTCGGGACCTAAACTTTCGGAGTCGTTTTGAGGCCGTAAACGATGTTTTTTTGGCATCGAATGGTCGGGAAAATGTGAGCCCATTATAGACTTTATACTTACTATTAATGGATGTAGTCCCTAAACATATCTTTCTAACGATGTATCATGCATGTCAAACGAAGGTAGTATGCTAAAGTTACGACCCCGGGAAATTGATGTACCAAGTTACCCAACGAGGCCCACATTCTGGCATTTCACCTCCAAGGGTTAGGTTTTTGGATGTGTAGGGTTTCCATTGTTTCTCAATAATATATAGGCCTTCAAGCCTCATTGTAATAGAGAGTGTAGAGGCATGTAGTCGCCACATCTCTTCTTAGAGATAAGCTACCAGCACTCTAGCTAGTTTATTTCCATTCTACATGTAAACAAGTTTCAGTTATTGACTAATGAAATAAAGTGTTATTTCAGATGCATATTTGTTTCTATGGTTATTTTTGTATTCTGTTGCGTTCCTACATAAATCTGGATCAACGATCCAATGTCATTACACGATGAGGCACATATTGGCTTCTTCCTTAATGAAATAGCCACACCGTGACAAACACCCAAAAAAAATAACAAACGAACATATACATATTCTAGAGGTTTAATAATGTCTAGCAGTAGATTTTGATGGAATAGACATTGACACCACTTTATCTTTCACACTCTCCCCTGAAGTAGACATCGTCTGGGACAATAGACCACTCGACATCCTCTTAATATCTGAGTGGTGATTTATCGTAAATGATTTAAATTGAACAACAATGTTTTTTGCCTCTTTATGGATGGGTTTTAAATTGATATTTTCGAACTTGATACACCCCTTTCATTTGGTTATAGAGAAGTTCTGAGTTGGTGAACACTGAAATGTCGCTTGCACCATAGTTTTTGGCTGCTTTTAGCCCTTCAATAAGTGCAACATAATATGCTTCGTTGTTTGTTGTCCTAGCAGATATATCCCAATTTCTTTGGAAAGCCTCATGCGAAACATTGTTGACTAGGACATAAGCAATGATTGCTCGTCCTGGATTGGGATAACATGACACATCAATGCATAATGTCCATTTATTCACCATCATGTATGTTCTCCTTTTGAATGACCTGAAAAGACAAAAACATAAACACAAACAAATTTTAATGAGATTCTAATTGAACAATTAAATCAAATGCCTTCAAAATGTCACCAAAGAACATAATGTAGACATAAAGTATCTCAACTACTTTGAAAGCTATCCGAAGGTTGCTGAAAGACTTTACTACTGAAGTATACACAAGTTTTAAAACGGAGTTTACTTTTTGCATGTACATAATTTCAACTATTTTTTCTCTTACCGTTGTTCTTTTTCATTTTCCTGCCTTGCCATATCTTTATTTTGTATGCATATAATTTTGAAATTGCTGTGTATCTTCATCCTTTAACTGTGGTCAATGATGGTTTCTTCTCTCTTGTTTTCTGACTTTCTTTCTTCACCTTTATTACTACCCAAATCAGAGTTTTCTTTCAAGTTCACTTCAACATCTAATGGGGGTTTTCTTCAATCCTTTGCTTTCTCAGGTTTGCTTGCCCAGCTCATTCTCGTTTTCTCCCTCCTTATATCTCAAAACTTTTTTCTCCTTCAACAGTGGTTTTGGAGAGGGAAATAATAGGCTATATTCCCATATTCATGACAAGACCGACACTCAAGTGTAACATTTTTAGAATCTAAAACTTGTTTGTAGCTAAAACCTTTGAATTTCAGAGTTAGCTCATACAGAATCCCTACATGAAGATCCATTTCCACACAGCATGGCACTGTCAGGTACTTTCCCATGTATGTTCCAATACTCTTCAATGTTGATTCATACAAAATTTTTGAATTAACAAATTTGGGAGTCTAATCCAAATTGGCATAGTTTCAAATTCTTGTATGAATATATTGAAATATGGATGCCATGGTTTCAACTGAGGGTTTCTTTCTCCCATAATCATGGCCCAACTTTCAAAACTAGTTTATTTACTTGAAACTCAAAAATTGACTAAAGAAAACCCTACCACAGTATTCTATATTCATAAAACCAAGATTTTTGAACACCAATCCAAAACAGTATTGAAAACAATTGACCAGTGCAAAAAAATAGAGCTTTTCGAATAGCTAGAAGCCTCTAAACCTACAGATCTTAAATGTGCACAAAATACAACAACGAAAGAGCACTCACATGACAAGAAAGTGCAAGAGAAGAAATTGCACAACTATACACATTATACACTCTCTGTGCCATTAGGTATATATTGAAGTACAAGAATTGGTAGGCGGGAAATATTTATGAAGAGTTAGCTGAGGAATTTATGATTGGTAATTGAGGTGGGTGGAGTGGCACGTGAGATGTACAAGTGTCTCCAATAATAGGAGCTACAAAAATTAATGTAAAAGATACAAATATAATTTAATAATTTATCATTGCTTTTTCACTTACTACTAAATCTCATCATTTGCTTGTTGCTTAGAGGAAATTGTCCTCCATTCTTCTTTAAGTGAGGGATTTCCTACTCAAAAGTTAATGTGACAAAAACTTGGATTCACTTCTATCTAGTGGTTCTGGTACAAACATTAAACATAGTGTCATCAATCAAAGGAGGCTGAAAATCTGGAATGGTTGTCTTCGGATGTGTGACTGGCACCATTTCCTACAATTGCGAAGGCTCATAACGTAGGAGTTGACTCACACTGCATACTAAAAACCAAGTTGCAGTGGTTGACCAAACTAAATAGCATTGGATCCCACTTGCTAAGTGATGATATATGATCCATACTTGATTGGTTTGAGCTGATAAGGTTGTTGGCATTTGAACCTCTGTTTGTCTGAGTGAAGCCAAAACTCTCTCCATCCTAAAGCCTGTGGAGATATGACATTTGTCATGAAGTGTTTTTTAATTGGGTTAAGTTTGTTGGAGTATATCATGTACTCTAGCATGAGATTTTGACAAGTTTTGAAAAAAATAAAAAGTTCTTTCTTGTTCCATTTTTCTTATGGGATGTGATTAGAGTAGAAAGAGCAATTGGAAGGTCATAAAGTGGAAGGAATTGGAAGTCACAACAGACTTCAAATGTAGAGTGCCCTATTGAGACATGCATTGATCTTTTATGATTGTACTGCAAGATATAAAGATAATCAATCCATTGGTTGTTTTTTTTACAGTAGATGTGGAGAGCATAGACTAAGGTCCTGTTGACAATCACAGTTTGTTCATCACTTTGAGGGTGAAAGGAGGTGCAAAACCTCAACTGAAAGCCAGTAGCTTCCACATGGACCAGCAAAAGTTCCCAAAATTTGAAATAAATATCTCAAATGCCGGTAATTGGATGCCCAAATTGGATCCAAATATGTTGAAAGAAAAAATTTGTAGATTTTGGGGCATCTAGACTTATTGCAAGGAGTAATAAACTGCCAGTTTTAAAAATCTGTAGGCAATGACAAAATTAGTCATGTTTCCTCTAGTACTGGGAAAAGCGCTTATAAAATCCATGGAAATGGATTCCCATGGTGTGGAGGGTACTGACAAATATTTGCACAATGCAAGCTTCCAGTTGGAAATCTCGGATTGACTACAAAGATATGCTATCAAGACTAGACCGGTTTCAGAACCACTTAAGCCCAAAAAAGAACAGGTAAAAAACTGGAAACAAAAACCAGTACCAAAAAAACATAAAATATCAAATTTTGATTACATACACACACATCCATGTGAATCCAAACCACTAGACAAAATTCAGATATTTTTTCATCTATAACAGATCTAATAGTGGCTTAATGAATCCAATACACCTTGACTCCCAGATGAATCAACCTCTAGATCTGCTTCACACTCAAATTAAAATTACTGGTAGAAGGCACAAGAAACTCAATGCTTTACATCTCTACTTCTTTGGAAGCATATTAGACTTATAAAACAACATAATGCTACAAGATGAACATACCTCTGAGGATGAATCTACATTCCAATCCAATCTATTCAAGTTGCAACTTGACACAGAAGGCATTGTACAAAAAGATTCAATCAGATATCCTAATATAGAGAGAAACATCAGACCATAGGGTGTTGATATGCTCAGAATACAAAGACTGGTCCTGTATGGCATCAGTCATTTCCAGTTTGAACCACCAATTCCGGCTGGAAACCCCCCGAAATTGGTTCAAGTTGGTTATCACTTTCTCTTTCCTTGGGTGTCTCTCTTAAACCCAACCGAAATTATTTTGACCCATTCTCCATTCGTTGGGCATTTGTTCAGCAGAAAGCGATTTTATCTAAAGTATAGAGGGTAGAATCTCTCGGCATGAGAAAACCCTCATAGGGTTTACCAGACAGAATGTAAGCAGCTCATTGATGGTTCTTCCATGAATCTTGACAAGAACAAATTAGAGTAATTTCAATAATCTTAAACCCGTGTACATGTTAATGTTGATGATTAAAAGTAGCTAGAGTAACAACTCATATATACACACACATCCCTCTCTGAAGGAAGATAATCCATGGTAATCTAGATGCAGTGTAGTAGATTTCACAAAACTACTACTTGCGTGCAATGGCTCGTCAACAAATAGTGAATGCTTACTTCATGTCCATGCTTCTGCCCTCCACCCGTCTCCTGCCACTATCAAATATAATCAGTGATTTTAAAAGTCCGTTACAGCATTCAAAATAATGAGCAATGGGATTTGAAAGCACGCCCTCTTGGACCAGAGACTAAATCTGGCGCCTTAGACGACTCAACTATTTCAATTTCCAAAGGAACAAATACTTGTCAAAATAAGACATAAGAAATAAATGTTAAAAAAAACACTCCAGAAGATACATAACATCATTGCTTCAGGGAAAATACAGTGCTTCAGAAATAGTATAGCCTAGGAGGCTATGCATGTTGTGTTTGTTTTCATGCTAATTGAATCTGAAAACGTCGAAAAGACTTTTAAAATCACTGGTTGTATTCAGAAACCATTAAATCCAAGTATGCAACATGCCTCTTTTAATGAAGTTGTGCAGGAAAGCTTAAGCGGGAACTTGGCTATACAGATAGCAACAACACCATCGATATAATTTACGGAAATGGGATTGTGGCCCGGCATGAATCTGAAGGAGAGTTGTCTGGTTCAAAGCTGAGCTCACAACATAGTTGGAAATGATGCAGAGTATGGTTGGATCGATGCAGAGTTGGGAGGATGGAGTAGCTACCAACCTGCGTGGTGGTGAGTAATTGCTCGGGACGTCTAGACTATGACGAGATGGGTGTTTCCAGGGATCGATGTGACGGGACGGGTGTTTCCAGGGATCGATGTGACGGGACGGGTGTTTCCAGGGATGGACATTTGCAGGGATGGATTGATCGGAGTCAGAGTTAGAATCATGTGGGACCCTGCCAATTGTTGGATGGATGTGCCGGAGGACCCGATAATTAACGACGCCGATGGACGGAGTAGTTTAACGCCACGCAAAATCGTCGAAGCGTTAGACTACTCCTTATGTAAACAAACATGCAGATAATGATGGATTGATAAAGAAGATTACACCTGGGAAATGCATGTGTGCATGGACTCCACTTGTCTATCTTTTTGTAATCGAAGGTAATATTGAGACATATCAACCAGTATTTAATCATGTACTTCACTCTGAATGCGAAGTTTGAGGTTGCATTACATACAGTGTTTATGCTGATCCGCTGAAAGTGCCAGACTATGTGCATGATATCCGTGCCTCTAACTTACGATGTACATTATTTAGAGCAAGGATTTATACACATTTAATGTCTCCAATGCACACAGGTCAACTGTTCCAACCATGAGTTGTGGGATTGTAGCGTGGGTACCATCACCGCTTTTAATTCAACTAATAACATGATGGTGGAACGATCTTTAACGCCGACTACTAATTAGCAGATTTCTTGTTAATTTAATACAATTTGTTAGCTAGAAGCGACATGTGATGCTATCAAACTAATCCATTGAAAATAAAATAACGTGGATGTTTTCTCCTTGCTTTATAGTTTGATGAGTTGATCTTTTAAATCTTTGCATTGATATATGTTCTCTCCTCAAATGAAGCTGTAAAGGGCTCTTGGTAAAACGACTATTGGTTTAATTCTCATAGCTTAGGATAACAAGGATTAGAGATAGACCAAGTAAATATTGATCTTTCTTCTTCGTCGTTCACTATGTGTAAGACATCGTGGAGAGGTAGCTTAACTTGCAAACCTTTGACCCAAAAAATGTTTGAATTTAAGGCCTCATATAGGCTGATGGATATTTTGAACCCCAAATCATCAAAATATGACCTACCCACAAAATGGGCCCTATAAGCCAATAACTCTAGCCTTTTCCATCCAAGAAATACCAAAAATATGACAAATTATATATATTTTGATGATGGTGATGGTTAACATCTATGGTGAATCGATTGTGTTGAAGTTGTGGTTCATGTGCCAGTTTTTTAAACATGGGGATACATGAGATCCATCCAAGCTTGTTGTGGGAAGTTCAAAATGTTACATAAAGAAGTAAATGCATTACAATATAATTGAGAATAATACCAATATAGATCCATTTTAATTATGGCTCTACCAATAGCCAAGAGGGATCAGGTTCTCTTGAGGTGCAAACCCTTTTTAATTTACAAAAATGTCTAATAAGCATTCCTACTCGGTGAACTTGCTTAAGTAATTTCAAAATATATCACTAGAAGAAAATGAGTTGAGTATGATTAATAATCATATGATCAAATAGTTTTCCAAAAATTGTTTTACTTGTCTTTCTTTAAAACTAATAATGAATATTAAGAGTAGTTAATGATTAAAATAATCCATATAAAATTTTAAAATCTAGATTTCCAGAGTAAATTGGAATTTGAAAAACATTTTACCATTTTATTTCCCTCTTCCCAAAAACACACACACCAAAAATGCATTTTAGCATAGAGCATCATTGGGTTTTCCATCTAAACCAAATTTGAGTGAAGAATAACCATACAATTTACAGCTTGTAACAAACTAGAAAATAACCTTAGTATTATTGGAATTGGAGTTGTTACTGAATTTGATAAGCATGATGCATTTAATTCATTGATATTCATATTTTTTAATACAAATAGTCATATATACAAAAAAAATTATTTATATGAGGTTAAAACATTATATTCCTGTATAAAAATTAACAATTATTATTTATTAGTTTTTTCATTTTGCATAAAAGAAAGTATGAAATATTTAAATACAGACCAAGGTTATAAAGAAGGGAGTTGTTTAGCATTCTAGGATTTAGATGTTTTTAATTAAAATTATTTAAATTTAGTGATTTAATATTTTGTAAAATCTTAATTTTTTCCTATTCAATTTCAATGTAAAATTGAGTTCAGTCTTACCTTCCAAGAAAATAAGTAATCCAAAAAATAGAATATTCAATTTCAATTTTTAAATACAAAAATGAGTTAAGTCTTACCTTCCAAGAAAAAAAGTAATCCAAAAAAATAGAACGTTAAGTACCATGGAAAGTAGATGTAACTACTATGGAAAGTAGATGTAACAGGCAAGGCCCATTTCATTAGTTGTGTAGATTTTTAATTACAAAAATGAGTTCAGTCTTACGTTGAAAGAAAAAAAGTAATCCAAAAAGTAGAACGTTAAGACTACCACGGAGAGTAGCTGTAACAGTAGATGTAACAGGCAAGGCAAGGCCCATTTCATTATTTGTGTAGATGAGTAATGCGTCGCTTTTCCAATATGATACACCAATTGGATTCTACGGTATCATCCTCTCTGGTCCTCCACAATCCTTCAACGATAACCTTTATTTGAAGGATTCATAAATTAAATGATTGAAAGCGCTTCCACCGTCTCACTTCTTTATTTTAAAGAGAAAAATATCACATTTAAGAAATCCTGTATCTCACTTTGATTCTTGAATTGAAATGTGTTGAATTTTCAAACATGTTACCAATTGAATTCCCGGTATGGTCCTCCTAGTAGGATAAAATTCCCGGTATTTTCAAACATGTCACCAATTGAATTCCTGGTATGGTCCTCCTAGTAGGATAAAATGCGTCGCTTCTTTGGTCCTCCTAGTAGGTAAGATCCTCTATCTCACTTTGATTCTTGAATTGAAATGCGTCGCTTCTTGAAGTGGTTCCATGAATGAAATGAATTGGTTCTTGAATTGAAATGTGTTGAATTTTCAAACATGTTACCAATTGAATTCCCGGTATGGTCCCCCGAGTAGGATAAAATTTTCCAAAATATTGTTTTTATTTTTTGTGAAGTTCGAGATTGGAAATCTGACATAAAGCGTACACTGAGCCATCATCCTCTTTTCAACAATTTTACGTGAAAAGTGACCTTGATTTGGAGGAAGCCCAAAGATCTTCATATGTGCATGATTCAAATTAGCTAAGACTACTTTTTATGGTGATGATTCAAATTAGCTAACACTACTTTTATGGTGATGGTGATTCAAATTAGCTAACACGAGAGAGAGAGAGTTTTAATGATTTTTAGAGTAGGATTTGAGTTAACAAAATTTGTCTCCTAAAAATTTATTTCATGAGACACCCTAAAATAAAGATAATATCTTGTTTAGTTCCAATATTAATAAAAATAATCATTATTTATAGGACAATATATAAGATATGTAGATAATGAAAGCTCATAACAGGAACAATTAACTACTAGTATACATATTCCCATCAATATTGTGAAACATCCAATTTAGTATTTCTTAGCCCATGGTATGTTAGCTACTTGACATTCGTTCCGCTAGGTTTTGAAATGTTACATGTAATGACCCCATTTTGACCCCTATTATATGTTGGCTTGATGTGTAAATATTGTGTATATGCAGTGTATAATTCTTATGTGTAGCTCAAGGCCAAGGCCCTGCTGGTGAATGATCATCTTATAAAGGCAAGCATTATATATTTTGTAGACCATGTGCTAGTAAGCCATGGAAAATGGAAAAGCATGTAGAGATTTATAATGCAAATAAAAAGTCTAGGGTTGGATATCGAGGAAACAAAATGACGGGTTCTGTTATTCCACTAGGGAGAGGTGAGGTGATGTGGGAGAGTCAACCCTCTATTTCCAAGTGTCATATTAAGAACCCAAGTAGATGTCCTTGCCACTCTTGAATTATGTGTAAGAAAGTATCTAAGAAATCAGCTCATGCATTTAATGGAGCATGGAATGAATTCAAAAATCAGTATGGCATGATATGGGATGAGTTGCTTAAGACAGAAGTCAATTCCCTTATGGAATTGTGTTCCTTCATTCCTATCCCACCATAGATAAGCAGGGGGGAGGGGGGAATTCTCAACACTCTTTGCATTCACAGTAGGAAATTAACAGAAAACATAATCTATGTGAAGGTCAAATTCAGATTGTTGAATTGCCTAGAAATATGGGTATCTCGTGAAATCGAGAAAACCCTATACACTAAACCTGGAAAGAAATTAAGTGTCAAATGCCCAAAACTCCATGAGAGAATCCATGTCTAGAAGCCTTCAATTTCAGCTCTGTGGTTGATCCATAACGCAACTAGGAATTTGAAGTTAGGGAGGGATCACATGCTAGAATGGCTTAATAAACCGAGTGAAGGACAAAATCTCTGAGGGGTTGTGTAGAAGAGAAGGGGACCTTCCTTGTGTTGGGTGTGGTAGGTATTGTGGGTGTCAAGGTTGGTTGAAGCCAATTGAGATGCATGTATCTCTATGGTTGAGCTCACTATCTTAGCATTCACCTTTCATGTCTCTTTGCATGCTTGATAAGCCCAACAATGGGATGAATTAGCATGAGTGTGTTAGCATATGGTTGTGTGTGAACCTGCATAGTTCCTTCATAGTGGATAACATAGCCGAAATCAAGGGTGGCCTCTCAGCTAAAAAAATATAGGAAAGACTGAGACCCATGATTGGGTGGAACGTTTCCCTCACATAGACAATTACATGGATGACTTGAGTTAAAAGATAAGTGTTATGTGTTTGGAAATGCCCAGGATTTCTATGTGATGGATGATTATCATTCATGTTGAATTGAATGCAATGGAAACTTGAATTATTCATTAGGATGTCTCCATATTTTCTAAATGAGTTACCTATGCATGATTTTATTGTTGTTATGTCTATGATGCATAGGATAATTTATGTATGAATTGCATGTGCAATCAATTGTATTTTCTAGTGTGAATGTTTAATTTGCACTTGCGCAATCCCTTTAATTGGAAGTTGGTATTTGTTCCTTAGTCATGCGCTAGAAATGGTTAACTATTAAGCTTCCAAATTGAAATATTATTGGTGAGTTTGCATGGCCAAAAGAGTAGGGCTAATGTCTAATGCCAGAAGAGAGATTTTGGTTAAGTGGTTTGTTAACACCCTTTACGTTGAACAATTGAGGACGGATATAAAAAAGAAATGATAAAGGAATATATTAAAAATTGGTATAAGGTTAGTATTCATGAATATTATATCAAAATGCACACTTTGATTAGTTCACTGCACAATTGGAGGGTGTAGATTTGTGATTGTACAGATCTACAGTTACAAATTGATCTGCTGGGAAAAGTTGTACGAGAAAGAGGTTTTGATGAAGAGCGGAATGGGTTAACAAGATAGCAATATCGACGGCCAAGAGATAAAGCAAATTAAATCTATGGTCATAAGGTAATCCGCGATGTGAAGATGCACGGTTGAAATGAGGACAAAGGCTTGCGGATTGCATAGAATGGATTTGATCCAACGGTTCAAATATGAGATGAAGTCTTATCAACGATTATAGTTTAATCCGGAGCTCAAACTTGTGTGATAATTAAAATGGATGAGCGGTACAATGGAATTCAAACCACTTTCCATGTGGCGTTTTTAGTGAGTTCTGCTGAGGAAAGTGGTAAAGGAGAAACAACTTGTTGGAGGTCCTGGAATCATTATTCGTTGTATAAAAGGTGAGTTGACCAAGGTAAAATCATTTTGTTTGCACGTTGCCAGTGAAAAGAAGAAGGGAAAGTGCACCATCTTTTTCTGAAAGTCAACTTCTACGTATCTAACAGTTACCAGGTAAGCCTTAAAACTCTGAGACTTTGTTGAAGACTTATTACCATTGTTTTATTATGGAGAAGGAGCAGAGTTCAGGGATATTGTGCAGGGTTCTAGATGAGAGAGAAGAAGTGGTTATTGATAGGGAGAGTAATGTGTTTGATCCTATTCTATCAGTATGCAGTGTATCAGTCTCAAAAGAACGTTTATGGCAATATAATTCACAGGGAAATGATATCCTAAATGTTTGCAGTTCCTTCCTGTATTACTTTTCTGTCGAACAAGCCCTACCTTTCCCTGAATTTGTCAAGTGGTGTGCGAATAGTTATTCGTCTTCTAAAAGAGTTATTATGAGTCATACAACGTCAAAAATCCTCTGTAGAATTGACGCGAAATATGTTGGTAGGATATTGAGTTTGCTTGATAGTTTTCCTGTAAACCCTGAATCCTTCAATGAGCAAGTCTTGATTGAATTGTATAAAAATTGCAAAATTGAAGTCAGATGTCAGCTTTTATCTAGTATTCTAAAAGTTGGTCAGTCGTTAGAGGGTTTATTTCTACCATACAATGTCAATATTTTCAAGGATGAAGTCCAATTGGTCATGTCAATTGTTAGTCAGGTTTTGGGTTTGGATGATGATACGCATGTCAACGAAGTCATCTTAGGTTTTTTGTTAATTATAGGTTCGGCTGACCATGAATCCCATTCAGTCCATTGTTTCAATCTTGATGAGTATTTAGTCGAAGTAATCCATACCCAATTGGTTGAATTTCCTAAAGTCACATTCGTCAGGCACTAGTCATATTTGTTGAACATGCTTTTGTGTTCAAATGTGTCAGTGTTGCAGTTCTTATCTACCATGTTATCTCCAGACCTTCCAAAACAGATCAACATGTTCGAGTTTGTGAATACAATTATGGCTGAGAGATACAAAATGATTTTCAATGATGTCTTGCCAAGGGTGTTGGAAGACATGAGAATTATGTTACAGTCTTCTTCAGGAGACAAAATAGGAGATTGGTTTTTGTACAAAGAATTTTACTATTCTTAGAGTGTATGGGTTCACTGGAGAACCATACAGGCTACCTGCTTTCTCGATGCCAAGAATATTTTCCTTAGAGTTCATGAGACAAAGGTTGCATGTAGAAGAGGAACATTTTAGAGTGTTTAAAAAATATTTTGATGTTAAATTCCTGCTCAAAGTCGGTCCTTTCATTTTTAAGAATAAAAGCGCTCTATCAGTGATTAAAAAACTATTAGAAGTTATGGATTTTCAAAAAGAGGAAAAAGTGAATTATGACCCACACCATATTATTTCTCAGAGGAAGCAACTGAACAAAAACAAGCCATTTGATCATCAAATTGTTGAAGGATTAGACAAAATGGAAAATCTGTCTAATTTTGAAGAAAATACAGAAGCTAATGAAGATAAGAGGGATAGATTGGCTGTATCAGTTCAAACGTTTGTTAATTCTAGTGTTATGAATAAAAGGACTCTTTCTAAAGTAGATGGCATGGATGTAGATGAAGAGATTTCTAATAAAAAGATCAAAACACATCCTCAGGATGAGCTAATTATTTTAGAAGAAATATTTTTAGAATATTTAAAGAAGATGGTCCCGTTTCAGAAAAAGTCTGTGCAAATGCATCAATATTCTTTTGGAGATGAAAGTAAAACAGAGTCCAGTTCTTGTTACAAATCCAAGACAAAGTTAATGTCAAGTTATGCTGATAAAGAAATACAGTCATTGGAGGAAACTAAGAATCTGCTTCCTCGAGTTAGGAAATTAATTGATAAAAAAACTTCATTGATTTCTACTCGAGATGCAGAGAGGAATACCCTAACATTTGCCGTGGTAAGTGATAAGAAAGTGTCTGAAATGGAGGTGAAGCTGGACAAAATCAGTGTTCTTGATAAAATACAGCTCCACAAACAAACTGGAGATGTTATTTATTCTAATTTGTTACATGCAATTGTGAAAATTACTAAATTACAGTCTCTTGTAAATAAAGTGGAAATTCAATTGAAACATGAGAACGTTGAAAATAAGGCCAATTTGATTCAAATTAAAAAGTTATAGGGACATAATATAAGCTTAGGGACTGAGCCAAATAATATGCAAACGACGAAGAAGCTTCTAGAAGAGAAGGATAATACCATTCAGGTGTTGAAAAAGAAGCTTAAGGTCCCTAACGTTGAACATGTTCAATATTCAAAATTGTTTGCGTTACAAGAAGAAAAAGAGAATGTCTACCAGGAAATGGTGGGTTATAAAGGAAAATCACTGAAGCTGCAGGAGGAGAAAGACAAGTGGGAAACATAAAAGGCTAAGTTGATAGCTCATATTGCAAAGTTGAAAAAAGATCAAAATGATGAAAAAGAGGTTATGGAAGAATTGATGAATCAACTTTTTGTTGATACTGATTTACCCCTTGTTAATGTTGAAAAACCATTAAATGAATTTTCTACATATGCTTTACTAGTTCCTATGTCTCAGGTGAGCTTGAAAGAAGTGGAAATTAAAGAATTGAAAGATGAGAATGAAAAGATCAAGTTAGAATTGGCTAAAAGCATTGAAGATAAGAATAAATCATGGAATGATAAGAGCCAATTACAAAAAAAATTCAATGAATTGAAAGAGAGAAATATAGGAAGAGCTCCTTTATAGGGAGCTAAACATTTGATTTGGGATACTTTGTCTGTGGAAATCACTAAATCCAGGCATTATTTAAATTTTATTGATGATGAAAGTGCACTGGTAAATTTGGCTGCTCAAAGATTGAAATTGGAAAATGAAACTATGGAAAAGAAACCTTTGAATACTGCTCATAATGCTGTGAATTTCTTGAATTCTCTAACATATCAAAATTTGCAGGACATTGGGATCAAAGAAAGAGTAGCAATTGTGTTATGGGAGAAGAAGTTTATCAATAAACATCAACTTATGAAAATTGTGCAGGATAAAGCGAATTAGATGTCTTCTCAAATTAAGGATTTCAGGGCGGCTTTTAAAGATTTATTTGATGATGGTCTCCCTTCCTTTTGGGATGATGAAGGACAGTTGTTTTCCCAAGAAAAATATTACATCTTATTGGTATAGAATCGCATGGATCATTCTAAATTTGAAGATTTAGTCAAAGGATTGACAGGAAAAGTTATTGTGGAAAAGTTGACAGAAGACTTTGAAATATTGGACAGGTTTTTAATTATTAAAAAAAGATTACCAGCTGTGTCTTATGAATCTTATGTGGATTTGGAGGTGTCAATAGGAGAGATGGCAGAGTATGACACTCCAAATGTGGAACAGTGGAAGATCATGGAAAAATTTGGGAAAACCAAATACATACTACATTCATGAAGATAGGTGTTGTAGTTTCGGGAAGCTGTTTGTTCGTGATTCCTTGTAGTTATGGAGTTTTCTATAATCAAGCAATTTGTTATTTCAAACTAAGCATGTAATTATTATTCCTAGTTATTAGGGATATGGTTACAAAAACTTATGATTAACAGATTAAGTTGGTTATTGATGTTCTTAGAAGAAACTATTTTTGTATATATTTGAATTTTTTTGATGTATCAGGGGTTGGAACTCATAAGGTTGGACTCATGTTTTTGTGAGAACCATTTTTGAATAAAATTCCAGAGATGGATGCTAATTGATCTTCAAAGATTCATGTGTTGTTTATGTTACAGTCTGTGCTTTCTTTCCTTGTAATTGTTTTCCAAGTGTTTACCTTCCATTCTGTTTTCTTTCATGTCTGAACGCAGTGTTTAATAGTTTCAGAATTCATACATGTATGCTCTGGCTATTGTTTCAGATATTCACCAACATTTCTTCTAAATTTGATATGGAATTCATCCTATGATGCTCTATATTGATGGACTATCCATGTTTCTTTCTTATCGCATGAAAATCAATGAATGACTGTAGCTAAATAATTATATTGCCTTTGTGGAGACTCTGTGTAGGCAGCTTTGTATTATCTTTATCTATTTTGACTCCATTTCCCAATGGTTATATGTTTGTTTCAACCATCTGCATAACTTAAAATTGTTGACTTCAATATCTGGCCTTGTTAAATTTGTATTTGAGAGATCCCTCTCTAGAAAGAAAAGCCAGTTTCTTTCTAAAAGTGGTTTTAGATGTTACCTTGAGATTACCTTTCACAACCTTAGGTATATTTTGAGTGATAACATGGTTAAATATAATTTTAACTACTGATGTGTCAAGGGACAATATTCCCACACTGAAGTGTTGACATCATGATCAGTGTAATGTTAGTGGAAGATTCATTGTACCAGTGCAAACGCCAAAGTGTCGACACTAAGAAATTGACGATGGAGATTGACGTCGAGGAAGTCATGGAAGGTTTTTGTTCATTGGTGCTGAATTACAAGGAATGATATATGGACATCAATATGGGTCTTATGGAGGTGTTTGGACAAGGATTAGTTTCTTAGTGTCCAGTTTCAACTCTCGATGTTGAGAACATTAAGGTCGATGTGTTGGGGGTTTTTAGTGGAAGTCCCACTACATGTTTTTGACTTCTAATTCCCGATGTTGGAAACATTAGAGTCAGCAAGTTGGGGGTTATCTCATTGGAACTTGTTTGCAGTTTCGACTACCGAATCTCGACGACAGGGAAGACCATGTTCTAAGATTGGAATTTCAGTGTTGGTAAGATGGGTTACACTTGGTTCACGAGTTTTTAGATTCTTGAATCTCGATGTACGGAATTTCAGAAAAGTGAAAAATGTTGGTAAGTTGGATATTCATTGTTGGAAGTGGAAATTAATAGTTGGGATTTCTTTTAATATTAGTTAAGGAGCTTATTATCCAAGATTAAGGTGCTAATTAGTTATACATGTGTATTTTAAATATTTGATGTCAGAAGTGGTGGATTGGGTGAAATTTGAAAGCTCAGTTTTGTTTAATGTACCCTCTGATGGTTAGGTTGGTCAAGAGGGACATGGAAAAGTGGTATTAGAGAAATAAATCTTGATAAAATGGCGATTGGAAGAGTTTCCTGTCATCTCTAAGGGCCATTAAGGTGACTAGAGACATGATAGACTAGTATCATATCCAAGGTTTCAGCACTGGGGTTGTTTGGGCCAAAATCCACACTTGCAGGTAGAAAATCAAAGCCAAGGTTGAATCATTGGGGTTATTTGGGATAGAATACACACTTGTAAGTAGAAAATCAGAGCTAATGGTTGCAACAATGAGGCTGTTTGGTCCATAATCCATACTTATAGGAAGAGGATAATAGATGCATAGAAAAATTCATGTGACCTTAATTTGACCAAAATTGTCAATAATGGTAGTTCCCATAAATGCATAAGTGGGACAAAACAACCAAGAAACTAAGGACCCTATAAATTAATCCACGAGACTAATTCTATTAGAGAATGATATTCTATGTGTCATTCGATGTATTCCTAATATGTCTAATAAATGTTCCTATGATGCATAATGCTTGAATTGACCATCTTTGAACGACTGTAGCTGAGGATAACACTCAAAGGGGAAAGAGTTCTAAAAGAAAATGGTGACCATGAATGATGCCCAAGACCCCTATGAGCATGATGAGGATTTTCTTGGAGAAACCATGCAAGAGGAAAATGCTAAGACATAATCTAATGGGAGAAGAGAGAAGAGCACTCCCCAGGATTTTGTTGAGACAATGAGAACTTTTAATGAGAGGTTGATCAAGGCTCAAGAAGAGAAGAATCATATTAACATTTCCATCCTTTTGATCCTTTCTAATATTCAACAGAGAGATAATTTTGGGTTTAAACCAAGTAATTTTGGTCAAATTAATGTAAAGAGATGCTCCATAATTTGCGCTTAAAAAAAATGACCCTAAGTCCAATAAATGGTTCTACGAGTAGGGCACGTAAGGAATCTCTATTAAGATATTCTTCTAGCGGGTCATGTGATTCACATGTTACTTGAAGTACCCCAAAGAATAATTCCGGTAGGTTTGAAAGAAGAAGGAATTTTAAGAGAATTCCACAAGGAGAATTTAGGAAGGCAAGACCTCCCACATTCGACGAAGAAAGTAATACAAGTCAGGAAGCAAAAGCATGGTTTCTTGGAATGAAGAAATATTTCTAAATTCATGTCTACTCAAGAAATGAAAAGGATATAATTGCTATTTACAATCTCAATAGATAAGATTCAATTTGGTGGGAGAACCTCTTGTAGGTAAAAGGGAATAAGGAGAGAAGAATTAGCTGGGAGTGATTCAAAAAGTATTTCAAGGAAAAGTACCTATATTCTAGGTATTATGATAATAAGAGGGAAGAGTTCAATGAAACAAAATTGGGACAAAAGTCAATGGAAGAGCATGTCCATAAGTTTATGGAATTGTTGAGGAATGTAGATTAAATCAAGGATCAAAGAGTAAAGATTCAAATATTCCTTGGAAGTCTTCCCTAAGGTTACAAGGATAAGATTAAGTTTGTTTATCTACCCAATATTGATGAAACCATAATAATGGAAATGCATTGCTCTGAGTAAAGAAAAGGAAAATCAAAATTTAACCCAACATGGAAAGGAATTTCAATGGGAAGGTTTGACTAAAGGAAAAGTGGATTCAAACCCAAATTTGGAATTCAGCCAAGGAATTTTCAACAAGGGTAGAAAGCACAAAGTGGAAATGAACTAGTAGTAGCAACAAAAAAAGTGCCAAAAGGACCACTTAGTTTTTGGAGATGTGGAGGAAACCACATGCTTAAGGACTACACACATTGAAGAAATAACCCTTGAAATTTGCATAACTTGGAAGAAGTGGTTACAATGGATGATATGGAAAGGGAAACTCCTCAAATTTATGCAGCATTGGATAGCCATCAGGAAAACCATCAATCGACAGTGATGGAAGTTGAAGGTAATATTTCTAAGAAATCTATTTATCTTTTGGTTGATGCGGGGTGTACTCATAGTTATGTTACTCCAAAAGTGGTTGAAAGTTGTTCTCTTATAAAAATGAGGCATGATAAGTCTTGTCTAGTTCAATTAGACACTGGCACAAAGAGAAGTGTAAGTGAAGTAGTGATGGAGTGCCCCATAGAGTTGTATGGACTCCTCACAAAAGTCAATTTGAATGTCCTACCATTAGGGTCTTATGATGCCCTTATTAGTATGGATTTTTTGGAAAAGCATATGTTCAAGATAAAATTATATGAAAAAGTCCTTGAATGTATTGATAAAGAGGGAAGGCCAAGATTGGTTGAATCGATTTCCAAGCAATTTTCAGGAAGGAATATTTTAGCTATGCAGTGAAGAATTTTTGCAAGAAAGGTTGCCAGTTCTATGCATCCCATGTGTCAGATTAATTTAAGAAAAATGGACCAAAGATATAAGATTACGAGATATTGCAAGAGAATAAAGATGTGTTTCTAGATAAAGTACCAGGACTACCACCAAAAAGGGACCTCAATTTTAAAATAAATATTGTTCCAGGGGTCGCATCATTTTTTAATGCTCCTTATAGAATGAGCACACTAGAATTGGTAAAGTTAAAAATACAACTACAAGTTTCAATGGAAAAAAGTATATCTAACTAAGTGTGTCTCCTTGGGGAGCATCGGTGTTATTTGTTAAGAAGAACAGTGGGAATTTAAGGTTGTGTTTTTATTACATGCATCAAAATAAAGTGACAGACAAGAATAAATACCCATTGTCGAGAATTGATGATTTGTTTGATTAAATGAAGGGAGACAAAGGGTTTTCAAAGATTGACTTGAGATACGGTTATCATCAAGTGAGAATAAAAGAAGAAGACATTCGTAGGACAAATTTCTAGATGAGATATGGCCATTATGAGTTCATGCTTGTTCCATTTGGTCTCACTAGTGCACCCTCCACAGTCGTGTGTCTCAAGAATAGTGTCTTCAACAAATATTTAGATAAGTTCGTGCTAGTTTTATTGGATGGCATTATTTTTTACTCAAGGAGCGAAGAAGAGAACAAGGAACACTTCAAGACCTTAGAGAGCACAAATAGTATACCAAGCTAAGAAAGTGTTATTTCTATCAAAGAAAGGTACAATATTTTGGTCATGTTATTTCAGAAGAAGGAATTGTAGTGGATCCAAAAATATTGAAGCCATAATGGTTTGGTCTACTCCAAAGAATGTCACAGATGTTAGATATTTTATGGGTCTTGCAAGATACTAAAGAATTTTCTTTGAAGGATTCCCCAATATTTCTCATCTAATTACATTGATGTAAAGAAATAATGTAAAATTTGTATGGTCTAAGAAATGTGAAGAAAGCATCTAGCGATTGAAGGATTTTCTTACTAATGATCATGTCTTGATATTGCAGATCCAAATAAGGATTTTACAATATGTATGGATGCTTTCATTGTAGAACTAGGTGGAGTGCTTATGCAGGAAGGCTCTGTGACCTGCTACGAGTAAAGAAATTAAAAGAGAATGAAAGGAATTATATGATGATTTAGAATTAGCAGTTATTATAAATTCCTTTAATATGCAGAGACATTATTTACTAGGGAGAATATTTGAGCTTAGGACTGATCATATGAGCTATATGTTTGATCAACCAAGCTTAAATTTCAAGCAAGATAGATGGCTGGAATTTTTTTTTGAGTTTCATTTTAAAATCGGGCATGGAAAGGGGAAGGATGATAAAGTTGCAGACACCCTTAGCAGAAAATTTCAAAATAGCTGGATTATGTTTGTGAAAATTAGATTTGAGAACGATATTTGTTAAATCCCAAATTGAAGATGAGAGTTATATTCATGTAAAAAAAAGTACAACAGGTAAAATAAGATTAGAAGCATGAAGGATATCAGATCATAGAAGATGACCTTGTTTTTTATAATGATAAAGTATTATTCCAAATTGGACAGCGTTAAGGAATGTGGTAGTGGATAAAATTCATCAAAATCCATACTCTAGACACCCAGGATATCAAAATACAATTACACCATCAATCAAAAATTACTTTTAAAATGGGATTAAGAAGGACACAGCATAATATACTTCTTGGTGTAAAGAATTACAACAAGTCAATGTGGTTTTATGAACATCGAGTAAGACTATTACAATATTTATTTGTTAGTTTTTACAATATTGTAGAAGTATAACTTAATTGAAAATAAACAATAGGATCTGTAGAAGAAATATAGCACATAAACAAAGAATAGACAAATTTATCTTAGGAAACCAAATCAGGAAAAACCCATCAAACCTTCATATAGAGAAAATAGCTCCTGAGAACATAAATAAGAAGAAAGAGAGAGAAGATGTCTCTCTAAGATACAACCCTAGGAAAAACTCTCCTTGACTACAATAATGCACCTTTTTGTTGTAGCAACTTGCTATGTGATAACGAAATAATGAGGAGGGTTGCCTCTTATTTATGCTGATTTTCCAAGTGAAATTTTACTAGAGATGACTTGGCATTTTGACTGGGGCTGACCTATCTTAGAGAAGCAAAAAATAATTTTATTTTTATTATTTTTTTCCATATTATTTCCCAGGATTTTTCATTGATTCTTTATAGGCTTTACATGAGTTATTACATCAGTATAATCTCCCATAGTAGGTACAAGGAAATAATTTACAAGTATGATAACAATAACTTCTGAATTTGCAAAAATTTCAACACTCCCTCTCAACAAGGAATGTATTCTTTAGATATGGTCATCATCAACATCACGAATATATGGGTCTTCTTCTATAAATATCATATGTATCGATTATCTTTATACATACCGAAGGTTGTCAACATTGTCTCTGTTCGTCAAGGGGTGTCATCAAATCTAATCCACTTAGTCCATCAAAGAGTAGTCATCTACTATAAGTCTGTCTCTACCTAAGAACATGGACATGCTTTACGCGCCTATCTACTATCATTTCATCTCAAGTGATGGTGAGAATTATCCTACACCAAGTTGAAAACCAGGGATGGTGGGAATTCTCTAAGACATCAGGTTAAGAACCAAGAAAATTAGAGGTCACCAATGTACATGACCATCTACTACCTGTTCATCTCAAGAGTTGGTGGGAATAACCCAAAGAACACCATATTGAGAATCTGAATGTATAGTGGTCACTAGTGCACACTAACATCTATTTCCCACTCATCTCAAGATGCCAATGGGATTTCTCCCATACCTAGCTAATAACTAGGGTGATTAGAGGCCACCTGTGTACACAAACATATACTACTAGTTCATCTCAAGAGTTGGTGGAAATATTCCAAAGAACACCGAATTGAGAATCCGAACATATAGCGGTCATCAGTGTACATGACCATCTACTACCTTCCCGTCTCACAATGCAATTGAGATTTCTCCCATACTTGGATGAGGCTCAGAATAAATAGAGGAACCAGTATTAAAGCATCATAGATATCAATCTTGACTTTCCCTCTCCATGAGGGATGCATTTTCTTCTACTCCAAGTCTTATGTGAAAGTATTCAAACTTTTTCCTCAGAAGAGGCTTGGTAAGAATATCTGCATTATGGTAATATATCAAAACATGTAAGTCAACCACACCTTTTTGTACCATATCCGAAATTTAGTGATATCGAATCTCCATATGCTTGGTCTTATTGTGAAATACGATATTCACTGACATATATATTAAACTTTGATTATCACAGTGAATCACACTGGTTTCTAGAATTTAACCAAACAATCCTACAAGGCATTTTCTAATCCATACTTCTTCCCAAATTTTTGCACTAGATGCCATATACCCAGCCTCTGTGGTGCTAAGTGCTACTGAGGTCTACTTCCTACTACACCAAGAAATCACTGCAGATCCCAAACTGAAGCAACATTCAAAATTGCTCTTCTTATCTGCAACACACCCGGCCCAATATAAGTAATAAATTTAGGGGTCAATATCATATCACATCCTGAAGCATGTCTTAGAACATATCCCACAGTGCCACGTAAGTATCTAAGAACATGTTTTGTAGAAACCCAGTGAATCTTGCTCAAATAACTCATAAATGAGCTAAGGGTATTCATAGTAGAACATATATCTAGTCTGGTTTTTGTTAGATACATCAGAGATCCAATCAACTAAAGATACATGGTGGGATCAATCATATCATAATTTGAAGTAGACTCTTTTAGTTTCTCGAAATTTGCATCCATCGGGGTAACCATGGACTTGCAGTCCAACATCCTCAATCTCTTCAAAATATCATTGATTATTTTCCTTGACTCAGGAAAATTTCCTTGTTCCTATACCATAATTCTAATCCCAAGAAGTAATGCATCACTATGAGGTCCTTCATTTCAAACTCAGAGGCAAGCTTCTTCTTACACCATCCAATTATTTTCTCTTTTCCTGTGAGAAAAATGTTGTCCACATACAGGACCAAAATCAATGGGGCATCATCTATAATATTGTAGTAAATATTAGGATCTGCATCACTCTTGGTGAATCCCAAGTTTACCAAGTATCTGTCTAATCATCCATTCCAAACATGAGGTGCTTTCTTGATTCCATATAATTCGTTTCTTAGTTTACATAGGTGAGAATATTTCTCATGGAAAATAAACCCTTCTAGATGTTCAATGTAAACTTTTTCCTCTATAATACCATTTAGGAAGGGGGTATTTACATCCATATTAAGAAGCTTTAATCCCATAGCTAAAGAAACAAAAATGATGGTTTTGATGGAAGTATATCGAGCTACAAGAGAAAATGTTTCATCATAGTCAATTCCATTTTAAGAGAATCCCCGTGAAACAAATATGGCCTTGTGTTTTTCCACGCTAACATATGCCCCTTGTTTAATCTTGAAAATCCATTTGGATATCACTACTAACTTCCCATTAGGTATTGGTACAACCTACCATACATAATTCTTCATGATAGATTGGAACTCCTCTGTCATGGAATCCTTCCAAACTTGCTGTCTGGATGCTTCTTCATATGTGGTAGGATCCGAGTCAATTATGTGACTCATCAATGCTACATAAATCGAGAACCTATGAGTTATTTTTATTTCTTGATGGATTATGTGTGGAGCTTCATGCCTCTCATCATCCTACAATGTTTGTTGGTCTCATCTAGGTATTTTTTGGCTTACTTCCATATCTGTGGGAGCATCAACTAGCTCAACTAGATCAATGGGATCGATCAGTTCATTCTTTTCTTCAGACTCCATCTTAACTTTAGGAGGGGGATATGATCTCATCTCTTCATCATCATCGATATCCACATCCGATCCTTTTTATTTATGTATACCCATTTCTTATTCAAATCTTAGATCTCTACTGACTTCGATCTGCCTTTATCATGGGATGTATATTCTATAAACCTTTGAAGAATCATTGTATCCCATGAATGTTCCCTTCTTTCCTAAAGGTTTTTGTTTCATCCTTTTATCTTTGGAAACATGAAAGTAGACTGGAAAACCAAAGATACAAAGTAAGTATCAATCTTGGTGATGAACAGGTTCATCAAGGATCCTTTAACTTCCTTGTTTGAATCAAGACAATAGTGTCATCAATGTAGTCACTGTCATCATGCTTGATCTAGTCAGGATCTTAACTTTATTCTTCCTTGTCTTAGGAATACTTCATCAAGTTTCTATCATAATATGCAATAGAACATGATCCTCATCTTTGAGGGATAACTCCCTCTGTCTCTCAAAGATTGGATGAGTAAAATTTGTCCTCCAGAATTCATTTTCTAAGATTATAACAAGAAATAAACTACTTTCCATAATCATTTGAAGTAGCAAAGAGACCAACATATGTGGAAGCCATCTGCTTATAGTCACAAAATCTCTACATGAGATCACTCTGGATATGAGAGTCATGCTTCTAGAGGTTTTTCTCTTCTGCTCCATTTCTATATCAATGGGATCACTTGTCCTTGTAGATGAAGGAATTCCCTACAATTTAAATCTCGTTAGATGGTTAGGAACATTTCGTAATCAATGTATCAAAATTAATTTATCCAATAATGTACGCATCTTTTAGTCATTTCTTTGACACAACACACATATGGCCATTATTTGGATGTTTGTGGTATGCATTATAGCATACTATCAAGAGTGTGTACTATTTTAATTATTTCATAAAGGAAGTGTCATCCTATGTTGATGTATTTGTAACTTCGGAATGTATTTCATATATTGTATTTTATTAGTCCCCGATTTTCCTATCAGTAGAATCAATAATGTAAAAAAGTCATGTAATTTCATAGAAGTTAACCCTCCTAGTTGATCAGGGGTCAAAGTCCCCATAGTTTTGGGGAACTAGGGTTATTAGAATCTCCTAGAGAAGTCGAACTTGGTAATTTATTGTTAAGTCAGAAACTAGTATAAATAGAGAGTGAGCCTTGTTAGATTTTTATCATCAAGCTAGCAATACATTAGGATCTTTTAACCGAGAGAATAACAAGCACAAAAATCAAACACAAGAGACAATGAACACAGTGTTTATCCTCGGGGAAACCATAAATGGTGAAAACCCCGCAACTTCCTCAGAGATAGAATCAACACCAAAAGTAGAACCCAAAACAGTAAGTGATCTCCTGACAGCAGTAACCTTCTTTCTATCTAGCCCCAGTGTCTTCTCCTTCCTCAAATATGCGCTACAATTGAGTGTGTATAAGATGTGTGATAAAAAGAGAGGCCAACTATCTATTTATACTAATTCCCCACTTGACTAAACCCTACTAGGGCCAACCTCTCTAGGAGAGTCTAATAACCCTAGTGCCTCGGAACTGCGGGGACTTTAACCCTTAGCCAATAGGAGGGTTACCCACAATGACTTGACATGACTTGTTTACATTATAGAACTTCTCGATAGGAACATCAGGGCATGACATGAATCAAGTACATCTCGGAATAAAAATTAGGTTACAATATATAAGAAATACAAGTGAAATACATTCCGAAGTTACATATACATCAACACTCCCTCTTAACTAGGAAGGTATTCTTTCGACACAATT
The DNA here is from genome assembly GCA_001517045.1 of Pseudotsuga menziesii. NCBI lineage: Eukaryota > Viridiplantae > Streptophyta > Pinopsida > Pinales > Pinaceae > Pseudotsuga > Pseudotsuga menziesii. The sequence goes on from LPNX010656788.1 coordinate 191,130, forward strand.
TTTAGCACAAGTATTCTTCTCTATATCTTCTAGATCATCATCGAGTCCTCGTCATATTCAAGTCTTCTTCATCTTCAAGTCATCTTCATCTTCAAGTCATCTTCATCTTCAAGTCATCTTCATCTTCAAGTCATCTTCATCATCGGATCTGGATCACCACTGGACATCATCACTAGATCTGGATCATCACTTTATCTTGATCACCAGTACTGGACATCATCACTGGATCTGTATCATCACTCGATCTGGATCATCACTACTCAATCATCATCATTGGATCTAGATCATCATCACTGGATCTGGATCATCACTGGGTCATCATCACGAGTGCTATCTCTTGATTCTTCTCATCATAGGAATCTCTACAGAACCAACCCTTTTTCATGCTAGATGTACATCTACAGAGCCAGTCCTTTTTCATACTGGATGTATCATCACAAAGCTATTCATTTTTCATACTAGATGTGGCATATACATAGATGTAGTCCTTTTTCATACTGGATGAGTCTTCATAGAGCTAGTCCTTTTTCATACTAGATGTGGGATCTACCCAGAGCTAGTCCTTTTTCATACTAGATGAGTCTTCACAGAGCTAGTCCTTTTTCATACTAGATGTGGGATCTACCCAGAGCTAGTCCTTTTTCATACCAGATGAGTCTTCAGAGAGCTAGTCCTTTTTCATACTAGATGTGTCTTCACAGAGCTAGTTCTTTTTCATACTAGATGTGGGATCTACCCAGAGCTAGTCCTTTTTCATACTAGATGAGTATTCACATAGATAGTCCTTTTTCATACTAGATGTGTATTCACAGAGCCAACCCTTTTTCATGATGGATGTGGGATCTACATAGAGCTAGTCCTTTTTCATACTAGATGTGTCTTCATAGAGCTATCCCTTTTTCATGCTGGATGTGGGATCTACACAGAGCTAGTCCTTTTTCATACTAGAAGTGTCTTCATAGAGCCAACCCTTTTTCATGTTGGATGTGGGATCATCACACACATCTGACAATGGAAGGAAACAATCCTATCACCATGTCATAGCTCTTACATCCGACCATGGAAGGAACCAATACTCTCACCATGTCAGAAGGGAACAACACTTATATCTAACCATGGAAGGAACTAATCCTCTCATCATGTTAGAATGGCACAACACTTACATCTGACCATGGAAGGAACTAATCCTCTCACCATGTTATAATGGCACAACACAAACACATCACTTCCTCTTGGGAGGAATCTCTATCTAGAGAACACCAAGCTTCTCCCTGAAGTACTCAAACTTCACCCTAGCCAATGGCTTAGTCAACACATCAGCTATCTATTCATCCGTTGCAACATACTGGAGCTTCACTGCTCCTCTCTACACTATATCCCTGATATAGTGATACTTGATCTCGATATGCTTCAATTTTTCATGGAATACTGGATTCTATGACAACTTTACACAACTCTAGTTGTCACACTATATACAAGTAGCATCTTACTGGAGATCAAATAAATCAGATAGTAGCTTCCTCAGCCATACTACCTCACAACTAGATGAACATGCTGTGACATATTCTACTTCAACTGTACTCAGTGCCACACAAGATTGCTTCCTACTAAACCAAGAGATCACATCTGATCCCATATTGAAGCAACACCCTGAAGTGCTCTTCCTATCGATGGCACTACCTTCCCAATCTGAATCAACATAACCCTCCAGATTAATCCTTTGATAAATCTTATACTTGAGCGCATAATCAATTGTACCCTTTAGGTATCTCAGAATGTGCTTTGCAGCAGTCAAGTGAACATGTCTCGGATCTGTCAAGTATTGGCTCAAGGTGTTCACAGCAAAGAAAATATCTAGTCTCATGTTCATCGGGTACATCAAGGACCCAATCATCTGACGGTACATTGTGGCATCAATCAACTCTAATGAAGCATCACTCAATAGCTTCAGATTCGATGCCATAGGTGTGGTTAATGCCTTTCCATCCATCATGCCAAATATCTTCAAGATCTCTACTACATACTTCCCTTGTACAAGGAAGATTCCATCCGTAGTCTGCGACACCTCCATACCTAGGAAATAATGCATCATACCCAAGTCCTTCATTTAGAACTGGGCAACAAGATTTCTCTTCGTATAAGCAATCAACCCATCCATACCTGTCACAAACAGATCATATACATATAGTAGGAGCATCACTGGGTTGCCACCTTCAACCTTGTAGTAAAGGTTGGAATCTGCTTTACTCTTGGTAAAGCCAAAACTGGATATAAAGTTATCAATTCTGCCGTACCATGTCCTGGGTGCCTGTTTCAAGCCATACAAGGCTTTCTTTAATCTGCATACATGAGACTCTCTGTCATGTGTCTCAAAACCGAGTGGTTGTTCCATATACACTTCCTCTTCCACTACACCATTCATGAAAGCAGTCTTGACATCCATTTGGTGTATCTTCCATTTCATTACTACAGCCAGAGAAAGTACCGATATGATGGAAGTGTATCTGGCTATAGGTGCAAAGGTTTATTCATAGTCTATTCCTTCTTTCTGGGAGAAACCATGAGCAACAACTATTGCTTTATATTTTTCTATGCTACCATCTGCAGCATGCTTAATATTGTAGATCCATTTGGAAGTTACAACTGACTTCCCTTTTGGTCTTGGGACAACATCCCAAACATCATTCTTCATGATCGATTGATACTCTTTGATCATAGCATCCTTCCATTATTTCCGTTCTGTCACTTCTTCATAATTGGAAGGTTCTTTATTAATGAAATCACATAGTAATGCTACATAACTGGAACAGGATCTAGTCCTCTTTCTTTCTCTGAGATTCTCTTCTACAACCCCATATATTTCCACACATTGGATAATTTCTTGTACCCAAGCAGGTTTCCTCTTGTGAGGATTCTTTTCCTGAGGTGGATCTACAGTTCTTTGTGGTTCTTCAAATTCTTTATCTTCTTTTTGAGTTTCTTCGTTCATGATTGTATCATGAATTATGGGTGCTTCTGCTTCTTCAGGTTCTTCAGCAGATTTCTTTCTGGATTTGATGTAGGATGAATCTTCGTCAAATGTTACATCCTTGCTGATGTCAATCTTCTTGAACCTTGGGAAATATATTTTGTAAGCCTTTGAGCTTTCAGAGTATCCCACAAATATACCCTTCTTTCTTGAAGGATCTAGTTTTGTCCTCTTCTCTTTTGGAATGTGTATGTACACTGGACAACCGAATATTCTGATATGGTTGACTTCCGGTTTTTTGCCAGAGAAGACTTCTTCAGGAGTCTTGTTCTTGAGTACTTTGTGTGGAGTACGGTTCTGTACATACACTGTTGTTTTGGCTGCTTCTGCCCAAAGATACATAGGAAGATCTTGATCATGAAGCATAACTCTTGCAGCTTCCATGATGGTTCTATTCTTCCTTTTTGTAATCCCATTCTGTTGTGGATTATATGGGGTGGACAACTCCCTCTTAATACTTGAGTCTTTGCACAACTCTTTGAGTTCATTTGATGTGAATTCTCCACCATTATTTGATCTAAAAGTATTGATATTCTTCTCTGTGTGATTTTCTATCAAGGCTTTGATTTCCTTGAACTTGCTGAATACTTCATCTTTGTTCTTCATGAAGTAAATCCATGTCTTCCTAGAAAATTCATCAATGAAAGAAACATAGTATACATAACTGCTTAGTAAACTTGATGACATTGGTCCGCATACATCAGAGTGGATGATTTCCAAGATTCCTTTTCCCTTCCTCTCGCTACTTGGAAATGTCTTCTTTGTGTTCTTTCCTTTTGCACATCCTTTGCAGACTCCATCATGTTTTTCTTGGATTTCTAGAAGACCTTCAATAGCTTTTCTTGCAAGTGGTAGTGCTCTCTAATGCACATGTGCAAGCCTTGTATGCCAAATTTCATTTGGTTCTACTGAGTCATGAACCAAAGCTTGTTCTGGTTGGCCCTTTAACTTGTATAGACCTCCTTCTTGTTCCCCAATCACTATTGCATCGTCAAAAGTCTTTCCCTTTGGACACATAAGAACTTGGCCATCTACGAAAGAAACCCTCATTCCTTTTGCATCAAATGCAGATATGGAGAGGAGGTTCTTCTTTAGTCCTGGAACAAATAATACATTCTTCATCTTCATAAACTTTCCAGAGTCTAGTTTATAGGAGGATTCACCACTACCTTTTATTGGATACTGGTAGTCATCCCGAAGTTTCACCTTGTGAGGTGACTCATGTTCAGATAGATTCACAAATGATTCTTTGAATCCTGTCATGTGCTTGGAAGCACCACTATCTATGAGCCAATCATTGCTTCCATGTGAAACAGTTCCCATGAGAGCGGAGATCAGTACATAATCTTCCTCACTTGAAGAATCATCACTTTCATGTCTGATTCTCTTTGTGGAAGGTTCATCATCCTCTGCAGCATGAGCATGATGTCTTCTCTTTTTTCCCTTCTTCTTTAAGTTCCATTTATTAGGGCAGAATTTGGATATGTGACCTTTCTCATCACATGTGTAACATCTAATAGTAGATAGATCTCTTCTAGGGTGTGAGATATTACCTTTGGAGTGATGATGTCTCCTTCTGGTTTTCTTGGAGTCAACTGTTAGAGATTGATCTTCATTTCCCATCTTCTCTTCTCAATCTACTATCTGAGCTTCTTCTTGAGAGCATTCTTCCCATAGTCTGCTGAACTTGACTAACTTCTTTCTGGCACAAATCCCTTGAATGAAAGAGTCCCATGATCTAGGGAGACCATTCAAGATGGTCATCGCAATCTTTGGATTTTCCACTTCTTCATCTACTGCTTCTAGTTGTTCCTTGATTTAATATATCCTTATAAAGTAAGACTGGATGGTCTCAGCATTCTGGATCTTTACATTCTTCAATCGGTTTCTCAAAGTCATCTTCCTGTTTATGTTCTTACCTTTAAACAATTTGGTTAGGGCATAAAACATAGCTTTAGGTGTCTTGAGGGAGGACACCTCTGGTATGAGGTGATCCTTGATTGAATCATCAATAATCCTATTTTCCATAACCAACTTATTCTTATGTAAGGCCTTGGCCTCATCTCCCTCTGGGATTGGAGCCTCCTCATTGATATAGGAGTCCAACTCATTTTCTTCGAGGACTGGGGAGATCCTATACTTCCAGGCTCAGAAGTTATCAAATCCCTCAAGATTTTTATCAAGCTTGGTATGATGAGACATATTAACTAAGAATCTCAAATGGAAACACAAAATATTTAGATCTTACTAGGTCAAGATGTCGCATCTGGATTTGGAGCTGAAATCCTGTAGTGCTGGTTCAGGAGCAGATTAGGGTTTTGCTTTTCCAAAGTTATGTCCAACCAAATGCTTTGAATTTGATCCCTAACTTCGATTTTGGGGAGGATATCAATCTAGGCCTGGGCTCACTAAAAAATTCCTCTTCTTTGAAAAGCCCTAATTTCCGGCAGCAGTGTCGGGTCCAAAACTGAAAAACCTCAGAATTGGATTCTGCTTCGACAGAAAAATGTGCCCTAAGGAGGAGAGTTAATACAACATTCTTTTGCTGAAAATATGTGGAGGAAGATCTACAAAGTAGGAATCCCTAGTTCCTGCAGCTACATAGTGTCTTCTTCTCATGTTAGCTCTGATACCATGTTAGATTTTTCTCATTAAGTTAGCAATACATTAGGATCTTTCAATTGAGAGAATAACAAGCACATCAATCAAACACAAGAGACAATGAACACAATGCTTATCCTCAGGGAAACCACAAATGGTGAAAACCTCGCAACTTCCTCAGAGATAAAATCAGCACCAAAAGTAGAACCCAAAACAGTAAGTGATCTCCCGACAGCAATAACCTTCTTTCTATCTAGCTCCAGTGTCTTCTCCTTCCTCAACTATGCGCTACACTTGAGTGTGTATAAGATCTGTTATAATTAGAGAGGCCAGCTCTCTATTTATACTAATTCTTGACTTGACTAAACCCTACTAGGGACGACCTCTCTAGGATATTTTAATAACCCTAGCGCCCCGAAACTGTAGGGACTTTAACCCTTAGCTAATAGGAGGGTTACCCACAATGAATTGACATGACTTGTGTACATTATAGAACTTTCCGATAGTAACATCAGGGCATGATATGACTCAAGTACATCCCAAAATAAACATCGGGTTACAATATATAAGAAATACAAGTGAAATACATTCCGAAGTTACATATACATCAACAAGCCTCTCTATTTATCCTACAGTCACTCACACTCAGCTATAGCACATGAGTGAGAGATAAGGAGCTAGGATAATAGAGAGAACAACTTCCAGAGATCATCTTACTATCTTTGGGTTTTACTGCTATCATCGGTGCTTATTCTATCTCTAAGGAAGTTGCAGGGTTTTATCCTTTATGGTTTCCCTGAGGAAACTATTTGTGTCTATTGTCTCTTGTGATTGATTGATATGCATGTTATTCTCTCAGATAATATCCTAAGATAATACTATCTAAATTGATAAAAATATAACATGGTATCATAGCTAACCTAAGAAGAAGAAACTATGTAGCTGCGGAAGCTAGGGATTCTTACTTTTTGGGTCTCTCTCCATAATCCATCAGCAAAAGGAGGCTAGGATGAATCTCCTTTGAAGTGTGCATATTTCTATCGAAGCAGAATCTAATTCTGAAGACTTTCAGTTTTTGACATACCACTACATCGAGAAATTAGGGCTTTTCACTGAAGAGAAATTTTTGAGTGAGCCCAGGCTAGGATTTCTCTCCTCCTCAAAATCGAATTTTAGAGAAAAAATTCAAGGTTTTTGGTTGAGTAGAACTCCAAGAAATTCAAACCCTAATTTTACCTGGAACCAGAAAACCAACACTCTAGAAGATGAGCTCCAGATCTAGTTTTTAGCTTCTCAAATTGGTAAGATCTAAATCTTTTGTATTTCCATTTGAGGTTCTCAGTTAAGATTTCTCATCACACCAAGCTTGATGAAAAGCTTGAGGGAGTTGATAACTTCTGAGCCTGGAAGTATAGGATCTCCCTGGTCCTAGAAGAAAATGAGTTGGACTCTTACATCGGTGAAGAGGTTCCAATTCCAGATGGAGATGAGGCTAAGGCCTTACACAAAAATAAATTGGTCATGGCTAAGAGGATTATTACTGATTCAATCAAGGATAACCTCATACCATAGGTTTCCTCCCTAAAGACACCTAAAGCAATGTTTGATGCCATGACCAAGCTATTTGAAGGGAAGAACATAAACCAGAAGATGACTTTGATGAACAAATTGAAGAATGTGAAGTTCCAGAATGCGGAGGCCATACAGTCATACTTTACAAGGGTCTCCCAGATCAAAGAACAATTTGGAGCAGTGGATGAAGAAGTGGATAATGCAGAAATTACGATGACCACCTTGAATGGTCTCCCTAGTTCATGGGACTCTTTCATTCAAGGGATTTGTGCTAGAATAAAGTTAGTCACCTTCATTAGACTATGGTAGGAATGCTCACAAGAAGACGCTCGAATAGTGGCCAAAGAAGAAAATATGGGAAATGAATATCAAGCTCTCACAGTACACTCCAAGAAAACCAGGAGGGACTATCATCATCCCAAAGGTAAGCATTCTAACCAGAAAGATAACTCTAGAAAATGTAACAAAGATATATCTAAGTACAGATGCTTTACATGTGATGAAAGAGGACACTTTGCAATATATTGTCCCAAGAATAAGAATAGCTCTCACAAGAAGAAGGACAACAAAAGAAGACATCATGATCACACTACAGAGGATGATGAACATTCCAGAAAGAGAATCAAACAAGAAAGTGATGATTCTTCAAGTGATGAAGAATATGTTCTGATTTCTTCCCGCACGGGAACTATCACACATGGGATCAATGATTGTCTTATCGATAGTGGAGCTTCCAAGCATATGACAGGATTCAAAGAATCATTTATGAAATTATTGTCGGGCACCCAATATGCAAGTGAATTACAACTAACATACAGAGTGTACAATATTTATTGTCAACCCAAGGAAGTCTTGTATTTCAAGGATAACATGCACAATATATGCTTAAACACTCAATTACTGTAATTGAACAATCCTATCCTCTGTTCGGCTATGATCATCCCAAGAATCTACTTAATCTAGTTACCTTCTAAGCAATGCAATCATAATTACCTTCTGTTGTTCTCGATCTAAGAATGGAAAGATGAAATTCACATCTAGATTACAATTGCAAAAAAAGGGAAATCTTGTTTCAATCCACTTAACGATTAACCCAACTATCTTAATCTCATTATTCTAGAAATCCAAATACATAGATTGAACATTATTTTAGAGATTCGAAATACAAAAATTGAGTTGAACTGTTCTATGAATTCAAAGTATAGGAATGAAGTTCTGCAATCATAAAAATAAGAGACAAGCTGCAAAGGTTCATGGAAACAACAACTAAAAGATCTAAGGATGAACAGAGTTGTTACAGTTACCACACAATTTGCATGACAAATAATTACCTAATCAGTCGACTGTCACACCATGCCACTATAGATATCCAAGAGATGCAATCACAACACACTGTAAATCCACAACTTGTTACATCTTCCTACAAAGAAATAAAATTAACATAACATCACACAACAAAATAATTGAAATGCCTAATTTAACTCAGCGATCCTTGTGGAAGGTGGGCGTAGTCTTCACACAAAGATGCTGTATGAACACATGCAATAGCCTTTAGATATAAAGTAACTCCTTGTATTAAAAGACAGATCGATTACACAATTCATCCTCAAAGCTAATACAATGAATTGATTATATGTTCAACAACCCCTGGTTTGAAACAGTTCTCCATATTTATACAATGTAAACCATAACATCCTATCCCTATTATGGGGCAGCCATGAAGATCTCTGATCTTCAAGTGCCCAAAATGACAACAGCTGTTACAACGTGGCAGGATGAAAAATAGGAAATATAGGAAAACTGTTAATTTCCCCAGGAATGACGATATCCTTAGATTATAGCTATACATGAGCAGCAGTGCACTATTGACCTCCAAGTATGATGCATTTTGTTAGAGCTACCTTTGCATAGATTTTCCTGTGATATCACACTGGAACCGCATTCCTTGGGCAATGGTAGGATGGATGGTGATCAGCTTGAGCGATGAATGGCCATCCTTTTCGTACATGTTTAGCCCGATCTTCCTACTTTCCATATATCTCAAAATACCTTTATAAACCATCATATGTTAGCGCATTGAGAGATATGAAGCCTTAATTATCACAATCATAAGTATTAATAAAATAAAACAATGACCAATCATACCTTGGTGGTTTGAAGAGTAGAGTGGGGGTAAAACATTTATTTGGCATATTGCTCAATGGGGTAGGATAGGACAAAAAGAGGTAATTAAGGATGGCTAAAAGGGTTCATTTCTGGGCCCAACATCTTCACCCAACTGTCCTATTGCATGTCCTCATGCAACAACCTCCATCATTCTTAATCCGAATCTTGCACTGTGCTTTGTTCATGGAGAAAACAGAAGTTGTAGGGGAACTCAGATGTCCCTTCTTTTTCTATGAACCCTCTATGGGCAATCCAATATCTCCAGCATCACTGCTCCTTTTCCTTGGTTAGTGAGAAGTCCATCCTGTATGGTTTTTCTAGCCACCAGATGAGGGGAAATTTAAATTTTAGGCCCAACCAATTAGCCCCACATTCCCTGATACATCCAACATAAACCTCGACCCTGGAAAGTGCCTATTCAAAATTTCTAAAACAATAGGGGTATCTGCTCCTGAGTGTGGGAGAAGCAACCTACCATCTGTGCTTACTTCCTTCCAACGCTGCTTGTTGGTGTATAGAAATATGGTTGGTACAGGTAGAAATAACTTCCTCCTGTAGTTCCATTATGTACCGAGTCTGGATGGGGCATGAGAGCAAACTCTTGTGTTGAGCAAGAAAAATACCTGAATTTTGAGGCTTACTTCAAATCCATAGATTAGAGTGAGCTTCATTGTGAGAAAATGTTTGAAAAGACCCTTCCCACTGAGCATGATTGCTCACAAAAGAAGCAAAGGCCCTCAACTAAACATCTCTTGAAAATGGGACAGGATTTGAATGGTGGTCTAGAGGGCAGGCCATCTCATGCAAATATAATTCACACAACAAATTTTGATCTTCAAAATTGCTTCTTAAAAACGTTTCCAAAATTTTTGCTGAGGTTGTTATCTCAAATGACCTCCCTTCTTTCATACCTCTCATCTTAAACCAAACAAATTTTTCAAACAGAAAGACAGGGTGAGAAGAAGAAGGTACCCTAGTGCCCAAGAGTTTTTGAGAAAGAGCATACATCTGCTCTTTTTCCTTTTGCATAGACTGGAACTTTTTCAGCTCCCTTAAATTTCTCTGTAGCTCCTCTTCTCGAAGTCTTTGGGTCATATGTTCTTTTGCCCATTTCTCCTCCAGTCTCTTGATAATATTTTTATGCTCAGTAAGGGAAATTATCCCTTCTTGGTATTCCTCCACCTGGCTCTTCCATTTTATTACCTCCATTCTCAGAATTGAAATTTCTGCTATAGGGTTTAGGGTTTCTTCTCCATAATGCTCCTCCTTGTCAGAATCTAGGTCAATGAAGTTTTGAAGGGGATCAATCCACACCTTGTCACTTGATGTGCCACATTGAAAATCCTACACATCTGAAGCTATTTCTGGGGGTGCTGGTTCTTGTGTGACAACAACCTTTTCTGGACTCTCTTCAGCAACAACATCCACCACTCTTGGAGATGTTGGTTCTTGTGTAACAACATATTCTTTCTGGGGTTATCTCGTGGCAATTTTGGCAGCTGACTGTGAGGATGTTGGTTCTTGTGGAGCAACTTCCTCCTGAATTTTAATTCCATTTTCTACCTGATTATCAACTGCTATTTCAGCTAGAGGCTGTAAGGCTACTGGATCTTGTGTGACAGAGCCCTATTCTTCTTTTCCCTCCTACTGCTGAGATTGGATGTCTTCTTCAGTATGCAGATGTTCCTCAAGGATTTCAGTATCACCTAAGGGTTGTGTTTGAACTTGTTCATCTTCACTCCAATCCATATCATGAATGACATCCACTTCAGGGTTGTTTTCTTGTTGCATTTCAAGAGTCCCTACTGCAACCTTCAAGGATGTTGGTTTTTGTGTGACAACATCCCGACTCACTTCTTCATCACCCTGCTGTTGTGGCTCCTCTTCTATAATTTCTGTGTCATGGGACAGTTCTGGAGTTGTAGTACAAAATTATTTATTAAACTCTAGAGTGCCCTCAATTCCTGGTTCTCCTCCCATTTGGACAACCACTTGGGCAAGCACATTCAAGGATGCTGGTTCTTGTGTGACAGCACCCTATTCAACCCCATCATTGATTTGCTGTTGTGTTTCCACTTCTATGATTTCTATATCATGGGAGGACTCCAGGGTCACAGTGCAATCTTCATCCATACAATCGGGAATAACTTTATCCCTTGGTTCCTCTGTCCCAGAGTTAGTGGCAATTTCAGCAAGAATATTTGAATATGCTGGTTCTTGTGTGACGGCATATTTTTTCTCTGAAACTTCCTCCATTGTAGTTGAAGACTGTTGTGTTGTAAATGCATGAATTACAATATTGTGGCCCGATTCCTTAAATATTTCTCCATAGGTGGGACAAACCACTCTTTCTTATTCATTGCCAGGCTCGGTAGGATTTGATCCTTCCAATTGATCTACAGCCTCCACCAATGTGTGCAGCTTCCTTTCACCCTATTTTTTGCATGCTTCTTTCCAAGTTTCCAATTCCTTTCTGAGTGTTTGGACTTCCTCTTTTAATAGCCTATTTTAGAACAGAATTCCTTCAATTTGGGGTTATTCTTTGACCGGCCCCAATGGGGCATCAATTGGTATGGGTTCAAGAATGGGGAACTCAATTTGTGCTTCTAAGGTTGCCCATCTTTTCCTTGTTGCTTCTACTACTGCAACCGACTTGGTTCTTTTCCTTCTTATTGGTGGAGATATCTTAATTTCATCCTTTGATCTCTTCCTTTTTCTTTGTGGTGCTGGAGTTTCTGGATTCTCAGCTGAGGTAGAAGGAATGTTCCCAGTTCCAGCATTTTCTTGTTCCTCTGGATGTTCTTCCTCAATCAAAGTTCCTCCCCACTCAGGTGAAGAATCAATGGTCACCAACTTAGTATTTTCTGTTGTTTCCATGTCTCTGTCATCTTCAGGTTCAATTGTCATAGCATCTAATGCTGCTCTAGTTTCACCCTCTGCTGTCAGAGCTACCCTATTATTTAGTTCTTCCACATGGTTTTTATGTACATCTTCTCCCAATTGTTCTACTTGTACCCCTGGTTGATCCTCTGATCCAGTCTCTTCTGCCCCCCCCAACTATATTGGAGGGGCTCCGATCGTCCTGTTGTGCTTCATTTCCCCCCAACTGTGGATGGACCTGCTCTTCTTCTATTGGGATACCAGGAAAAGGAGCGGGTTCCTGAACTTGAGCTGTGAATTGCTCCCAGGTTATATTGTGTTGAGCAAGGGTCCTTAATATTATTAACTTAATGAGGCCATGGTGGGTCAGTGAGGAGAGTGGATGTTTGGAAACTCGAACAAACCCCGCCATGTGATGTAAATCATTGAGAAAATAATATGGAATATTTAACAGAACCCTGTGACAGAGATGAGATAGTAAAGGGAATTCAGAATTATAGATTGTTTGGTACCTACCTTCACAGGTGATTATATATTTCTTGAGGAAAACAACGACTTGATTCCATGGCTATGGAAATGACTATAATAATATCCCCCTTTTTGTCGTTTGAACCTGCTCCCCCTCTATTAGAAAGTCCTGTACTACTGCAGTAGTGGGGACTCAACGTCCAAACCAAGCCCTTCCCACCTGAGGAATACCAGTGACCTCAGCCATGATGGCTTCAGAAACTTCAATGCTCAAACCCCAAGATTTTGAGTGAGTTTCTGTGAGGTTCATAGAAAATTATAAGGTTGATTCACGGTGAAATCGATTCAGATGTTTGAAAAATTCCATCCAACCGACAACTTGAAAGATAGCGAAGAATGCAATGTTTCTTCTAAGTTCTCGTGTGTTTGAAGGTTCATAACGAGATGGAATCCCCATGTTGCTGACTTCGGAAGTAGTTTGCAGTTCAACAGATTACAGACTCTGACAATGGAGGTTACAGCACAGAGTATGCATGAACCGCTGAGAGGAGAGTTAGGAAAATTTGGAAAGTTTCAGTGCACTGAATTATTTGAAATTTTATTCCAAATTGGGAAAGGTGGCAGTTATTAGGTAGCATAGTTAGTCTTTACGCCGCATTGGAAAAGAGTTTAATCGATGTAATAATGGGCATAAAAAGGGAGGTACGACTAATATTGTCAAATCATATTGATACTTAATCAAGTGGTTAATCAAAGCCATACCTTCGGAAATGTGCACTGGATGTCCTTTGGAGAATAATAGAACGTGTGGTTGTAGACATTGCAGAAGCTGAACTTGTGCGTTGTGCAGTCATTAAATATAATCATTATTACAAAGGTAGTGTAATAACTCTTTCCGCTGGTGAAGCAAAAACCATCGTGTTAGAATGGTTAGAAATATGATAAGTATTACATTATAGGTCAAATTGTCGGCATCAGGAGTCAGAGCCATATCTAGAGGAGTTGATAGCGTGCAAAAAAATCTACTAATAACATAGGAGTCAAAGCTGCAGGTCATAAAGAAATCGAAGCAAAGACATGGCCTTCAGTGATAGCAAAATCAGCTAGAAATAACAGTGTTACAGCTGCCGAAAAAGATGTCGTAGCTGGTGGAAAAGATGTCATAGCTTCCAGAAACGATGTCGCAGCTGCCAGAAAAGAGGGAAGAAAATGTGAAGCGAATGAAAAGTGACTACGCTGCAGCTACAGAAAAAGGGATTTTATGGTCAAAAGTAAAACGGGGTCACAGCATGTGGAAACGGAAGAAGGTGGAGTTTTATGGTGCAACAGCTGCCGGAAATGGTGTTGAGGCCATCGGAAAATGGTGTCGTAGATGTTGGAAAAAGGTGTTGTAGCTGCCGGAAAAACAGTGTTGCAGCCACTGGAAAAAGGTGTTGCAGCTGCCGAAAAAAGGTTGTTGCAGCCATAGGAAAAATGGGTGTTACAACTGCCAAAAAAATTGTGTCATAGCTGCCAAAAAATGGGTGTCACGGCAGTGACAAATTTATTTAAGGAAAAAAAAAAATTTGGTGTAGGAAGACACAGAAAAAAAATGAATTTTGGTCGACAGGCCCGATCCGACCACCATCCTTGGGCGCTTCCCTACAAAATTTGGAAAAAAAAATAGATTAAGTGTAGAAAGAAAAGATAACATAACAAAAAAAAGTAGCAATTATTTATGTACAATGATTCATACGCGATTTACAGTGATCAATTAAGGATTGACAGAGGCAGAGAGAAATTCCTGCCCTTGTGCTAGCTGGTAATCTGGATCAGCAGCAATTTGTGAGATAAATGCATCCTTTGAAATTGGTTTATGGTACAGTCACAGCCTGTGACCATTGGCAAATAATGGTGCGTGGTTTTCATCGATAGTTACCAGGCAGACTGTGCCGTTATCAAATACCATGTCTACTAGGTATGGGCCCAACCATCTTGTGCATAATTTTCCCTTGAAATCTCTTTTGAATCTGGAATCGTATAATAGTGCCCGGTATCCCTCACATAATACCTTCTTTTTAATGAATCGGTCATGCCATTTGGATATCTGTTGTTGAATTAACACTGTCTGGTCCACTGCAGCTAATCGATTCTCGTCCAGTTCATTTAGTTGGTTCAATCTTCTTTTCTGGGCTTCAGTTACATCCAGGTTTACTTCTGTGGCCATTTTCAGGGTCTTGATTTCAAATTCAATTGGGAATATGGAATTTTTTCCATACACTAAATCGTAAGGAGAGAAACCTGTGGTGTTACGCCAAGTGTGCGATATGCCCATAGTGCTTCCGGAATGTTGTTAGCCCAATCTCTATGATGGCTCTTAAATGTCTTGGTAATCATAGCTTCAATAACTTTATTAGTGCTTTCCACCTGGCCATTGGCTTGGGGATGGTAAGGTGAAGCTACCCTATGTTGAACATGATACTTTCGTAGCAGAGCTTCAAATTGATGTGACATGAACCATGGTCCCCCATCAGTAACTACTTCCTTAGGTACCCCAAAATGGGTAAATAATTCACTGTATAGGAATTCGATCACAGCATGGTCATTAGCTTTCACCAGAGCTACAACTTCTACCCATTTGGTCATATAATCAGTACAGACCAAGATGTAGGGTTTTTGCTTGGAATGAGGGCTGATAGGGCCAACGAAATCTAGAGCCCATCTATCAAACGGTTCAATTACTGATTGTGGTTGCTGAGGTATTTGATCTAATCTATTGGGCTGACCCATCCTTTGGTAGTTATGACAATACTGAACATATATTTTTGCATCCTTAAAAAGAGTTGGCCAATAGTAGCCCATTCTTAGTGCTTTGTGTCCTGTCCTTCCTTCTGCAAAGTGTCACCCACAAGGTTCATCATGGCAGGGCTTTAGTTTATGAAAGATTTCATTTTCACTTACACATATTCTGATTTCAAGATCAAGACCCATGTAAAAGAGATGACCGTTTACCCAAAAATACCTGGCACTTTGCTGAATGATTTTTCTCTTTTCTCTTTTAGACATATGTGCCAAAAAAATTTCTGCAACCAAGTAATTAGTGACATCTGCATACCAAGGGGAATGAGATGAAACTACGAATAAATGTTCATTTGGAAAAGAGTCCTCAATAGGCAAATTAGCATCACTGTTAGTGAAACGAGATAAAAAATCAGCGACAACATTTTCTTTTCCATGTTTATCTATGATGGTAATATCAAATTCCTGTAATAATAAGAGCCATCTAGTCACTCTGGCATTAGTGACGAGTTTGTTCATTAGATATTTAATGGCAGAGTGGTTAGTGTGCACAAATTTAAGATATCTAGTAATATAGTGTCGAAATTTGTTAATGGAGTAGACAATAGCTAAGAACTCCTTCTCAGTGACAGTATAATTAAGCTCAACAGGGGCTAAGTTTTTATTAATGTAATAAATTGCATAAGGTACTTGACCATCTTGCTGTCGTAAAACTGCTCCAATAGCGATATCAGAAGCATCTGAAGAAATGTGGAAGGGTAGGGTCCAATTCGGCCCTCTTAAGATAGGAGCTGTGGACAACTTCTCCTTAATCTTAACAAACGCTGCCTGGCATTGCTTCATTCCAAACAAACTACACCTCCTTCATTAACAGTGAAAACAAAGGAGAAGCAAGTTTGGAAAAATTCTCTATAAATCTTCGGTAGTATCTAGCATGTCCTAGGAAACTTCGCACCTCTTTTTGAGTTGCAGGAGTAGGTATATTTTTTATTACCTTGATTTTTGAGGGATCTACCTGAATACCATCAATAGAGATGAAGTGCCCTAATACTACTCCTTCACTCATCATCATATGGCACTTTTCAGTGCTTAAAGAGAGCTAGGTCTGTTCACAGTGAGTTAAAACTTTTTTCAAATTTTCCAGTGCTTCTTCAAAATCCTTGCCATAAGGAGTGAAATCATCCATAAAAATTTCCATACTGTCATTAAATAATTATGAAAATATGCTAATTACAGCTCTTTGAAATGTTGCTGGTGCATTGCATAAACCAAAGGGAAGCACTCTGTAAGCAAACGTTCTCCAGGGACAAGTGAAGGTAGTTTTATCTTGGTCTTCAGGAGAAATCTGAATCTGATTGTACCCGCTAAACCCATCCAGGAAGGAGAATAACTTCTTCCTTGATAGGGTGTCGATTACTTGATCAATAAAGGGAAAGGGAAAGCGGTCTTTTCATGTGGCTTTGTTTAGCTCCCTATAGTCGACATAGACTCTCCATTTACCATTTTTCTTGGGTACAATTACGAGTGGGGAGACCCACTCGCTATCTGAAATAGGATATATGAATCATGATTCCAAGAGTTTCTGAATTTCTTCCTTCACTATGTCCCTAATATTGGGTTTTTTATTCATCGTTGAGGCTGGCACACAGGCCGAGAGTCGCTTTGAATATAAATATGATGGGTGCATAGGTTAGAGGGAATACCCCTCATGTCTGTATACTCCTAGGAAAATGCCCCCTTGTGTTCTTTCAAAAGACTGATCAGGTACTTCTGTTCATCTAAGGAGAGGCTGGGGTTAATATTCAGGGTTTTTCCAGACTCTACCTCAATGGAAATACTTTTTCAAGTTTTTCAATACTGGGATTATGTGTGTGTCACCAACTAGTGCTTCTTCTGTGATATTTTCTTGTTCTTCCTTACCCAGAGTAATGTTCAGGAGTTGATAAAATTCTTTATTAACTGAGGTGGATTCACTGATGAAGTTATTAATGGCATCATCTTCAGTTTCATCTTTAAAAGTTAAGGCTTTCCCTATAGTTAATAGTGGCTGAACGCCCTCTTCTTCCTCTGGATCCATCCATAAAGAAGTTTCAACTTCTAGGCTCGGCTGAGCTGGAGGATAGAGAGTGAGGTTCTTAGTCTCGGTGCCATCTGATATGGTCATAGACCCAGATCAACAGCTGATGCAAGCATCAACTGTGGCCAACCAAGGGTTTCCTAGGATCAATGGGTGTCCTCCCAGCTGCGACTTAGGTCGTAAAACCAAGAAGTCAGCAAGATACTCCCAAGAGTTAACTGAGATGATGAGATCATCCAGAATTCCTTCAGGTTTAATGGTGGATATATTTGCCAGTTCTAAAACAATGGGGCTTGGCCTAAGATTAGCGAGCCCAAGTTTCCTTATAGTTTCGATTGTCATGACATTAATCGCTGCCCCTAAATCTACTTATACATTGGGTATCTATGTATGCCTAATCTGCACAATGACAGTGGGATTCCCAAGATCATCATATTTGGCCAATAGGGTTTTTCCTTTTATTAATGCAGATAATTTCCCTATGACGTGGACAATGGGAGGGTCTCTGGGTTTCCTCCCTGGTTTCTTTATGCACAGGTTCCGAACAGTTCTATCATAGATAGGTACATCTTGGAGATCTTGAAGCAGGGGGATTTTAACATAAAGATTCTTTAACTCTCCTAAGAGGTTAAACTGGGGTTGTCCCCCTGCCCTTGGTAGCATTAATCTCTCGGGATACAATGGTTGTCTGATCAGCTGGGTAGGATGTGTATTGCTAGATTTATCATTCTTTGTTTTGGCTGTCCCATTAGTGGGATGTTCAACATCTTCAATGATGGGGGTCGTATCAGATAGATGTCGTGGATTCATCCCTTCTTCATGTATAGAGGGTGGAACATCTTCTATGATTACAGGCTCTACTATTTTCCCTGACCGTAAGTGAATTTCATTGCAAGGCATAGGATAAAGGGAGTAGGAAGGCATGTTGACAGTCTCAAATTGATGGACTATTTTATTGTTTGGGTTAGGATTAGATTGAGCAGGAAGCTGAGGTCATATCGGTACATTAGGGGCAGAATTGTTCTGCAACTGCATCTGCGACTACTGATGAGAGTATTGAGGATATTGAGGATATTGAGGAGGGTATGGTTGCTATTGATGTGGAGGTTGTTGAGGAAACTAGTTCCCTAGATAGAAATTCCTCCATCCAGGAGACCAAGAAGTTGGTTGGTGTGGTGGCTGTGTCCAAGGATTCCATGAGTTATAATTGTGCATTGAAGGTTGAGAATGGTTCCACTGAGAATAAGATGAAGGGAATTATGTATTCACATTTTGCATATTATTCTAATTACTCATATTATTCAAAAATGGAAACGAGTCTAGGGTCATACCTTGGTTTCGAGGCTACCAAGGTTTCTTTTATGGAATGAAGTAGGCCGGTTCCACCTGTGGAGTTGATGCCTGCAGAACAATCTTCACTTGGATAAGTGAGGGGAATTATTTTGTGTTGTGGTTTAGATTGCACAGCTAACACACTTCTACCTTGTCAAGTGGGCACTCCTTCAGAGGGTGCTTCTTTCTACATTGAGGGTAGAACACACCTAGTGTGAGGTCCTCTACTGCCTGTTTTTGCTTTGCCCTCAAGACATTCATTTCCGAGGAGATAGAGCTCATCATTTATGTTTTGAAATTTTCAAGGAGGTTTCCTATCTCTGCATGGGTGGCTACTCCATTAGATGAATTATGTGTTCTGTCGAAGACATCGCGTTCTAGCTTATCCCGTTTGTCTCACCTGTTATTCATGGAAGACCCCGTGGAATATCTTTTGCATAATTCCACAATATTTTCGAAAGAATCCTTGGAGATATCCCCCTTTCCTAACAAGTTTAACATATCTAGGCAATCATCCCTAATCCCACGAAGCAGGATTATCTTGAGCACATCTAACCCCATGTTCGTCTGTCCAATTCTTTGCACATTGTATAAGAGCCTCTCTACAAAATATTCCAGGCTTTTGTCTTCCTTTTGCACCATTTTGAACAATTCTTCTCTTTTGTCCTTGGTGTTGCAATATTCCTGATATTTCTCCAGGAACACCTGTTTCATCCTGTCCCAATTAGTGACAGTTCCACCTCCTAGGCTCATGAACTAGTGTAATGCATTGTCCTTCAGAGTCGCAAGGAAGAACTTAATCTTCTGTGCATCGGTGACATAGTCGTAGCGGCGACAGAGGATATCAAACTTGAAAATAAATTCATCTAGATCCTCTGCCACTTTTCCATGGAAGAGAGGCAACATCGATGGTGATATATTTTTCATAGGGGTTGTTCCTTTTGGCTGCTGAATTGGGAATTGAAGTGTAGCCACCATTCCTTTAGGCAGGGAATGATCTTCATGATGATGGTTTTCCCCCATTACCTCTTCCTCTTCAGATTCATGTCTATTACTTATTTCTTCTTCTATTTTCTCGTATTCGTTCCTCTCTTCATTCGTTTCTTCGTTCCTCTCCTCGTTCTTTTCTTCGTTCCTTTCTTCGTTCTTTTCTTTGTTCTTCTCTTTGTTCCTCTCTTTGTTATTTTCTTCGTTCTTCCACTGATTAGAAATATTCTGGTGGAACTATGTCCACTCTTCTTAAGTTACAACCTTCCCATAAATTTGGTAGATCATGCTTCTACCAGCAGATCCGGTTGTAGCAACTTTGTCCTCTTCTACAGGGATAATTGAGGATGTCGCAACTGCTCATGTGTTCTCCACTGTGGACCTTGACGCTGCCACCCCAATATCGACAGGGATTCTTTTGATAGGCGTTTCCTAATGGCAAGCCCTAGTGGATGAATCAGTTTTGTCAACAAGATCGTCAATGAATGTCCTTTTGCCCAATTGTGGACCTCGACCATGACCTCGAACACCTGCACTGTTGGTATTTTGTGGGGTTTTGGGAGTTGAAATATGATCACGCTTTACCCTTCTTGTATTCATGCAACCCAAATCATTACAACGAAAAATAAAAGAGATTGAATATAAACAATTACGGGATGCAACTAATGATGGTGTTTAATTTTTATCCTCCCCGAAAACGACGCCAAAATGTTGGACACCCAATATGCAAGTGAATTACAACTAACATACAAAGTGTACAATATTTATTGTCAACCCTGGGAAGTCTTGTATTTCAAGGATAACATGCACAATATATGCTTAAACACTCAATTACTGTAATTGAACAATCCTATCCTCTGTTCAGCTATGCTCATCCCAAGAATCTACTTAATCTAGTTACCTTCTAAGGAATGCAATCATAATTACCTTTTGTTGTTCTCGATCTAAGAATGGAAAGATGAAAGTCACATCTAGATTACAATTGTAGAAAAAGGGAAATTCTGTTTCAACCCACTTAACGATTAACCCAACTATCTTAATCTTATTATTCTAGAAATCCAAAGACATAAATTGAACATTATTCTAGAGATTCAAAATACAGAAATTGAGTTCAGTTGTTCTATGAGTTCGAAGTACAGGAATGAATTTCTGCAATCATAAAAATAAGAGACAAGCCGCAAAGGTTCATGGAAACAACAACTAAAAGATATAAGGATGAACAAAGTTGTTACAGTTACCACACAATTTGCATGAGGAATAATTACCTACTCAGTTGATTGTCACACCATGCCATTACAAATATCCAAGAGATGCAATCACAACGCACTATAAATCCACAACTTGTTATAGCTTCCTACAAAGAAATAAAATTAACATAACATCACACAACAAAATAATTGAAATGCCTAATGTAACTCAGCGATCCCTGTGGAAGGTGGGCCCAGCCTTCACATAGAGATGCTGGATGAACACATGCAAAATCCTTTAGATCTGAAGTAACTCCTTGTATTAAAAGACATATCGATTACACAATTCCTCCTCATAGCTAATACAATGAATTGATTATATGTTCAACAACCCTTGGTTCAAGACATTTTTCCATATTTATAGAATGTAAACCATAACATCCTATCCCTATTATGGGGCAGCCATGAAGATCTTTGATCTTCAGGTGCCCGAAATGACAACAGCTGTTACAACGTGGCAGGATGAAAAATAGGAAATATAGGGAAACTGTTAATTTCCCCAGGAGTGACGACATCCACAGATTACAGCTATACATGAGCAGCAGTGCACTATTGACCTCCAAGTCTGACGCATTCTGTTACAGCTACCTTTGCATAACTTTTCCCGGGATATCACATTGGAACCGCATTCCTTGGGTAATGGTACGATGGATGGTGATCAGCTTGAGCGATGAATGCCCATCCTTTTCGTACATGTTCATCCCGATCTTCTTGCAGTCCATATATCTCAAAATACCTTTATAAACCATCATATGTTAGTGCATTGAGAAATATGAAGCCTTAATTATCACAATCATAAGTATTAATAAAATAAAACAATGACCAATCATACCTTGGTGGTTTGAAGACTAGAGTGGGGGTAAAAAATTTATTTGGCATGCTCAATGGGGTATGATAGGACAAAAAGAGGTAATTAAGGATGGCCAAAAGGGGTCATTTTTGGGCCCAACAATTATCAGAACATGAGTCACCCCACAAGGTGAAACTTGGGGATGACTACCAATATCCAATAAAAGGTAGTGGTGAATCCTCCTACAAGTTAGACTCTGGAAAGTATATGAAAATGAAGGATGTCTTGTTTGTACCAAGACTAAAGAAGAACCTTCTCTCCATCTCTGCATTGGATGCAAAAGGAATGAGGGTTTCATTTGTAGATGGCCAAGTTATTATGTGGCTGAAGGGAAAGACTATAGATGATGCAGTTTTGATTGGAGAGAAAGGGGGAGGATTATAAAAGCTATAGGGAAAACTAAAACAAGCCTTGGTCCATGATTCAGTAGAGACAAATGAACTTTGGCATAGAATTCTTTCACATGTGCACTATAGAGCACTACCAATTGCAAGCAAAGCTGTTGAAGGTCTTCCAGAAATATAGGCAAAGCATGAAGGTGTTTGCAAAGGACATGTGAAAGGAAAGAACACAAAGAAGACATTTCCAAGCAGCGAGAGCAAGGAAAAAGGAATCTTGGAAATCATCCACTCCATTGTATGCGGTCCAATGTCATCCAGTTCATTGAGTGGGTATGTATACTATGTTTCTTTCATTGATGATTTTTCTAGGAAGAAATGGATATACTTATTGAAAACCAAGATGAAGTATTCAACAAGTTCAAGGAATTCAAAGCCTTGATCGAGAACCACACAGAAAATAAGATCAAAACCTTTCGATCAAATAATGGCAAAGAATTCACATCAAATGAATTTAAAGAGTTATGCAGATATTCATGGATTAAGAGGGAGTTTATTCATGGATTAAGATGGAGTTTACCACTCCATATAATCCACAACAGAATGGGGTTGGAGAAAGGAAGAATGGAACGATCATGGAAGATACAAGGGTAATGCTCCATGATCAATATCTTCCCATGCATCTATGGGCAGAAGCTGCTAAAATAGTAGTGTATGTACAGAACCATACTCCACACAGATTACTCGAGAACAAGACACCTAAAGAATTTTTTTTCGGCAAGAAAGCAGAGGTCATCCATCTCAAAATATTTGATTGTCCAGTGTACATACACATTCCAAAAGAAAACAGGACAAAGTTATATCATTCTGGAAAGAAGGGTATATTTGTGGGATATAGTGAAAGCTCGAAAGCTTATAGAATGTAATTCCCAAGATTCAAGAAGATCGACATTAATAGAGACATAGATTTGATGAAGACTCCACTTACACCAAATACAGAAAGAGACCAATTGAATACTTTGAAGAAATAGAAGTACCCAAAATTCAAGATACAACTATGAACGATGCATGTCAAAATGAAGATCGAGAAATAGAAGAACCCTAGGAACCTATAGATCCACCCTAAGAGAAGAATCCTCACAAAAGGAAACTTGCATGGGTACGAGAGGCTATCCAAGGTGCATAAAGATATGGGCCTGCAGAATAAATGCACAAAGAGAGAAAAAGAACCAGGTCCTACTCCCATTATGTATTCCTATTCTGTGACATCATGGATAAAGAACATTCCAACTTTGAAGAAGTGGTAGAGAAGAAAGAATGGAAGGATGATATGATTGAGGGGTTCCAATCGATCATGAAGAAAGATGTTTGGGATGTTGTCCCTAGACCAGAGGGGAAGTCTGTTGTTACTTCCAAGTGGATCTATAAGATCAATCATGCTGTAGATGGTAGCATAGAGAAATATAAAGCAAGATTTGTGGATCGTGGCTTCTCCCAAAAAGAAGGAATATATTATGAATAAATGTTTACACCTATAACTAGATACACTTTCATCAGATCAGTACTTTCTCTAGCTGCAGTAATGAAATGGAAGATACACCAGATGGATGTTAGGACTTCTTTCTTGAATGGTGTAGTGGAAGAGGAAGTGTATGTGGATCAGCCACTCGGTTTTGAGACACATGATAGGGAGACTCATGTGTGTAAATTGAATAAATACATGTACAGTTTGAAACGGGCACCCAGGACATGGTACGACAAAATTGATAGCTTCTTATCTAGTTTGGGATTTACAAAGAGTAAAGCAGATTCCAACCTTTACTACAAGGTTGAAGAAGGGAACCTAGTGATACTCCTACTCTATGTAGATGATATGTTTGTAACAGGTGTAGATGGGTTGATTGTTGATACAAAGAGGAAGCTTGCTACTGAGTTTGAGATGAAGAACTTGGGTATGAGGCACTACTTTCTAGGCATGGAGGTGTGGTAGAATGCAGATGGAATCTCCCTAGGAAAAGGGAAATATGCAGTAGAGATGCTAAAGAGGTTCAGGATGATGGACTGTAAGGCCATGAACACACCTATGGCATCAAACCTGAAGCTATTTAGTGATGCTTCATTAGAGTTGGTTGATGCTATGATGTATCATCAGATGATTGGGTCTTTGAAGTACCTGATGAATACATGAACAGACATTTGCTTTGCTGTGAACACATTGAGCCAGTTTCTGATGGATCCGAGACATGTTCACCTAATTGATGCAAAGCATATTTTGAGGTACCTGAAAGGTAAAATTGATTATGGGATCAAGTATGAGGCCAATCAAAAGATTAACTTGGAAGGTTATGTTGACTCAGATTTGGCAGGAAGTGCCATTGATAGGAAGAGAACTTTGGGGTGCTGCTTTAGTATGGATCAGGTGTGATCTCTTGGTTTAGCAGGAAGCAGTCTTGCATGGCATAGAGTACAACCGAAGGAGAGTATGTCACAGCTTGTTTGGCTAGTTGTGAGGTAGTGTGGTTGAGGAAGCTACTATCTGATTTATTTGATCTCCAGTTGGATGCTACTTGTATATATTGCGACAACCATAGTTGTGTGAAGTTTTTAGAGAACCCGGTGTTCCATGACAAGTCGAAGCACATCTAGATAAAATATCACTATATCAGGGATATGGTGTAGAGAGGAGCAATGAATCTCCAATATATTGCGACGGATGAGCAGACAGCTGATGTTTTGACCAAGCCATTGGCTAGAGTGAAGTTTGAGTACTTCAGGGAGAAGCTTGGTGTTCTCCAGATCAAGGTTCCTTCCAAGGGGAAGTGATGATTCCGTGATCCATTCTAACATGGTGGTATGCTAGGCCTCCCATGTTCAGATGTAAGTGCAGATCCATTCTGACATGGTGGTAGGTTGGACCTCCCATTGTCAGATGTAAGTGCAGAGCCATTCTGACATGGTGGTAGACTAGGCCTCCCATGGTAAGATGTAAGTGCAAATCCATTCTGACATGGTGGTAGGATGGGCCTCCCATGGTCAGATGTAAGTGCAGTTCCATTCTAACATGGTGGTAGGCTGGAAATTCCATGGTTAGATGTAAGTGTAGAGCCTTTCTAACATGGTGGAAGTCTGAGCCTCCCATGGTCAGATATAAGTGCTGAGTCTTTTCGACATGGTCGCAGGTTGGGCCTCCCATGGTTGGATGTGATTGCTAATCCTTTTTGACATGGTGGCAGGATAGGCCTCCCATGGTCGGATGTGAGTGCTAGTCCTTTTTGACATGGTGGCGGGATGGGACTCCCATGGTTAGATATAAGTGCTGCATGAGCCTTTCTGATATGGTGGTAGGATGGCCTCCCATTGTCAGATGTGAGTGCTGGGCCTTTGTGACATGGTGGTAGGATGGGCCTCCCATGGTTAGATGTGAGTGTTGGGTGTGCCATCCTGACATGGATACTGGATTTGTTCCTACCATAGTCAGATGTAAGTGCTAGGTGGGCCTTTCTGAGATGGTGGCAGGCTGGGCCTCCCATGGTTGGATATAAGTGTTGAAGAAGATGAAGGCCTACCTGGAGGCTAGGCCTACAACTGGCATGGAAAAGGGCTAGCTTTATAGAAATTACTATGACGAGTAGAATTGAGAGATAGCACCAGTTGATCGAGATAGCGAAAACAGTGATGATGACGATCCAGTGATGATCCAGCTTTGATCATGATCCAATGATGATGTAGTGATGATCCAGCTTTGATGATGATCCAGTGATGATCCAGCTTTGATGATGATCTAGTTTCGGCAATGATCCAGTTTCGATGATGATCCAATGATGATACAGACTTGATCTAGAGAAGAAGACTTGTGCTGATGAAATGTTTCAAGAGAATACCTTCCTAGTTAAGAGGAAGTGTTGATGTATTTGTAGCCTTGGAATGTATTCACTTATGTATTTCATATATTGTATTTGATTAGTCCCCAATGTTCCTATCGGGAGAATCAATAATGTAACCAAGTCATGTAAAGTCATAGAGGTTAACCCTCCTAAATGATCAGGTGTCAAATTCCCCATAGTTTCGGGGCACTAGGGTTATTAGAATCTCCTATAGAATTCGGCCATGGTAAGTTATTGTTAAGTCGAAAACTAGTATAAATAGAGAGTGAGCATCTCTATTTATCACAAAGTCGATCACACTCAGTTGTAGCGCATGAGTGAGAGAGAAGGAGCTAGGATAAGAGAGAGAACAGTTGTTAGAGATCATATTACTATCTTTGGTTTTTACTGCCTCCATTGCTGCTTATTCTATCTCTGAGGAAGTTGCGGTGTTTTCTCCTTTATGGTTTCCCCAAGGAAAATATTTGTGTCTATTGTCTCTTGTGATTGATTGCTGTGCATGTTATTCTCTCAGATAAGATCCTAAGATAATACTATCGAAATTGATAAAAATATAACATCCTAGATGAGTTGTCTAGCATGAAAGGCTGATTAAACAATCATGTTCACAACAAATACTACATAAGCCTATTATTCATCAATAAAGGAACTATATCACATGCTCAAGTACTTCCTGGATCCAAGAATGTAGATTTGCATAAAACATATTCAAAGCAACCAGATCTAATCTACCAGAGCATGTAAAATCAATTTCTTTATATCTTTTGTTCTTTTGTTGATGGGTTTCCACATCCAAAGTCCATTGGTATTCATATGCTTGCTGGAATATCATTACAATTTGGATCTTCATATCATTTCTTTAGTATGGAGAGTATTAGAAGAAGAAATATGAACAATCATCATTCCTTGACTTCTTATGAGGAGTTTCTTCATCAACATTAGTGGTTGAGGCTTCATGCTTCCTCTTGTTTACACTAAAACACTTGTTTGCGCTAAAACACTTGTTTGCACAATGGCCATATTTCTTGAACTTATGGCAATGTATGTGTGATAAGTCCTTCTTCTTTTCCCTCTGATCTAGAGAATACATAGCTTAGTGCTTATGTTTCTGAAAATTCCTTCCTTCCCTTTCCTTTCTTGGAATTAGAGATGAAGTATTGATTCCCCTCGAATTGAGGACCATGGAGTCTTTTCCTTGCTACAATCCTGGTCTCTTCCTAAGCGCAGTCTACCCATAATTTGTCAAATTTGGGAATCTTGGTTCGACCACTTATGGTTGGGATGAAGGACTCAAAATATGGGGGAAGACCATTTTTTTTGGTCATGATAAGATAATTTTATTCAATGTTATATCCAGTGGACCTTAGCTTGGCCCGAAGTTTGGTGGTCCTCATGAAATACGAGGCAATAGATTCAAACTTAATCATCTTCACATTTGACAGTTGGTTCCTCAATATGAGAGTCACATTGATGCTACTGTGGTAAAATAACTTCTTCAATGTATGGAACATCTTTCTATATTTTTTGTTTTTTGATATTTGTGGAACCAAGTGATCTTTAACTGAGTCCACCAGAATCCTTCTTGCATTTGCATCACACTGCCTCCACGAGGACTTTGGTTCTTTCGCTTCTAGTTGTGGACCTTTCTCATTAAAAAACTTGAAGAATAATTTTCTTATAGTATGAGAATAACCCTGTGATTTTATTATATGAAGTTTGTATCCCCATCAAGATGATATTCAACCTTCATTCCAATTATCTTGTCTGTAGGTCTAAACCAGAAACCCTAGTAGGAATTAGGTCAAAAATAAATTTTGAAATTTAATGAAGCTAACCTTATTGATAGATGAGCCATATCAATGTGATTTGAGGGAGGGTTAGGTTGAGCCAAAAATGTGGTGGGAAACCTATAAAAATTGATGCCCTAGTTTCTTCTTGTAGTATCTTGCAGTGTCTCATAATGTCCCGTAGTAAAAAAAATGGAAATTATCAAAATTTGGTGTTTCTTTCACCAAAAGATGTGCCTCCCCTAGAGGAGAGTTTCCATAGATATTTTCAACTGAAGAGATGAGGGAAGGAATTGGAAGGTCAAACCCTAGCTTTCGACAATAGCCTATTCTAGAACTACTCTAAGAGCATGCTAGTTTTTACAA
The DNA here is from genome assembly GCA_001517045.1 of Pseudotsuga menziesii. Classification (NCBI taxonomy): domain Eukaryota; kingdom Viridiplantae; phylum Streptophyta; class Pinopsida; order Pinales; family Pinaceae; genus Pseudotsuga; species Pseudotsuga menziesii. The sequence goes on from LPNX010656788.1 coordinate 219,491, forward strand.
GATTTTAAAAGTATAACTTAATTACAAATAAACAATAGGATCTCTATAAACAAAGAACATAAGATTTTATCATGGGAAACCCAATCGGTAAAACCATATCAAACCTTCGTATAGAGATAATAGCTCCTTAGAAAAGAGAGAAGAAGAAAGAGAGAGAAGATGTCTCTCTAAGATACAACCTCAGAAAACACTCTCATTGACTAAAGTAGAAAATCTTTCTATTGGATAAACTTTCTTAGTGATAATGAAATAATGAGGAGGGGCACCTTCTATTTATATTGATTTTACAAGTGAAATATTACTAGGGCCAACCTATGTTGGGGAAACACAAAATATATTTATTTTGTATTCTTTTCTTATGTATTAGCTCCCTATGATTTGAATTGATTATTTCTAGGGTTTACATGAGTGATTACATCAGTATAATCTCCAATATAAGGTACAAGGAAATAGAATACAAGTACAATAAGAATAACTTCCGATGTTGCACAAATTCCAACACTCCCTCTCAGCAAGGAAGGTATTATTAAGATATGGTCATCATCAACATCGCGAACATTTGGGTCTTCTTCTCTACATATCATTTGTATTGATAATCTCTATACATACTGAAGGTTTTCAACACTGTATTTGTCTATCAATAGGTGTCATCGAAATATGATCCACTCAGTCCATCAGAGAATAATCATGTGTTATAAGTTTGTCTCTACCTGAGAACCTAGACATGCTTCTCGTGGCCATATACTATTATTTCATCTCAAGTGATGGTGGAATTTCTCCTACACCAAGTTGAGAACCATGGCTGGTTGGAGTTCTCTAAGACACCAGGTTAAGAACTAGGACTAATAGAGGTCACCAGTGTACACGATCATCTACTACCGGTTCATCTAAAGAGTTGGTGGGATTACTCCAAAGAACACCAGATTGAGAGTCTGAATGTATAGTCATCACCAGTGCACACTACTATCTATGTCCTACCCATATCAAGATGTCGATGGGATTTATCCCATACCTGGATAAGAACCAGGGTGAGAAATGACCACCTATGTACCCGACCATCTACTACCATTTCATCTCAAGAGTTGGTGGGAATACTTCAAAGAACACCAAATTGAGAATTCAAACATATAGTGATAATCAGTGTAAAAGGCCATTTGCCACCTTCACATCTCACAATGTCAATGGGACTTCTCCCATACCTGGTGAATATTCAGAATAAGTAGAGGCACCAATGTAAAAGCATTATAGATATCGGTCTCGACTTTCCCTCTACAAGAGGGATGCATTCTATTATACTCCAAGTCTTCTACAAAGTATTCAAAATTTTTCCTGAGAAGAGGCTTGGTAAGAATATATGCAGTCTGGTCATCTGTTGGAACATACTGTAACTCAACCGTACTTTTCTGCACCATATCACAAATGTAGTGACATCGAATCTCTATATGATTCATCTTATCATGAAATATGAGATTCACTAACATCTGTATAAAACTTTTATTATCACAGTGAATCGTAATTGGTACTAGAATATGACCAAACAATACTGCAAGGAGATTTCAAATCCATACTGATTCTCGAGTTGATGCACTGGAATCCATAAACTCACCCTTTACAGTGCTAAGTGATACTAAGGTATGCTTCCTACTACACCAGGAAATCAATGCAGAGGCCAAATTGAAGCAACATCCGGAAGTAATATTCTTATCTGCAACACACCTGACCCGATCTGAGTCAGAAAATCCTTGCAATATAATATCACATCCTTAGGCATATCTTAGACCATATCCCATAGTGCTACGTAAGTATCTAAGAACATGTTTTTCAAAAACCTAGTGAATTTTCCTCAAATCACTCATAAAGTGGCTATGAGTATTTACAGTGAAACATATATCTGTTCAAGTGTTTGTCAGATACATCAGAGAAACAATCAATTGGAGATACATGGTGGGATCAATCATATCATAATTTGAAGTAGGCTCCTTCAGTTTCTTTAAATTTGAATCCATCGGGGTAGCCATGGAATTGTATTTTTATTTCTTGATGGATTCTATGTGAATCTTCGTGCCACTCAACATCATAAAATGTCTCTTATTTCCATCTAGGCCTTATTTGGCTTACTTCCATATCTATGGGAGCATCAATTGGCTCAACTAAATCAATGGGATTGATTTGTTCATTCTTTTATTTAATTTCCCTTTTAAATTCTAGAGGGGGATATGATCTCATATATTCGTCATCATCGATATCTCCATTAGATCCTTTTCCTTTTTGTATAGCCATTTCTTCTTCAAAGGATACATCCCTAGTGACTTCGATCTGCCTTTACCCTGGGATGTATATTCTGTAAGACTTTGAAGACTCACATGAATGTAGACTAGACAACCAAAGATATGAAGTAATTATCAATCCTAGTGATGACCAGGTTCATTAAGGATCCTTTAACTGCCTTGTCTAAATCAAGACAACATTTTCATCAATGTAGTCAGTGTCATCATGCTCGATATGCTTAGATTAAGTTAGTTTGAATGATAGTGAGGTGTGTGTCGTAATAATTGCTATTATTTCCAAATAGGGCCTCGAATCTTTAAGAGACAACATTTGTTATCTTTTTAGATTGATTGCGATCTCTAAATATTGTAGATGTTATTTTTTAGGGTCCGAAAACAGATTCTGGTAGTTCCTTAAAAATGGCACTGTAATCGAATTTTTGGTTGTTGTTGGAATAAGGAAACAAAGTAATCATACTCTGTGGGTTTCCATGAATTTATTTGGTTCTAGATAACCATTTCCTATTGAGATAATCTTCACTGGATATACAAATATAATCCTGTTGTTGAGTCTTATTGGGGAGCAAGTCAATTGATCATTATACTTGATCAATTGATCTCTGGTAACTTGGATTTGACAATGAATCTCTAGAATATTTGAAGATTTTATTAGCACAGGAATTACTCTTAAATAATATGAATCAAAACATGGTTTTACTTACTATAGCTACTAATGGAATGTCGATGGTTGATCTCAGTTTTGAGGAGCTTGAAGTGACTAAAAAGGCCAACTCCATCATCGGTTTTGGCACCACTGGGATCAAGCTCTCAAGAAGAACCCCTAGCACGTAATACAAGATCTCATGGATGCCTTCATAGGAAAAGTCAAATAGAGGGGGAAACGTTTCCAGGTTGGTTTTAATCCATTGGATTGAACAAGGAATGGTCATGATTTAATATGGAAGTTAAGTTTGTTATGATAAATTCAAATAATTTTACACCGTAGATCAAAGTCTAATAAATGGTGACTGAGTGTGAAGTTTAAATTCATTTTTCCTGTCACAATATATATCTATATCTCAATCAAGGTTTGGAGAATAGATTTGCACTATTCAATTTTTATACAGAGGAAATATTTTACTGTTCACCTGGTCGCTATCAATTGGTATCAGAGTGTAATTTTGATTGGGTGAGGTGTTAGTATTAAATGTAGCGAAGAGTTTATCTTTCATGTGTATCATTGCTATAATACTAAGGTCATTGATTGAGATCTAAGAGTGATCTTTCATGTCAAGTTATGGCTTATCAGGTTGGAAGAAGAGGTTGAGGAGGTATAAGGCCTATAGAAAATGTTGAGGTAACGAGATTAATGCAGCATTTGGAGGTGAGCCTAGATGTCATAGAAGGTGACAGACAAAGGGATCCTAATAATGTTAGTGAGGATGAAGAGTCTCAAGAAGAAGAAACTACAGCTCAATAATCAACTAGTTATAGGATGTTGAAACAAGTTTTTGGATCAACCTCGAGACTTGAGCCTGATGTGTCAAACTATAGTGGTAATTTAAATCTTGAAGAGCTTGTTGACTGGATCAATGATATGTATAAGTTATTTCACTATGAGGAAATGAATGATGAAAAGAAGGTGAAATTTGTTGTGCCAAAACTTAAAGGGAATGCATCTTTATGGTAGGACGGTGTACATGCAAAACAGAGAAGGAAGAACAAGCCAAAAATCAAGAGTTGGAACCAGATGATTACTAAAATCCAAGGTAAATTCCTACCCCCAGATTATAAACTCTCTTTATTTAGAAAGATGAAAAATCTTAGGAAAAGCCCGATTTCCATAAGAGAGTACACCGAAGAGTTTTATAAAGTGAATATAAGAGAAGGTTATGTGCAAGATACTACATAAAAAATTATCTAGATAAATGAATGGTTTGAGAATGGATATCCAAGATGAAATTAGCCTGCTGACTCCAAGGATAGTAGAAGAATCTTACCATCTTGCTTTGAAACCAGAGGACAAGATTGCAAGGAGGAAGTCAAATAGAGGAAGACCTACAACCCAAAGAAAAGTAACCAATAGTTCAAGTCATCAAGAACATCAAGAGGATGAATTTAAAGAAAGCGGATTCTCTCCTAGAGGAAGAGGCTAAGGAAGAGGAAAATAATTCAAATGCTATAAATGTGGCAAGATGGGACATCGATCTTTTAAGTTTCCATAGAACAAGGACATAAGATTAAGAAATGTTGTTTTTACTGCAACAGTGGAAGGAGAAACAAAGGAACAAGAGGTTGAAAGTGTACCAAAGATAGGCGAGTCTCTTTTTCTATAGAAAGTGTTGTTGAAGTTAGAGAAAAAGCATGTTGAACCATCTCAGAGGAAAACATTATTCAAGACCATGTACAAATTAAAGTTAAAGGGAAGTGTTGCAAGGTAATAGTTGATAGCGGAAGTATAGACAAATTGGTATCCACTAAATTGGTAGAGAAGTTATATCTAAAGAGGACTAAGCATCCAACACCATAAAAGGTTTCATGGCTTCAAACGGGCCATGAACTATTGGTAAATGAAAAATGTGAGGTAGATTTACAATTAGGCATCTACAAGGACATAACTCTTTGTAACGTGATGCCAATGGATGTGTGTCACATCTTGTTGGGTAGACCTTGGAATAATGACATAAATTCCATACATGAAGGTAAGAGAAATGTCTACAAGTTTAAAAAATATGGGCTGAACCAAACTTTGTTGCCATTTCAAGAAGAAGAGACAGCTGGAAACAATGATCCAAAAGCTTTGCTAATGAGTGGCAAGCAATTTCTACAACAGAGGGAGGATAATGAGGTAAGTTTTTCTTTGGTTTGTAAACCTAGGGTACTATTTAAAACTACTAAAAGTTTGGATATTCCTGTTGAAATTCAAGATATTTTAAATTAGTTTCATGATATAGTAGTGAATGATTTACCAAGTAAATTTCCAGCTAAGAGGGGTATCAGTCACCATATTGACTTGATACCAGGATCAAACTTACCAAACAAGGATGCATATAGAATGACACCTCAGGAAAATGAATAAATTAGAAACCAAGTTCAGGAGTTGTTAGATAAAGGACTGATCAGAGAAATCCATATCCCATGTGTTGTACCAACAATTTTAATCCCAAATACGGATGGAACCTGGAGGATGTGCATTAATTCAAGATCCATCAACGAAATAACAATTAGATATAGATTTCCATTGCCTAGAATATATGATTTACAGGACTATGTAAAGGGTGCAAGGTATTTTTCCAAGATTGATTTGAAAAGTTATTACCATCAAATGAGAATCAGAGAGGGAGATGAGTGGAAAAAAACATTCAAGACAAACGATGGATTGTATGAATGGCTTTTCATGCCATTTGGCTTATCAAATGCACCAAGTAATTTTATGAGATTAATGAATGAGGTGTTGAAATACTTTATTGGAAATTTTGTCATAGTTTATCTTCATGATATACTAATATACAGTCGGTAAAAAGAGGAACATTTGAGGCACCTGAGTCATGTATTAAAGAAATTGCAACAAGAGAAATTGATAATAAACTTGAAACGTGTTCATTTCTAAAGTATGAACTTGTATATCTTAGTTTTTTCATTTTCGAGGAGGGATTAAAGATGGGCCCTGAAAAAGTGAAAGCTATCCAAGGATGGCCTTCACCCAAGAACATTTTTGAGGTAAGAAGCTTTCATGGACTATCTAGTTTCTACATGAAATTTATAAGAAATTTCAGCAAGATTAGTGCACCCATAATTGAGCTATTAAAAAAGATAAGAAACCATTCAAGTGGACAACTGAAGTTGAAAGGAGCTTTCAACTATTGAAGAAAATGGTCACTAAACAACCTATTTTAGCTTTACCATATTTCCAAAAACCATTTCAAGTGAAATGTGACTCCAATAGAGAAGCCATAGGATCTTTATTGAACCAAGAAGACAATCCCATAACCTATTTCAATGAGAAATTGAATGAATCCAAGAAGAAATACTCATCATATGACAAAGAGTTTTATGTTGTAGCTCAATCACTGAAGAAATGGAGGAATTACTTGTTGCCTAAAGGATTTGTTCTGTATTCAGACAAAACGCCTTGCAATACATAATGCAACAGCCAAAACTGAGTCAAAGACATGTAAAATGGGTTGAATATCTGCAAAATTTTACTTTTTTTATAAATCATATCAATGGAAAATTCAATAAGATTGCATATGCCTTAAGCAAGAGGGATTTGATAATGCAAGAAAATCAAGTGCATGTTATAGTGTTTGACTCTATGAAAGATTTGTATGAAGATGATGTAGATTTCAAGGAAGCATTTGAGGATTGTAATAATCCAGTAGTAAGGGATGAAACTCCATGGTTAGAATACCTACTACATGATGATTTATTGTTTAAAAGTAATCATCTTTGTATTCATAAATGTTCAATGAGGGAAAACTTAATCAAAGAGAAACACAGTGGAGGATTAAGTAGGCATTTTGGACACGATAAAACTCTAGAACAATTGAAACATTTTTATTTCTGGCCAAGAATGAGAACAGATGTGGAGAAATTTTTGGATAAATATACAATCTATCATCATGCAAAAGGTAAAATTCAAAATACATGTTTGTACACTCCACTTCCAATTCCCAACAGACCTTGGGATTTAATTGGCATGGATTTCATTTTCGGTTTTCCAAAAACACTGAAGGGTCATGATTCATTTTTGTTGTTGTTGTTGTTTATAGATTGCCTAAAATGGCACATTTTATCCCTTGTTTCAAAACTAGTGATGCTAGAAAGATAGCCAATATGTTTTTCAAGGAAATTGTAAGATTACATGGACTTCCAAAAAAGATTATTTCTGATAGAGACTCTAGATTCCTTGGACATTTCTGGAAAACCTTGTGGAAGAAACTTGGGACAGATCTGAGTTTTATCTCAGCATACCACCCTCATATTAATGGATAGACTGAGGTGGTTAATATAAGTTTGGGAAATATTTTACAAAGCTTAGTTGGAGAGCGTCCCAAACAGTGGGATCAAGCACTTGCTCAAGCTAAATTTTCTTATAATGACTCCCCAAATAGGAGCACATGCCAGAGTCCATTTCATATTGTATATGGAAAGAACCCAAGAGGTATTTATGAACTCAGGGATTTAGGAAGAGTCGAGAGAAGAAGTGCATATGGAGAGGACATTGCTATAGCAATGCATGAGGTCCATGAACATGTAAAATTGAAATTACAGGACAACACCATCAAATCTAAAGGAAGAGCAGATTTGAAGAGGAGAGAGCATAGTTTTGAAGTTTGTGAACTAGTTTTGGAACACCTGAGGATGGAAAGATTTCCAAGAGGAGAGTATAAAAAATTGAAATATAATAAAATTGGACTCTGTAAAATTTTCAGGAAATTTTCAAACAATGCATATGAACTAGAATTGCCATCGGGTATGTGAATATCTCCAATTTTTAATGTTTCATATTTATATAAATACAATGCAGATACAACAGAAGGAATGGTGTAATAGGATGAAAAAAGTGAAATTAGACAATAGGTCCATTGACAGAAATAAATTCCAGTTGAAGCAATACTACAAGCACATAATATCTTGGACAGGAGAGTGAAGAAGAAAACAAGAGGAAAATAGTACTTTGAGTACTTAGTGAAGTGGGTAGGCCATCAAGTATAATATTGAACATGGTGAACAATCACAATGTTTTAGAAAAGTGGTCAATGTATAGAAGAGCTCATGGATAGGATTCCATGAATATTTTCAAGTTTGGAAGCCTGATGGAGGAGCATTGGGAAGGAGAATATATATTTTTTAATAATGGTGTAATAGTTTGGCCACTTGTTTGTAAACATAAACATGTTCCATTACATGGTTAATGATGTAATGGAATTGTCTCCTAAAAGTTTTATTATGGTTATAGGGAGAGTTTATATACATAATTATTCAAGGAAGAGTTTTTCACTACATTGTCTTATATGAAGAATGCTAAATATCTATGTATATGTGAACGAATTATATCCTTTTGAGTTTTACACACCATAAATGTGGGATAATATTCATGATGAGATGGTTTACAACTGCTTTCAACTTGAAAATCTTTCTTTGGTTAAAGTGGAAAATGCTAGGTTTATGGAAACTTGAGTTGTTAGACACATTTTGTTCTTCCTTAGGGTCCATGTTCAATGATCACAAAACCAGCTTTGGATTAGTATGTTTGAATGTCTCTATAGACTGCACCCATATTGCTTGGAATTATATCAAGTTTGTTGTTGTTGCATGATATTTAGGGAGTCCCTTTGCACAACAGGTAACATAATTCTCAACATCTACACATGGAATAATAGTTTGCAACAAGTATTTTTTCAAGAGGGGAAGATCTACACTTGCCTTCAAACAGATATCAATTAATAATTCTTTCCAATTTCATGTCACACCCTATTTTGGGTATCCTTTCTTCTATGTGATGTTGATCAAATACAAACCATCAACATATATGTTTAATCCCACCTCCTACAGGATTTTAGGGACACCTTTTGAATCCCTATTTGGGGCATAGAATGGAAATCGTGCATCAAAACGAGGTTTCGAAGGGTCATGCAAGAGTGTTTAGGAAGCTTCCATGTGGGAATGATATCCACACATTCATGGTCAATAAATTTTCAAATTTGACCCCTATGTGCAAAAATTTCACATTCCCTTACTAAGCAAAACACTAGTTTCCAAAATTGACCTAAACCTGGATCCCTTGTCCATGGACCTAGAGTAGAGGGACACCCCTAGCACTATCTCAATGTCCCAAATCCAATGGATTCAATGGTTCATTGATACGAGATACGACCATAATTCTATGGCATGTTGAATCCCACCTCCTACAGGCTTTGAGGGACAACTATTGAATCCATACCCCGGGCATAGAATGGAAACCGTGCATCAAAATAGGGTTTCGGTGGGTCATGCAAGTGTGTTTAGGGAGGTTCCATGTGGGAAATCTAGCCACATGTTCACAGTCAAGGAATTTTTGACCCCTATGTGCAAAAATTTCTTAGTCCATTACTGAGCAAAACCATAGTTTTCAAAATTGACCTAAAACATGATCCCTTGTCCATGGACCCAAAGTAGAGTGCCACCACTAGTGCTATTCCTATGTCCTAAATCCAACATATTTGATGGTTTTTTGATCCAAGACATGGGCATCATTCTATGGCATGTTGAATCCCACCTCCTACATGCCTTTAGGGACACCTGTTGAATCCCTACCAGGGGCATAGAATGGAAATCATGCATGAAAATGGGGTTCTGGTGGATAATGCAAGCGTTTTTATTGATTTTCCATGTGGGAACTCTAGCCACTCATTAAAGGTCGAGGAATTTTCAAATTTCAACCCTATGTGCAAAAATTTCACATTCCCTTGTTGAGAAAAAACCTAGTTTCCAAAGTTGACCTAAAACAGGATCCCTTGTCCATGGAAGTAGAGTAGAGGGCCACCTGTAGAACTATCACAATGTACTAAATCCAATGGAGATGATGGTTCATCAATCCGATTCATGGTCCTCATTCTATGGCACATTGAGGCCCACATCTTACAGGCTTTCAGGGGACCATGTTGAATCCCTACATGGGGGATAGAATGGAAATCGTGCATCAAAATGGGGTTCTGGTGGGTCATACGAGAATTTTTAGGGATGTTACATGTGGTAATGATAGACACACACTCATGTTTGAGGAATTTTCAAAGTTGACCCCTATGTGCAAAAAGTTCACATTCCCTTGCTGAGAAAATGCATAGTTTCCAAAATTGACCTAAAAATTATCCCTTTTCCATGGACCCAGAGAAGAGGGACACCCCTAGCACTATCCCAATTTCCTAAATCCAAAATATTTGATGGTTTTTCGATCCGAGCCACGATCATCATTCTATGGATTGTTGAAGCCCACCTCATACAGGCTTTCAAGGAGACCTGTTGAGTCCCTACCAGGGGCATAGAATAACAATAGTGCATCAAAATGGGGTTTTGGTGGGTCACGCAAGCATGTTTACATATTTTCCATGTGGGAATGCTAGCCACACATTCACGACCAATGAATTTGCAAAGATGACCCCTATGTGCAAAAAGTTTGCATTCCCTTACTGAGCAAAACCCTAGTTTTTGAAATTGACCTAAAACATGATCCCTTATCCATGGACCCAGAGTAGAGGGACACCCCTAGCACTATCCTTATGTCCTGAATCCAATGGATTTGGTGCTTTGTCGATCCGATCTACGAACATCATTCTATGGCACATTGAATCCCACCTCCTATAGGATTTCAAGGACACCTGTTCAATCCCTACTTGGGGCATAGAATGAAAATTGTGCATCAAAATGGGGGTCCAGTGGGTCATGAAATCATGTTTAGGGAGGTTTCATGTGGGAACGCTAGCCACACATTCATAGTCAAGGAATTTTCAAATTTGACTCCTATGTGCAAAAATTTCACATTCCCTTACTGAGCAAAAACCTAGTTTCCAAAATTGACCTAAAAAGGATCCATTGTCCGTGGACCCAGAGTAGAGGGACACCCCTAGCACTATACTGATGTCCTAAATCCAACAGAGTTGACGGTTCATCGATACTATCCATGACCATCACTATGGCAGTTTGAAGCCCACCTCCTAGAGGCTTTCAAGGACACCTATTGAATCCCTACTCGGGGCATAGAATTCCTACCTATAGGATCCAAACAAGGGTTTCTATGGTTTATAATGCAAAGTATGGTTTACAGTGAAAACTAGAGTTACTATGATTGGCTATAGGTTTTTGTAAGCTAGGATTGGACATGGTTATTAGTCTATGGTTACCACGCCTTATTTACATGGCTCCTTCTAAGATCGCTAGAAAATTCATAAAGCTTTTATGCACGGCTCGAGCTCTTGATTAAGCCCTAGAAATCAGAGATAGGTTCAGTTCCTCCTGTGGAGAAACAAATTATCGTATTCAAGGAGATAATTATTGGATTCAAGGAGAAGACATATCCCAAATAGAGTACTAGATAATGGTCTTGGGCTATATGGCATGAGTCATGTAAATATGAATATAATACAACAAATCCATGATGAAGCTTTTGTAATTTATAAAGTTGTAGAAGTCTATTCAATTTATCAATCTATCAATACACTAGTAGAAAATGAGAAATTAATGACTAAAAAAATGACTAAAATCAGGCTATAAATGACTATGTTTGAGTTGGTGACTAATAGTAGCAAATTTCCACTATCTTATCGCTAGTCGTATTTCGCTAGTCATTAATAGCTTGAATTAGTAGTCATCAATTTATTCATTGATAGACAATGATTTAGTCATTGATAGACAATGCTTTAGTCATTGATACTCATTGATAGTCATTGATAGTTAATGATTTAGTCATTGATTTAGTCATGGATTTAGTCATTGATTTAGTCATTGAGTTAGTCATTGATTTAGTCACTGATTTAGTCACTGATTGCAACCATTAATGACCAAATATATGACTAAATAAACTACTAGATGTTAACATATTAATGACTAAGATAAATATGACTAAGATACGGGAAATTAGCTACTAATAGTAGTATATATGTGAATTTAGTCGGTTTTGTAGTCACAAATTTATGATAGGGCACGGAGGAATCGAACCACCAACCTTCTGCCTATAATTAGGCAGGCGCTCTACCATTGAGCTAGCACCCTTTAAGAAGTTGTTATTGCTTGACAATGATGATATTCAAATAAATTTATGATAGATATCAATCTACAAACTACATAATTATTACTATTACAACTTACCAGTAACTAGTATTTATGATAAACTAATTCCTGAGAGCTATGTACAATTTTCCCTGTAACTAAAGCTAATAAAAAATTAAGCAATCACCAAGTGTCACCCATTGCCGGACTTTCAAAAATCACATCATAGTTACATGAATATTAGACAACTTATCAAATGATAGGATTCAACTTTCCTATATCAAATGACCAAATTTGTTGATGAAATAAATGGTCCGATATCATGTTTCTAATTAGCAATATTTTTTAGCCATAAGTAGAATACATCCATCATCCTGCCCTTGTATTCCGTTGATTTTTTTTTCCTTGTTAGCTATTTGTACATATTGACTTTTACAGTTTTCTTGAACAGACCATATAGGTGCTTTGTGGCTTTTAATCTAGAAAACAGTTTAATTTAGTTTAGATTCTCACAATATATTCATTTGAAAACATCGCTAAGGGAATTCATATTCAAAGTTTTTAGGAGAATTGACTATTTAGATTTCATTCCTGTCACAAAAAACAAAAAACAAAAGTGTTTTCAAAATAAGACAAAAAACAAAAGTGTTTTCAAAATAAGAGACATATTGAACATCATAAGAGTGAGAAACTGGCTATTTTAACCACATCACCACCTAAGTAAGGAGTCTGTCTGAAAAGGGAATACTAGTTTCTTCATAAATACAACTGCTAAAACAGGTCATTAAATTTTATTGTGCCTTGATAACCACTTGAAGATGTACCGATATTACTTATCGAAATTTAAAATAGATAGAAAACCATTACCAATTATTTATAGTATTGCCATGGATATTACACTTTATCCAATAATACTGTAATGACATAGACCAAAACCTTTCTCTTCCAGTACATTCAAAACATTGATCGGACTGGTGACACAAAGATACTTCTCTTACAAATCGGACTCAGTACAATCCAACATGCAATGCATCAGTGGCAGCAGAGTTGAGACAAAAGAATGACACACATGCCTGCCTCTGAACCTGGTGACAGCAAAAGTTGAGAGAAAAATTGGCATACATACCTGCCACTAAAACTGGCCACCGTGCATAATTTCAACATGTTTATGTTGAAGGTGAGCACCATTCTCATCACTGATTATGTGCCTACCATTGAACTTGGTGACCTTGCATAATTTAGGCATGATTATGTTGAAGGCAAGCACAACTCTCATCGCCAATTTCATTTGCAATGCATGGGGTGACAACCTTTCTATCTGGAAACCATCTTGGTCGGTTCCCAACCAACTCATGCACAAAGCCATCTATGTTCTCTATTGTTACATTTGGCATCACAATAACATGGGAAATGTTTCCCTGGTAAGCAAGCTGCCATTTACGGACAAAAGTTTCATCCCGTGGTCTCTCAAATACAAAAGTGCTACTCAGTTCATTTAGCATTGCACTAATCCCAGCAGACCGAAATTGGTCTTTCAAGTAATGTGCATTTATAAGGCATTTATGAACCTCTTTTTGGAACCCTCGATAACCTTTCCGGTTCAAGGTGTACCAAAGAAATATGGGAGCATGCCCATTGCGACTTCCCATAATTGTTGCATCCCTAGAAGATAAATATTCCACATCCCTTGAAAGGGCATTTATGTGCTTGATCCTTGTTATTTGCACACCACATGGCATGGGACAACCAACAAACTTATGCCCAAACACACTCACACTTCCTATTGGTTTCTTAAAGCTCACCTTTGGTGGTTGTGATACAAAAATGGTAAGAATAATGAGAAAAATATTTCATTTTTGCATACTCTGTACAGTTAATGAGGTTGCACTCATCATTCACAAAGGATAAATACAACCTGTGTCCTAGCTAGATAAAACTTTCAGGAAAAATGATCCATGATTTAGTGTCTTACCTACTTCACGAAGGGCATCATTAGGCCAAATAAATCCCCATCACAATGGATATAAAAACGGTCTTGCATAAATCTCATTTCTTCAAGAGTCCGAATTACCATATCCAAATCATCTATAGCTCCCTTAACTGTGGTTCCTGTAGTTAATGTAGCAACAACTGAGATTTCAAACATTTACTAATTTTAAGAAAAAATAATTGGACAAGTAAAACTAAATATACTCCAAATTTAACCAATTCTGAAAGAACTTCCTAAAGATGCACACACAACATATGGAGTTTGACCTAGAACTGACCTGCTTTATGAAACCTTGCTTCCATGGTTATAATTGTTTGCATTCACTCTGTTTGCATTGAAAAGTAAACAGTGAAACTTACCAATATTAACATTAACAATAGCAGGCTTATCCTTGTTTTTAAGCAGCCTCTGTCTGAAATCCAAACAATCAATCTCGCCTGAAATTAGTGTATCCACCTTTTCCAATTTCATTCTGTACATCCGTGCTGCTTTGAAAATTGAGTAAGGAGTTTCCCGTGATGCATACAAAATTCCATCTGGAAAAACCTCCCTCCTGTATAAATATAATAGCACATAACAAGTCAAGAAAATAGAGCAAAGATTAAAAATGCTAAGAAATTTTACAAGGGTTTCTTTAAGGAAGGTACAAACCCGACTAAAACACCATGCAGATTTCCTTCTGTACCAAAATTTGTGATGTATCCCCAATACTCATGTTTCTCCAGTTCCCAAATACGGGAAAACCAATCCAAGACTCCAACCTCAAACTGCCTAGAGTGTACCCCATAGTTCCTCTCAATAAAAGGGTCACCAAGATTATTAATAGAAAAATGTTGGAGCTGTGCGAGTGCCCCATAATCAAAATCCAGATTGTAAGGGTAACCTGCAAACACATGCGAGATCAATGTCTGCTAAAATGTGACCAAGGAAAAAGATTTGATTAAAATTATCTAATTTGTAGTACGTACGTAAAATTAAAATTTGAAACCAGAAAGAAAGGTTATGCTGCAGAATCAAAATAAGGGCTCTTCCAAATAGTTTAAGTCATCTAGATTGCTTTTCTAAGAAATATTTCTAAATGACAATCCATATGACTAGAATCAAGTAATTTTTTTGTGATGACTGGTTTCAATAGCAGTGCTTTGAATAACAATGCTCCTATTACATACTTTTAAGACATAAAATGACAAAGGTCATGAATAAATTGTGGCTTTCTAGAATTTTTGAACGTTCAAGGAATTTGAAATAGTATTTTTTTTAAATTGTAGTAAATATAGCAAATAAAATTATAAATATAAATAAATGAAAGTAAAATGTCATACTTTATTGATTAAATCCCTTCCTACAGATTCACTTATGGATAAACAAAACCGAAATTGTTGTTGAATTTCTCCAATACAATGAACTTGATTCTATATTGTTGCACAATGATCAGCTTGAACCGATGGAAAGAGTCTTAGTCTTATACATACACCTATAGCACTAGAATTAATGTATGTAAATGAAATTTTTATCAACCTTAATATAGATATAGTTTAGAACCATAGGCCAACCCCAACTATACACCAATGCAACAGTAGTAAGATACCAAAAGCTCAAAAGATTTACTCTGGAATGCTCAGCAAATAATTGATCAAAAGCTTGGAAGAAAGATATTATGCATTATGTACTTTGCTTCAATAAAGTGCAATTTGAAAGCTTGGGGTTTCAAACTGTTTCTAATCTTGTTAAGAACAATTGCATAGATTTTGACATGGAACATCAATGCATTTACTTGCAAATGAAACATTTTTTTAATTTAAACCAACCCTTTCCACCAGAAGGACAAACACCCAACTGTGGGAAGGTTTGGATTCAAGAAAATAGACTATTTTCAATTGTCTAGTGGGAACTGAAATGAAAAATCAAGAATTTTATAAACATGAATGCCATGGCATTAAATAATGGGTATCACGGGTGTTTCTAATCTAGGATTCAAATATATAGATTTTAATGTGAAGAACTATAATGAAAGAAACAAATCATAGTTGTCGATTGGAATGGTTAAGCTTTGGATACATCTTTGAAAATAAATTAAACATGAAATCTAATATCACATTGTAAATGAGATTTACACTCTCAGCCAAGGTTGCCTATAAGCGGATTTTAAACTATTTAAATGGAGTGCAATGGTTTCCAATTTAGATATCCTAATAACCAAGATCATAAATACGTTATTTTTGCTTGCAGCTTAATTCAGCCCTAGAAATACACATCCACGGCCACACAACTGTCATCTTTCCTTTCTTACAATCAAGACAAGTTCAACTCGGTTCTTCCAAGGTTACCATATGAGAAATGCTCCCAAGGACTTGCCTCGGGGAATATATGATAGAACACCCCTGTAATTTGGAAATGTCAAAACAAAAGAACAGCTCTGAGAATATGAATCACTGTAAGAAAAACTAAAAGGAACAAGCTGGTGACAAATTTGAGGCATGAGAAAATATGCTGCAAAAGGTTTTATACTCAGAATACAAAAAGAACTAAAGGTTGAACACATCTGAATCTCTTGCCAGTCAGTAGTCCACTTTTGCCATATTATGATGACTATATTTACATGGAATCATTTCACCTTCAATAAGCCTTTTGACAGTGTTTGAAGGAAGGCCAATGAGTTCCAATGTCTTATCCCAAAAATTCATAGCAGCCTCTACATTGTGTGCTTCTACTGAAGCATTTGTCAAACGACAGTCACCAGAAAAATACAGAAAAAGTGGCCAATCATCAGCCCTTAAAACACTGCAATACTATGAAAAATTAGGATCCGTTGCAGTAAATAATGTACTTCTAGCACCTACAAAAAAACCAGACACTTGCAGCCTTTAACACATTCCGCAGAAACTAATATTGGAAAGAACCTGAGAGAGATAACTATTGATTGTGACAAATTACAGACTAGCCATTTCTATTGGCTCTAGGGCATCCATGAATGTTCCATAATATAAACATGTTATATAATTCACATACTTCCTACAAGTGAAGGTTAGTTTCTGGCTGCGAGTAATTCATGTTACAAATACATTTGGCCAGAGGAGTTACAAATACAGTTTTAGTAAACTTCTTCTAGGTTTTTGTTTTTCTCGTTTTTGCACTCAATTTGCTGGGGACAAAAGATAGTGATTGAGGAAAACATTGAGAGAAAAGATTCAAGGCTTCAATCGCAGCAGGATGCAGACCCAGACAGAGAAAAAATATTTTCTACTAAAGTCAATGTGCAAGGAGGAGTGCAATGATATGTAATTATTCTCTGCACTGTCATTCGCTCATGGGGTAAAACATTAGTCTTTCTTATAATGTTTTCTTTGTTGTGTAATGATTCATGAATATTTTTTTCTACTGATATATCCTGCTTTTGCTTTAGCAAGCATAGATCAAGACGCTTGTAAAACAAACTATTGTGCCCTATTTCTAGGCATCTTCACAACCTTGGTTCTTTGCTATAATATGTACTAGCAGGTGTTTTTGGGCATCCTTAAGCAGTTCTATTTTCTTTGTTGTAATTGGAATTAGCAGGTGCTTAAAAGACTAATCATTTATTGAGAGAAAACTAGCAGTGATAATTATATCTCACATATGAACTGCATCAGTAGATATAGTCATATCTTACATATGAATTGCTTGTATTGCATAGCATAGATAAAACATCTTATTCCTATAAAAATATGAAATACATGAAGGGTGGGAAGTACCTTAGTGTTGTGAAGATAGTCATAGATATCAGAGGCATAGAATGTGCAAATCTGAGGACCTCTGTTACTTGCATCGATGTCAACAATCTTAGATTCTTGCACCCCTGCTGCCACTGGAGTCCTTTCTTCAAATAGCTGGACTATAATAAGTATCATTGTTATAACAGTTAGCATACAAAAAATTGCAACTCACATTGAATAGTGAAAAAAATTTAAAAAACCCTTCAAATTGTGAGAACTATGTTTCTAGAAATGGGAAACAAGGAATGGAACAACAAATGGGTCTAATGGATTTGGGGTAATAAGAAGCATGAACTCCCTCCAACCCCACAGCTCACATTGAACAGTGAATTTTTTTTTAAAAACCCTTCAAATTGTGAGAACTATGTTTCCAAAAATGGGAAACAAGGAATGGAACAACAAATGGGTCTAATGGATTTGGGGTAATAAGAATCATGAACTCCCCCCAACCCCCCCCATATTATGCATTTAAATTTGATTGGTAATGCACTTTAATAGGTCCAGGACAAGAGCGGGAACAAGTATGGGATAGAAATAAGAAATGAACCCTGGATTTGGGGAATAAAAAACAACTCCCCTAACACCCTTTATATTATACATATAAATTTGATTAGTAATGGACAAATATGCTGCCAGGCAAGGAGCGAGAATAAGAATTGGAACAAAAATAAGAAATGATTCCCCGGGTCAGGTTTCTGGTCACATAGCACATGGCCGATGAAGCAAAAAGAGTTTATTCATAAAATTACCTTCCAATGGTTTGGACTTTAAATGATGCTTTGATATGTACAGGTTTTGCAAGGTTTTCTGCTCCAGCGAACCAATATCTGAGGCATTGCCGTCGATGGGTAGAGCCTCTGTAATAATTGAAGAATGAGAAGTAGTTGTATTTGAAATCTTTCCCCTTGTAGATAAAATCCTATTGCTCATATTAGAGGAACCAGAGATACTGCAGGCCACATTGTTTCTTAGAACCCTTAGACCAACGTTATCGGGTTTTGTAGGGTGTCTAGGAATAGAGGATTTTGTAGAGACCTTTTGAATTTCAGAGTCTCTTGTGTCGCTGGGAGTCCCTCTAGCCCTGGATTTTGAAGATGCTGATTAGATAATAGATCCCTTTAAAACAAGGTAATCATTTTTTTACAATTTCAGAAAAAAAAATTCAAAAGCAAACTGCCTAGTAAAATTAGAATAAATACCCAAAAAAACCCTAAAACCCTTGCATTCTCTGAATACAAATGCCAAAACCAAGAAAACCCATTTGGACAGATATTGGAAAATGCTTTCACCTGGCTATGGGGAATGCCATGCTTAGAATGGGTGGATGCCTAATTTGTCAAATTGGAAAGAGAAACACATTTCCTAGATTGCTGAATAGGTGGAACAACGCGACTTCATGGTTTTCCGTCTAGAGAGACTCTCTTCGGATTCACATTGTCCCTCCGTGGATTATCTTCCCTTGTCCTCGATCCACTGGCTAGTGCAACTGACATCGTTTCACGTAATTTTAATCTCCGACTTTGCTCTACCATTTTTCTGTCAAAAAATAAAATCATGCAAGGTGCTCAGGCCTTCCTGAAACAATTAACTCCCAGCAAATGAAAAAGCGAAACAATCGATATATAGGAAAAATTAATGAAATAGGCTCCCAGAGATAAAACTGATCATGGCACCAAGGTTTGTAAGAATCGCGGTATAAAGAATAATAATCCTTCTTTAAACATTACTAATTCTATAAAGTAATTGTTTAACTGCTTCAATTTCTCCTTCAACTGATACGATGTAGGCTTTAAAGAGCTTTTCTCATACTGAAGTAGTGCGGGGGATAAATAATAATGATTTTTTTTATTGGAAGGAAAAGTGAGAATTGCAAGCAAGCTTAAGAACCTTTTGAACTAGTATTATAAATACTAATAACTAGCACTAGTCTTATGAATGTTAGAATTGCAAGCTCTATAGAAGCCATGAGGCTCTCAAGGGTGAGGCCCGAGCCGGATACTTCATATGTAAATAAATATACCCCAATATTATTTTAGAATTAAATATTCTCCAAGGGACTTAACCGGGTCCCTTGATTGTTCTTATGTCTAGTGTTAGCAAAGTCAGAGCTAGGAGTAGATCCTGGGATAGTCATAGTAAAGAAAGTAGCAAAGCAAGCCACATAGCCAATAGCAGAGACAGCTGCAGAGACAGATCAAGATCATTGTTCAATATATTCTGTTGATGAAGTAGCACCAAAGCTGTCGCTATTCCATTCATTTACCTATCCGCTCCAGCACCAAATACATAGACCCCCTCAATAAAAAATTTCTAACGAATATTTCCTTTCATAAGAAGGCATCGAATCCTTTATCAACTATGGGATCGACTGCATGGAGTAGCATAATGATAATCAGCATTGTCTCTTTATGCATACTTGGATTGATTAACAGCATCGCCACCTGATCACATCGACTTATACATGAAGTACAAACATCGAGTGTATCAACTCTTGGGATCGACAAACGCTTGTGAGAGCTGTTGAAAAATGGATGTAGGTTTCCGGATATAACACAAATCATAAATGACACCCTCTAACATTATGCAATATACACCCACCATATCCATATTACTTGCAATTAAAATTTGCGTTTAGAAACCACTTTCATTAAAGTTCAACCTCTAGAAAAATTAAGAAAAAATTAATAGCGACTTATAGAAATGGATAAACATAAAAAATACGTCATTAATTTTTTACCAAAACTAAAACATCACTTCCTCTCACATATGGCAAATTAGTATGCATTTAGGAGGTACTCAAACCTCTCACACCTGGCTAATTAGTACTAGCCGTTTCTTTGACAATTGGGTTATGCTCCAAAGCACTACAGACCTCTCTTCTCCCAAAGTTGTAGTGTTGCTTACCAAGGTTACTCTATATTTTTTACTAAGGATAAATGATGTAGGGGAATCACTCTTAAATTGCAATGTGGCCATTCGAAAATTAAGATTCTAAATTTTACAAAAGGGAGTGGGTTTCCCTTAATTGAATCTCCATATGTTTAGGTTAGTGGTAATCAATTTAGTGAACTAGTTCTGGAAAGAATCGAGTTAGCTTTGCTGTCAATGGAAGAGTTAAGTTATAAATAGGATAGAATGCAGTTGAATTCATTTAGGATATTTTGTGAAGCTATCAAATTGTTAGCAGAAATTTAGGAATTAACTTTCTAATTCTATATTTAGTTTCCTTCTCCTTTTGTATATATTCTGAATTAGTCTGTTAAAAGGTTGGATTCTCCGAGTAATGGAAAGCTTATTTCCATATGAGATTGTTGTAATCCCCAAATTTAATCAATGGGTCTTACAATTCCTGAGGGCTGGTCATGAATCTTACAAATATAACACTATTAAGCAAATTACGCAGTTTTAGTATTTGGGAAAGAATTATACTTTACTACAAAAAAAGAGGTGCAACAGTAAATAAAGACTTGCACAACCCCTCTCGTAAGTGTTTCTGGAATGGGTCTCGTAGGGAAAGTAAAGAGTCCAGGTCCCTCCCTTGAAACTTGAAGCGAGGAAATTCTTAGATATTATAACCTTTAGTCTAAAATCCTATACACAACACTTTTGGTCTACCAACCCTTGGAATTGCTAGTTCCTGAGTTTTATCTGTAAACATAGCAATATTATTATGAACCGGGGCAGGTCTGACCTATTTTCAGGGTTGCAACTTGTGAAAATCATGGGATATCCAATAATAGATTTGATCCTTATGGCCTATTCTAGTGCATCTACAGGTGTAGCAATCCTCTGTTGAAGGGAATTGTGATCTAGCCATTTCATCTCCACCACATACACAACAAAGAAAAAAAACATGAATAAAAGAAAAACACAATAGATAATTAAGAAAAACACAGAACAAACCTAAAGGTCTAAACATTGATGCCATTCTGAAGGCAGTGGAGACCCAACATGAAGCTCAATACCAATATTTGACAGTTTCAATTTCTATCCACCGACACCAATCTCATCACCATGTTTAGAATTGCTTGAATTCCAACTCCATTTACTCTTCTTAGATTTGTCTTCAAGCATCTTCTTAGATTCAGACAAATTACTTGTAAATTTAGTCCTCTTAGCCTAAGTATTCAACACAGTAGGGTAGGGTTGTGATTCATATAATGGGGCAAGGGTTTCATTTTTGGTGGCCATGACCCCAGCCTCAACCTGTTCTTGCCCTACTTTGTAAATTATCTGATCCATTCTCAGGATCAGCTCCACTTATATGCACTGATTTCATTTCCCTCAATAAACCAAAAACTAAATGAAGCTTCACTTCATTGCATAAAAACCCCCGGTCTGCAATAGGGCATCCACCGTTATCTCGGGTATATATTTCTGGTCTGCAGAAGTGTTAAGTGCTCTATAGCAGTTTACTAGGGGATCATGTGCCATACGTAGTGGTGTGGGTTCTAGTTGGTCATGTAGGAAAGGAACCCCTCCCTTTTCTATATAATTTAAGGATGGGCACATCATATCGTATCTTTCTTTCTAATACACAGGTGCAACATATCCATATCCAGATGGTGTCTAAAGCAATACAACAAGGATGTCTGAAGGCAAGGCATATAGTTGGAATTAGATGTACTCACAGAGCTTATCATTGATGGGAGACGCTACTCACAGCAGCAGGTGTGGATGCAATCCATGTCCAAGAAAAAGCGTACCTAATACTTCTTTATTTTGTTTTCTTTTGGATTAAGCCTAGTAATCAAACCCAAGGTCACCATGACTCCATGTAAATCATATGTTATAACACTATATTTAAACCATATGGTATAATATGGTATAATGTGGAGCCTAAACCATAAGCGCCAATGTTTAAAACATATCACAAAGGCATATGTTTATATCCATTAAAACCATACCAATATAATGTAAATCATAGGTTATAACACTATATTTAAACCATATGGTATAATATGGTATAATGTGGAGCCTAAACCATAAGCGCCAATATTTAAAACATATCACAAAGACATATGTTTATATCCATTAAAACCATACCAATATAATGTGGATTGTTATATTATTATATGCCACATCATAAATCTTAACCATATCTTTATCCAAGGTCATGCCACGAAGAGATTGTATGCAAGTGGTAATGTCAAACTTTATGTGTTATAACCATATAATATAAAAAAATGCCATCGTTTGAACTATGGAATTATAACGTGGTAAGGTTTAAATATAGGTTATGTTGGTATAGACATAATTGTGTTTGGTTAGTTTTATATATATTACTAGAAATGATTTTAAGTATTTTTTTAGTAATATTAATAATATATAGAAATATTAAACAATGTTAATTTGAACTTTTGATTATTTTTATTTTTTATTTTTGAAGGTATTTGGTTTTATAAAGAAAAATTGACTAGTCAACAAAAAAATTTAAATTTTCAAAGATAACAAGAAAAATGGAAACAAATTTATACATAAAAATATATATTACATATTTGTCAAAATAGGTTGTTTTAAATTGTGTTTTTTCCAAGGTGTAAATGAAAAAATTATGGAATCTCTATTTATTGAAATATAAATTATATATTTTGTTATAATTTATTGAAATTTAGATTATATATTTTGTTAAAATATAGCTTTTTAAATTGTTTTTCTAAATATAGAAAGAAACGTGGTGGAATTTTTCTATATTAATGGTTTTTTTTCATTGTAAAAAAATATGTAATTTGTTATTCATAAGAATCAAAATTACATCATAGTTGTTCATGTAAAATCTCCTTCAAAGTAGGATAGAAGACAATTTTGAAGCCTTGGGAAAAACATTACAATATCCAAAAATAAATGAGAGGGATTCTACCCATCAACCTATAGAAAGAAAAAATGCGGAAAAGACAAAATAACTGTGAGACAAAAAATAACAGGGCTTCGGAGAGTTGTCATGCAGATACAACCTAAAACAGTCCAAGGAAAAACTAGAATGGAGAAACTAGAAGTAGGTAATGCAACCTTCAGTAATCATGATTCTGTTAATTGAGTACTTACATTAGCTAAGAATACCAGGGCAGTCTCCTATCGCAATATTTGATAGGTTGTCTGCGTCAGAATTGAACTCCCTGTATAGGTGCCTGAAGGATCAAGAAAGAAAACAATTCTTAGGTTCCCAATCATTTTCAACCAAAAATCATAACTCAATGACTGCAAATTGGTGAGACCTCTGGCCCAATCAATTATGGCCTTTGATTCGCCAAAAATAGAAAGCTAGAGAATTTTTTTTTTTTGCGAACCATAAAAGCCCCCATAAGGCTAAAAGTTCAGAAAAAAGTATTAGTGCCACTCCCAACACCCATCCTCAGCTTGAAACTATGAGAGTCATATATACGAAGGATCATGCCAGTACCACAATTTCCATCCTCCTCGGCCCCATCAAAGAATCCATATATGGTATCAGATTCCAACACCGGGATGATTCAAATCTTTTAAACTTTTGGGGCACAATCTCTGTTCCATTACAGAAAACTTGCCACAATCTAAGAAACAAGTAAACCTCCTTACAAATTTTAAACACTTCTTCTGATGTCTGCTTCAATTTTCCTTTGGAGCGTGTGAGGAATGTCGATGTGCAAAAACCGGTGACCTTTGCAAATAGTGGGATTGTAGGAGGGTGCTCATGCTTTTCCCAGGTTGAAAGATCAACATGCATATGGTTATGAGCGCATAGGCTAGAGATGGTGATAATTGCAAATATAAAGTGGAAGCAGTAACTTCAGCAGCATTGAGACTTGTAAAAAACCATAACAACTGGTTATTGATTGGAGTGATGAACACAATCGGAGCGGAAAAAACCATACCTTTGAAGCACTCCGACTGGTCACTATGAGATCCTGAACTGGCTTATTGTCTGCAAAAATAGGGTATCGAGTGCAAAAACAGGGGAGCAGGGGTCAAATGATACCTTTAGCCCAGAAATACGAAGTTGACATGTTTTTTTGGCCATGCATTGGATGCATTTGGTAAGTCTACATGGAGGAGGCGCATTTGAATGGCCGGTTCTCAAGGGAAAGTAGGGCTATGATGCTTCTATCTAGGTAAAAATATATATGGTACTGGTTCTAGTACCTAATTCGTAATTGACGTAGGAACATAATTTTCCTTTGGAACGCACTTAACCGGTTTTTCTTCAATGGTGCAACAGGGATAAAGATGGTTAAGAGAAAATTCATGCAATTGCTTTGTTGGATCTCTGAAGATCGAGGTGCATGGCACTCATATTACTAATAAAAGGGAGACAACTTACAAAAATTACACTTCATTTCCAAATTTGCAATTTTCCATGACACAATTAAAAATGACTAACATAAATGACTAATTCATATTTTTCTAGCTAGTCATTTTTTATGCCGTGACTAAATTAGTCGTTTATTTTAGTCATTTTTAACTCTATCACTTATTATCTAGTCATATTTGTTAACTGGTGACTAAATCAGTCATTAATTTTAGTCATTTATAGTTGAGTCAATCAAAATTGCTCATATTTAGTAGTAAATCACTTGGAAAACCTATGGTGACTAGAATTTTTAGTCACCTAGTAGCTAATTCCTCATTTTGTACTAGTGATATGTAAATAACCAATGAGACCATGAAACCAAAATACCTGGCTACCACATACCTAACTACCTACATGTTGTTATTCTACTTGACCATCAGGATCACCTATAATAGCAATAGTATCCTTTAGCCTCTCATGCTCGGAGTAAGGCAACAAGTATCGTGACTTTGATGAGTTCTTGCTTGGCATTCTTTGAAGTTGGATGTTTGTGCCAATAACTAAGTTTGTATAATGGTATACAATTTGACATGGCATATAATATTTAAATACACAATATTTTTTATTTCGTGTGTGGGCAACTTGTGTCAAATATTCTCCTTTGATAACCATCGATCCAATTGGAAAATAATTTCCCTTGGAGTCGCTTAATGAGACAATGAGGGCCTGCTTCCCATCCAAGAAATGTGCCAGCCAATAGTCAAAGTGTCATTCATTTCCTCTTGGGGAAACCACGGTGTATATGTTCCCTTCATAAAATAAAGTGCAGACCTAGGAGTCAGCTAACTAAACACAACTAGTCATCAAACATTTCAAAGTTATCAACAAACTAGGTGAACCTAGTTGTACGCTATCTGAAATGTGGTCATATTCATGTGAAATACTCGACTGGCCCTCCTCCAAATAGGATAATTCTACATTTATTTGTCTACCAATGGGGAGTGATACACGATTCTAGCTGTCAACCCAATATGTGGATTCACAGTTTTCCCATTCACCACTATTACATTGATAACAAAAAAAAGAGAGTTTCCTTGTTCACATTTCAACTATATCATTGTCTGACGTTCTAATTGAATGGAATGCACAAGTTCCTTGGACGGTCTTGCACTCATATAAGTGTGATCGATCTACATCAACCACCTCCCCAAAATATCTATGTACATGTGCTTTTTGAGACAATTGGTCTTCTTTCCTTCTGGCTCCCTATCCCATCACTGAAGAACACCATGTGTTACGGAGAGAAAATTCCTATGGCTTGGGGGTACAAAAACAGACAGTATGACACCATAAATCAATCTTTCCCAATATGCAAGAACAATAAGAAAATATAACACTAAGGGATATTGAATTGTACCTTATTCCAAACGGTTGAATTAGATTTCCATTGAGATTTTCCGATGCAATTACAATTACAATTTTCTCTCAACAACAACAAACAAATCAAGCATATATATATATATATATATGTGTGTGTGTGTGTGTGTGTGTGTGTGTGTGTGTGTGTGTTAGAGCTATTCTAGTATATGTTATCAATCATGTATAATCAATTAAACACATCCATGGATTCAATATTTGTATTCAAAGTGCACATGAATTGGACAGGAAAATATATTTCTATTAATAAAATAGAGATACAATAGTGACAAACTTTGTTAGCACTTCTGCAAACCAGAGAAACCGAGTCCTCCATTTATCGATAGAAATCTCACAAAGAAAAGGAAATCTTGGGAAGAACACTATGTGCTCCAAGGGACAAAGGGATGTAGACTCAAGTATAAGCAAAGCCAAGGCAACAATGGACTATAGTTTTCTTTCTCTTCAATTTCTCCCCTTCAATGTATCCAAGGGGTTCCAAGGGTCAAATCCAAGTGTTCTCAAGGAATTTGGAAGTCCAAGAGTCAATTTAATTGGACTCATATTAGGAAAACTCCAAAAATATTTGGACTTATGCACACATCCCGATGTACATGGGTTTGAGGTCAAAAGTCACATGTACATGCGAGTATAACTTTAAAATTCACGTATAGCAATAAATACGATTTTTTAGGGATGATCTTGGAACATCAAAGTATAATACAAGTGCTTGGGGTCTAAGGAGTCTGTAGAGGGACAGGAGAGTCCATAAATGTGTGATCTACCTGGTGTGGTAAATTCAGCTATAACAAATGCCCCCTAACATGTGAGGTTAGAGGGGTAAGATGATGGACGAAATACATTATAAAATCCATCCCAGAAGTGGATTAATGAAGACCCAGGTGGAAGAACAAGCCACTCATCAGTATGATAGAATGAAAAATCTCTGCATGTGATTGCAAATACATGTAGTAGTCCCAGATACATAAGAGTACAATGGCAATCAATAGGCATGATATATAAAGTTTCATGTGTGATCATCGCCACGTACAATATGCAACGGATCAAGATCTCCACAATGGATGAAGATATCTAATATACACTAGAAATACTGGAATCATGATCACGAGAGCTGAAATCTCATGAATACTGGAACGATCAAGGAGGTAGCATATATGGAATGCCACCAAGCTCGAAGGTCTTCTATGCAAACAACTACAAGTACATGTCCTACTATGTGAATAGATGTGTCGAGGGAAAACATATTAGTCCATCGTCTGATTACCGGTCATTTATGTATACCGTTAGCAGACGCAAGATAACCCACCGATAATGAAAATTTGAATCAAGGTACAAAGTGAAATCTAACAAGTGTGAATAGATGTGTTGAGGTCAAACACTTGGAAGAATCCATCTATCAGGGGACATTGATATATTCCCAAACTGTCGATGGTGAGAGAACCTACCACTGATGACTGTAAGTCTCAAGGAACTCAAATGAATCTAGACTCCTATTCCATAATAAATGATCTAATGTCGATGGAATGGATTTCGTTGGAAGGAGGGAATTAAGACATACCCCATCAACCAACACGATGTATTCAACAACACTGTATAATGTGGAATAAATCAACAAACAAGATGTGCACGAACCAGTAACAGTACTAGGAATGGCCGACATGCAAAGTCAAGATACTAAGGAATGGACAATTCAAGCTTGAACTTCCTTCGAACAAGAGAATAAGGCAAATGGTGACTAAAGGTAGGAAGCATGGACTTGATATGTAAATTGGGACATCTCTGTGACACAGGAGTCATCAACAAAGGCTCCATAAGGACTAGAAGAATAACCAATAAGTGGATATAAACTTATAGTAACGAGTACAACTCCTAAATTCAAACTAATAACCCATCTAATGGATGCAATATATAGTGCTCTATTCGAAGGCAACACGAATCGACTACTACCAAAGATAACATCTTTTCTCGTCCGACTTTTTTATATTTTTATATTTTTTTGGACTTTTTCAGATATTTTGAAAAGATTTAAAAAGAATAAAAGTGCTTTATAGTACATATCTAGGAGGAGATGAGTGTCAAGGACATGAAAGCTAGTTCCAGGCAGTGGAACATACCTATTCTCAATGCAAGGAAACATGTGAGGATAACGACACTCAAGGAAAGGTCTCCTCTCGGTAAAGGGGTGATCAAGCTACAAAGGATATATAAAAAGGCTCTGATTGGCTAGACATGAGACAAGATCAAGATATATGGATGATAAATCAAAGCCAAGGAGCTAACATAAAGCTCAAGAAGGAAAGAAAAACTCATGGAATGAAATTACAACTTGACATATACAAGGGAGTCCCTATGGGGAAATACCAACATAAAGTTCAAGAGGAGTATGAAGCTCTTGCTCAAGGACATGGCGGGACTGAAAAGGGACTCCCATAGCTTAAAGAAGGCATCTTCTCATGGAAACCAAATTAAACATAGGATCTAACTAGGGTACCCATGTATGGGAAATCTCTACCATTCACACTATACCACTTCTAACATCAACATGAAGGTTTTGCGATATCATGAAATGGGTTCATACCTAAGGTTAAAATGAAACAGTCATAAGGTCATGCAAAATGAAGGCAGATGTGAATCCTAACCTATATGCTAGTTCTGTTATATTTTTATCATTAAGCTAGCAATACATTAGGATCTTTTAACTGAGAGAATAACAAGCACAGAAAATCAAACACAAGAGGCAAAGAACACAGTGTTTATCCTCGAGGAAACCATAAATGGTGAAAACCCCAAAACTTCCTCAGAGATAGAGTCAACACCAAAAGTAGAACCCAAAACAGTAAGTGATCTCCCAACAGTAGTAACCTTCTTTCTATCTAGCCCTAGTGTCTTCTCCTTTCTCAACTATGCGCTACACTTGAGTGTGTATGAGATGTGTGATAAATGGAGAGGCCAACTCTCTATTTATACTAATTCTCAACTTAACTAAACCCTACTAGGTCTGACCTCTCTAGGAGAGTCTAATAACCCTAGTGCCCTGGAACTATGGGGACTTTAACCCTTAGCCAATAGGAGGGTTACCCACAATGACTTGACATGACTTGTTTACATTATAGAACTTCCCGATAGGAACATCGGGGCATGAAATGACTCAAGTACATCCCAGAATAAACATCAGGATACAATATATAAGAAATGCAAGTGAAATACATTCCAAAGTTACATATACATTAACACTCCCTCTTAACTAGGAAGGTATTCTTTCAACACAATTTTCAGCACAAGTCTTCTTCTCCGTATCTTCTGGATCATCATCGAGTCCTCACCATATCCAAGTCATCTTCATAATCAGATCTATATCATCACTCGATCTGGGTCACCACTGGATCTGGCTCATCACTCGATCTGGATCATCACTGCTGGATCATCATCACTCGATTTGGATCATCACTGCTGGATCATCATCACTAAATCTGGATCATCATCACTCGATCTGGATCATCACTGGGTCATCATCACGGGTGCTATCTCTTGATTCTTCTTGTCATAGGAATCTCTACAGAGCCAGCACTTTTTCATGCTGGATGTACATGTATAGAGCCAGTCCTTTTTCATGCTAGATGTATCATCATAGAGCTAGTCCTTTTTCATACTATATTTGGCATCTACACAGAGCCAGTCCTTTTTCATATTGGAAGAGTCTTCACAGAGCTAGTCCTTTTTCATACTAGATGAGTCTTCACAGAGCTAGTCCTTTTTCATACTAGATGTGGGATCTACCCAGAGCTAGTCATTTTTCATACTAGATGAGTCTTCACAGAGCTATTCCTTTTTCATACTAGATGTGGGATCTATCCAGAGCTAGTCCTTTTTCATACTAGATGAGTCTTCATAGAGCTAGTCCTTTTTCATACTAGATGTGTCTTTACAGAGCCAACCCTTTTTCATGCTAGATGTGGAATCTACATAGAGATAGTCCTTTTTCATACTATATGTGTCTTCACAGAGCCATTCCTTTTTCATGCTGGATGTGGGATCTAAACAGAGCTAGTCCTTTTTCATACTAGACGTGTCTTCACAAAGACAGCCCTTTTTCATGCTGGATGTGGTATCTACACAGAGCTAGTCCTTTTTCATACTAGATGTGTCTTCACAGAGCCAACCCTTTTTAATGCTAGATGTGGGATCATCACACACATCTGACAATGGAATGAGCCAATCCTCTTACCTTGTCATAGCTCTTACATCCGACCATGGAAGGAATCAATCCTCTCACCATGTTGGAAGTGCACAACACTTATATCTGACCTTGGAAGAAACAAATCCTCTCACCATGTCAGAATGGCACATCACTTACATCTGACCATGGAAGGAACCAATCCTCTCACCATGTGAAAATGGCATAGAATGGACACATCACTTCCTCTTGGGAGGAATATTGATCTGGAGAACACCAAGCGTCTCCCTGAAGTACTCATACTTCACCCTAGCCAATGGCTTAGTCAACATATCAGCTATATGTTCGTCCGTCGCAACATACTAGAGCTTCACTGCTCCTCTCTGAACCATATCCCTAATATAGTGATAGTTGATCTCGATATGCTTCGACTTGTCATGGAATACTGGATTCTCTGACAACTTTACACAACTCTGGCTGTCAAAGTATATACAAGTAGCATCTAATTGGAGATCAAATAAATCAGATAGTAGCTTCCTTAGCCATACTACCTCACAACTAGTTGAACAGGCTGCGACATATTCTGCTTCAGCTGTACTCAGTGCCACAAAGGATTGCTTCCTGCTAAACCAAGAGATCACACCCGATCCCATACTGAAGCAACACCCTAAAGTTCTCTTCCTATCGATGGCACTACCTATCCAATCTGAATCAACATAACCCTCCAGGCTAATCCTTTAATTAGTCTTATACTTGAGCCCATAATCAACTGTACCCTTTAGGTACCTTAGAATATGCTTTGCAGCAGTCAAGTGAACATGTATTGGATATGTCAAGTATGGCTCAAGGTGTTCATAGCAAAGCAAATATCTGGTCTCATGTTTGTCAGGTACATCAAGGACCCAATCATCTGACGATACATTGTGGCATCAATCGACTCTGATGAAGCATCACTCAATAGCTTCAGATTCGATGCCATAGGTGTGGTTAATGCCTTGTAGTCCATCATCCGAAATCTCTTCAGAATCTCTACTGCATACTTCCCTTATCCAAGGAAAATTCCATCCGTAGTCTGCCACACCTCCATACCTAGGAAATAATGCATCATACCCAAATCCTTCATTTTGAACTCGATAGCAAGATTTCTCTTCGTATCAGTAATCAACCCATCCATACCTGTCACAAAAATATCATCTACATTAAGTAGGAGCATCACTCGGTTGCCACCTTCAACCTTGTAGTAAAGGTTGGAATCTACTTTACTCTTGGTAAAGCCCAAACTTGATTGAAAGCTATAAATTTTTCCGTACAATGCCTTGGGTGCCTGTTTCAAGATGTACAGGTCTTTCTTCAATCTTCATACATGAGACTCCCTATCATGTGTCTCAAAACCGAGTGGCTGCTCCACATACACTTCCTCTTACACTACACCATTCAAGAAAGTAGTCTTGACATCCATTTGGTGTATCTTCCATTTCATTTCTTCATAGTCTATTCCTTATTTTTGGGAGAAACCACGAGCAAAATATTGCTTTATATTTTTCTATGCTACCATTTGCAGCATGCTTAATCTTGTAGATCCATTTGGAATTTACAACAGACTTCCCTTTTGGTCTTGGGACGACATCCCAAACATCATTCTTCATGATCAATTGATACTCTTCAATCATAGCATCCTTCCATTCTTTTCGTTCTGCCGCTTCTTCATAATTTGAAGGTCCTTTATTATTGCAATCACATAGTAATGCTACATAACTGGAATAGGATCTGGTCCTCTTTCTTTCTCTGTGATTCTCTTCTGAAACCCCATATATTTCCACACCATGGATAATTTCTCATACCCAAGCAGGTTTCCTCTTGTGAGAATTCTTCTCATGAGGTGGATCTATAGGTCTTTGTGGTCCTTCAAATTCTCGATCTTCTTCTTGAGTTTCTTCATTCATGATTGTATCATGAATTCTGGGTGCTTCTGCTTCTTCAGGTTCTTTAGCAGGTTTCTTTCTGGATTTGATGTAGGATGAATCTTTGTCAAATGTTACATCCCCGCTGATGTAAGCCTTCAAGCTTTCAGACTATCCCACAAATATACCCTTCTTTCCAAAAGGATCTAATTTTGTCCTCTTCTCTTTTGGAATGTGTATGTACACTAGACAACCGAATATTCTGAGATGGCTGACTTCTAGTTTTTGGCCGGAGAAGACTTATTCAGGAGTCTTGTTCTCGAGTACTCTATGTGGAGTATGGTTCTGTACATACACCTCTATTTTGGCTGCTTCTTCCCAAAGATGCATAAGAAGATATTGATCATGAAGCATAGATCTTGTAGCTTCCATGATGGTTCTATTCTTCCTTTCTACAATCCCATTCTATTGTGGATTATATGGGGTGGAAAACTCCCTCTTAATCCCCGAGTCTTTTCATAACTCTTTGAATTCATTTGATGTGAATTCTCCACCATTATCTGATCGAAAAGTATTAATATTCTTCTCTGTGTGATTCTCGATCAAGGCTTTGAATTCCTTAAACTTGCTGAATACTTCATCTTTGTTCTTCATGAAGTAAATCCATGTCTTCCTAGAAAAGTCATCAATGAAAGAAACATAGTATACATACCTGCTTAGTGAACTTGNTTGCATACATCAGAGTGGATGATTTCCAAGATTCCTTTCACCTTGCTCTCACTACTTGGAAATGTATTCTTTGTGTTCTTTCCTTTCGCACATCCTTTGTGGACTCCATCATGTTTTTCTTGGATTTCTGGAAGACATTCAACAGCTTTTCTTGCAAGTGATAGTGCTCTATAATGCACATGTACAAGCCTTCTATGCCAAAGTTCATTTGGTTCTACTGAGTCATGAACCAAAGCTTGTTCTGGTTGGCCCTTCAACTTGTATAGACCTTCTTCTTAATCCCCAATCACTATTGCATCGTCAAAAGTCTTTCCCTTTGTCCACATAAGAACTTGGCCATCTATGAAAGCAACCCTCATTCCTTTTGCATCCAATGCAGATATGGAGAGGAGGTTCTTATTTAGTCCTGGAAAAAATAATACATTCTTCATCTTCATAGACTTTCCGGAGTCTAGTTTATAGGAGGATTCACCACTACCTTTTATTGGATACTGGTAGTCATCCCCAAGTTTCATCGTGTGAGGTGACTCATGTTCAGATAGCTTCACAAATGATTCTTTGAATCCTGTCATGTGCTTGGAAGCACCATCGTCTATCAGCCAATCATTGCTTCCATGTTAAAAAGTTCCTTTGAGAGTGGATATCAGTACATATTCTTCCTCACTTGAAGAATCATCACTTTCTTGTCTGATTCTCTTTGTGGAAGGTTCATCATCCTCTGTATCATGAGCATGATGTCTTCTTTTGTTTCCCTTCTTCTTTAAGTTCCCTTTATTAGGGAAGAATTTGGATATGTGACCTTTCTCATCACATGTGTAAGATCTAATAGTAGACAAATCTCTTCTAGGGTGTGAGATATTGCCTTTGTAGTGATGATGTCTCCTTCTGGTTTTCTTGGAGTGAACTGTGAGAGCTTGATCTTCATTTCCCATCTTCTCTTCTTGAGCTACTATCCAAGATTCTTCTTGAGAACATTCTTCTCATAGTCTACTGAAATTTACTAACTTCTTTCTGGCATAGATCCCTTGAATGAAATAGTCCCATGATCTAGGGAGACCATTCAAGGTGGTCATCACAATCTCTGCATTTTCCACTTCTTCATCTACTGCTTCTAGTTGTTCCTTGATCTGAGATACCCTTGTAAAGTAAGACTGGATGGTATCAACATTCTGGATCTTTAAATTCTTCAATTGGTTTTTCAGAGTCATCTTCCTATTTATGTTCTTCCCTTCAAACAATTTGGTTAGGGCATAAAACATAGGTTTAGGTGTCTTAAGGGAGGAAACCTGTGGTATGAGGTGATCCTTGAATTAATCAACAATAATCCTCTTTTCCATAACCAAATTCTTCTTATGTAAGGCCTTGGCCTCATCTCCCTCTGGGACTGGAACCTCCTCATTGATATAGGAGTCCAACTCATTTTCTTCTAGGACCAAGGAGATCCTATACATCCAGGCTCGGAAGTTATCAGCTCCCTTAATCTTTTCATCAAGCTTGGTATGATGAGAAATATTAACTGATAACCTCAAATGTAAATACAAAATATTTAGATCTTACCAGGTCGAGATGTCGGATCTGAATTTGGAGCTGAAATCCTGTAGTGCTAGTTTAGGAGCAGATTAGGGTTTTTCTTTTCCAGAGTTCTGTCCAACCAAATGCTTTGAATTTGATCCCCAACTTTGATTTTGGGGAGTAGATCAATCCAAGCCTGGGCTCACTTAAAAAATTCCTCTTCTATGAAGAGCCCTAATTTTCAGCAGCAGTGTCGGGTTCAAAACTGAAAAACCTCAGAATTGGATTCTGCTTCGACAGAAAGATGCTCCCTAAGGAGGAGAGTTAATCCAACCTTCTTTTGCTGAAAATCTGTGGAGGAAGATCTACAAAGTAGGAAGCCCTAGTTCCCGCAACTGCACAGTGTATTCTTCTCAGGTTAGCTCTGATACCATGTTATATTTTTATCATTAAGCTAGCAATACATTAGGATCTTTTAACTAAGAGAATAACAAGCACATTAATAAAAAAAAGAGACAATGAAAACAGTGTTTATCCTCAAGGGAACCATAAATGGTGAATACCCTGCAACTTCCTTAGAGATAGAATCAACACCAAAAGTAGAACCCAAAAAAATAAGTGATCTCCCGACAGCAGTAACCTTTTTTCTATCTAGCCCCAGTGTCTTCTCCTTCTCTCTAGTTATACTAATTCCTGACTTGACTAAACCCTACTAGGGCTGACTTCTCTAGGAGAGTCTAATAACCCTAGTGCCCCGGAACTGCGGGGACTTTAACCCTTAGCCAATAGGACAGTTACCCACAATTCCTTGACATGACTTGTTTACATTATAGAACTTCTCGATAGGAACATCGGGGCATGACATGACTCAAGTACATCCAGGAATAAACATCGGGTTACACTATGTAAGAAATACAAGTGAAATACATTCTGAAGTTACATATACATCAACAAGTTCAGACATTATACCTGTAATAGGCATGAACAGATCAAAGAATTGGTCAAATTGTGCTAAAAACGGGCTCCTACAACATCTTATTATTCCAAACGGTCAAAAACTATAGAAAATGGGTAAAAATTTCAAATTTTTTTCTATAAAATAGTGAAAAAATAAAAAAATTTATACCATTTGAAAATTCACCCAGCATAGTGTTTTTGTAATCAAAACTTGAGTAGCTGATTCCAGGAGCATCCTCCAACGAAATCACTCCTCGTTTGGTCTAGGTAATTCCCCATGCTCTACTCTTTCATTTGCATGTTTTTATTTTTGAATTTGGTGGTCAATTTTTCATTGTGCTCCATCCCAAATAGTGTGTTTTGGCCCACGTGGAAATCAAGATTTGTTTTTGCATATAGGGATGGCTATACATGGAAAATACCAAGATACATTTGTACATACGTGGATGATTCAAAAAAAGTCGTGTATAGGGCCACAAATGAAAAATTAAAGGTTAAAGAATGATGAAACTTGACAAACATTGTGCAAGATGTTACTAGAGTGGAGGGAGCGTGAACATGGCAATGTTGAATAGGTTGTGTAGAATGATCTCATGGATCAACAAAAGTTAAGGAAATGTGGAATATACAAGTTTTGGCGCCTTGGAACCTTAAGGTAAAAGCCAAGACTACTCCAGCTGCTAGTGGATTACTCAGATGTAGACTCGAAGATATTTCATTTAGATGGAATGCCTCTCAGAATTGAAGTTAAGGACATATACTTTATCACAGGATTGTCTCGTAGAGGGGAGCTAGTAAACCTACAGTCTCATGGGAGAGGAGGTGGGATCACTATAGATGAGTACATTGATGTATATTGTGTCCTGGATACAGAGAAGGTTGGGAGTCAAATCCTGACCAACGCGATCCAAAATATAGGTTTGGAGTCCATACTGTTGGCCTTATGTAGGATAGCGGGATCGGAATCTCTCCACCAGGATTTAAGGCCTCCGATTTTCTATGCGGTGGAGTGCATGTGTCCTACTATATATGACTGGAGTACCTCGCTATTGAGCAACATGAAACAACATCTAACTGACTGCAAGATGGGGTGGGTGAGGAGCTTTGGCTATGGAAGCATATTGAGTGCTTTGTTTTTTGAGCGTGTGCTGGGGCTAGGACCTAGAGTTAAGATTCCCCCACATGGAGTTTGAGATTCGTCTCAGCTACATTGGGAAAACATGATGCAGAGACTAGTAGGGGGGCGGGTGGCCAACCGCTACATAGCTGATTTCTTCCTCTGGTGGCGTAGACAAATCATCGCCATAGATGATTGTCCCTATGTAGGGATCAAATTCTGTGGAGATATGGACATGTCGATACCACCAATATTTGCATATGGATATATAGGTAACAAATCTCAACTCCAGCTCATTTTTTTGAATTATTGAATTTTTTGTGTTTTTTAATATATGGAATTAAAAAGACATGTTTTTGGTGTGGTGACATATAGTGATACTCTATCATGTACATGCAGATGTGGGACCATAATGACCAGATGGTTTCCCTCGTCATCGATGGAGGGTAAGAGGAGATGAGATCATGGGTGTCGGAGTGTATGCTACAAAGCATTCACATGAAATTCGTTCATTTGACACATAGGGTTCCCATGGTGCAAGTCGAGGACTTTCCTGAGGCCATGCAATGCCAGGTGGTTGGAGTACCATGGGCATGGGTTCATTTATTTCACTGGCTATCTAGATTCGTAGTGTGATACCATGCTCCGTACCCTCCTCCCCCACAAGCTTAGAATCTTGGGGTGTATATTTTTTGTATGACCGTGTAGTATGTTTTGGTGGCTCGGAAGCCCCATTTTTGTATATGACACTTATGTATTATGAAATTGTTATATTTTTATCAATTTATACAAAATTATCTTAGGATCTTATCTAAGAGAATAAAATGCACAACAATCAAACAAAAGAGACGATAGACACAAAGATTTTCCTTGGGGAAACCATAATGGAGAAAACCCTACAACTTCCTTAGAGATAGAATAGGATCCAATAGCAGCAGTAAAACCGAAAGACATTAAGATGATCTCTAACAGTTGTTCTCTCTCTTATCCCAACTCCTTCTCTCTCACTCATGTGCTACAACTGAGTGTGATTGATTATGTGTGTTAAATAGAGAGGATCACTCTCTATTTATACTAATTCTCGACTTGAAAATAACTTACTAGGGCCAAATTATCTAGGAGAGTCTAATAACCCTAGTGCCCCAAAACTGTGGGAAATTTAACACTTGAACAATAATGAGGGTTACCCTCTATGAATTTACATGACTTGTTTACATTACTAATTCTCCCGATAGGAACCTCAGGGTATGACATGACTCAATTACATTACAAATACTTCCCGATAGAAACATCAAGGTACAATACATAAAATATACAAGTGAATACATTCCAAAGTTACAAATACATCAACACTCCCTCTTAACTAGGAAGGTATTCTCTTGATACAATTCATCAGTACAAGTCTTCTTCTCTAGATCAAATATGGATCATCATCAATGCTAGATCATCACTAGATCATCATCGAAACTAGATCATCACTGGATCATCATCAAAGCTAGATCATCACTGGATCATCATCAAAGATGGATCATCACTGGATCATCATCAAAGCTGGATCATCACTGGATCATCATCAAAGCTGCTTCCGCTATCTTGATCAATTGGTGCTATCTCTCAATTCTACTTGTCATAGGAAGTTCTATAGATCTAGCCCTTTTTCATGCTGGTTGTAGGCCTAGCCTCCAGGTAGGTCTTCTTCAGCGCTTATATCTGAACCTAGTTAGAAAGGCCCACCCAGAACTTACATATGACCATGAGAGGAACACATCCACCACCATGTCAGAAAGGTACACCCGGCACTCACATCTGACCTAGTCAGAAAGGCCCAGCACTCACATCTAACCATGGGAGGTCCAACCTACCACCAAGTTAGAAACGCTCATACAACACTTACATATGACCCATTCAGAAAGGCTCAGAACTCACATCTGACCATGGGAGGCCCAGCCTTCCACCACGTTAGAATGGATCAACACTTAAATCCGACCATTGGAGGCCGAGCCTACCACCATGTTAGAAAGGTTCAACACTTATATCCGACCATGGGAGGCCTAGCCTGCAACCATGTCGAAAAGGATCAACACTTATATTTGACCCAGTCAAAAAGGATCTGCACTTACATCTGACCTGGCCAGAATGGATCTACACTTACATCTGAACATGGGAGGCCTAGCTTGCCACCATGTTAGAATGGCTCCGTACTTACATCTAACCATGGGACACCCAACCTACCACCATGTCAAAATGGTCCTACACTTACATCTGACCATGGAAGGAACCAATACTACCTTGTTATAAAGGCTCTCGGACTCATCACCTCCTTTTGGAGGGAACCTCGATCTGGAGAACACCAAGCTTCTCCCTAAAGTACTCAAACTTCACTTTGGCAAATTGCTTGGTTAACACATCAGCTATCTATTCATTCGTCACAACATACTAGAGCTTCACTACTCCTCTCTGAATCATATCCCTTATATAGTGATATTTGATCTCGATATGATTCAACTTGTCATGGAACACCATGTTCTCTGACAACTTCATGCAACTCTTGTTTTCGCAATATATACAAGTAGCATCCAATTGGAGATCAAACAAATTAGACAATAGATTCCTCAACCATACTGCCTCACAACTAGCTGAACAAGCTGCAACTTACTTTGATTCGGCTATACTCAGTGCCACGTAAGACTGTTTCTTGCTAAACCAAAAGATCACACCTGATCCCATACTAAAGCAACACCCTGAAGTGCTCTTCCTATTGATGGCACTACCTGCCCAATATGAATCAACATAACCTTCCAGTTTAATCTTCTGATCCGCCTCATACTTGAGCCCATAATCAACTGTACCCTTCAGGTACCTGAGAATATGCTTTGCAGCAATCAGGTGAACATGTCTCGGGTCCATTAGGAACTGGTTCAATGTGTTCATAGCAAAGCAAATATCTGTTCTCGTATTCATCAGGTACATTAAGGACCCAATCATCTAACGATACATCATAGCATCAACTGACTCTGATGAAGCATCACTTAATAGCTTCAGGTTTGATGCCATAGGTGTGGTCATGGCCTTGCACTCCATCATCCCTAACCTCTTCAGGATCTCTACTACATACCTCCCTTGTCCCAGGGATATTCCATATGTACTCTGCCACACTTCCATGCCTAGAAAGTAGTGCATCATACCCATGTCCTTCATCTCAAAATCGGTAGGAAGGTTCCTCTTCGTATCAGCAATCAACCCATCCACAATTGTTACAAACAGATCATCTACATATAGTAGGAGTATCACTGGGTTCCCTTCTTCAACCTTGTAGTAAAGGTTGGAATCTGTTTTACTCTTAGTAAATCCCAAACTGGATAGGGAGCTGTCAATTCTACCGTACCATGTCTTGGGTGCCTGTTTCAAACTGTATAGGGCTTTCTTCAATTTACATGCATGAGTCTCCTTATCATGTATCTCAAAACCGAGTGCCTGCTCCACATACACTTCCTCTTCCACTACACCTTTCAAGAAAGCAGTCTTGACATCCATCTAGTGTATTTTCCATTTCATCACTGCAGCCAGAGAAAGCACTGATCTAATGGAAGTGTATCTGGCTGCATGTGCAAAGGTTTATTCATAATCTATTCCTTCTTTCTAGGAGAAGCCACGAGCCACAAATCTTGCTTTATGTTTCTCTATGCTACCATCTGCAGCATGCTTGATCTTGTAGATCCATTTGGAAGTCACAATATACTTCCTTTTTGGTCTTGGGACAACATCCTTAACATCATTCTTCATGATCGACTAGTACTCCTTGATCATAGCATCCTTTCATTCTTTCTTCTCTACTGCTTCTTCATATTTGGAAGGTTCTTTGTCAATGATGTCACATAACAGTGCTACATAACCGGAGCAAGACCTGGTTCTTTTCCTCTCTCTGTGTATTTCTTCTGGAGTCCCATATATTTCTACACCTTGGATAGCCTCTCGTACCCATGCAGGTTTCCACTTGTGAGGATTATTCTCTTGGGGTGGATCTACAGGTTCCTGAAGTTCTTCTATTTCTTGATCTTCATTTTTATTTGCATCAGTCATAGTTGTATCTTGAATTTTGGGTACTTCTATTTCTTCAGAGTCTTCAACTGGTCTCTTTCTAGATTTGTTGTAAGCTGAATCTTCATCAAATGTTATGGCTCTTATTATGTCGATATTCTTGAATCTTGGGAAGTATATTCTGTAAGCTTTCAAGCTTTCACTATATCCCACAAATATACCCTTCTTTCAAGAAGGATCTAACTTTGTCCTCTTTTCTTTTGGAATGTGTATGTACACAGGACATTCGAATATTTTGAGATTGCTAACCTCTAGTTTCTTTCCCGAAAATACTTCTTTAGGTGTCTTGTTCTCAAGTACTCTGTTTGGAGTATGGTTCTGTACATACACCACTATTATGGCAGCTTCTTCCCATAGGTGCATGGGAATATCTTGATCATGAAGCATTGCCCTTGCAGATTCCATGATCATTCTATTCTTCCTTTCTACAACCCCATTTTGTTGTGGATTATATGGAGTGGTTAAATCCCTCTTAATCCCTGAATATCTGCATAACTCTTTGAATTAATTTGATGTGAATTCTTCACCATTGTCTGATCGAAGGGTATTTATCTTCTTTTCTGTGTGGTTCTCGATTAAGGTTTTGAATTCCTTGAACTTGCTGAATACTTCATATTTGTTCTTCAAGAAGTATATCCATGTCTTCCTAGAAAAATCATCAATGAAAGAAACATAGTATACATACCAACTTAATGAAATGGATGACATCAGACTACATACATCAGAGTGGATGATTTCCAAGATTCCTTTTTCCTTGCTTTCGCTACCTGGAAATGTCTTCTTTGTTTTCTTTCCTTTCGCACATCCTTTGTAAACACCTTGATGCTTTGTCTATATTTCTGGAATACCTTCAACTAATTTGCTTGCAAGTGGTATTTCTCTGTAGTGCACATGTGCAAGCCTTCTATGCCAAAGTTCATTTGGCTCTAGTGAGTCATGGACCAAATCTTGTTATGGTTGGCCCTTTAATTTGTATAATCCTCCCTCTTGATCTCCAATCACAAGTGCATCATCTATAATATTTCCCTTTGGCCACATAAGAAATTGGCCATCTACAAATGCAACCCTTATTCCTTTTGCATCCAATGCATATATGGAGAGGAGATTATTCTTTAGTCCTGGTACAAACAAGACATCCTTCATCTTCATAGACTTTCCAGAGTCTAGCTTATAGGAGGATTCACCACTACCTTTTATTGGATACTGGTATTCATCCCCAAGTTTCACCTTGTGAGGTGACTCATGTTCAGCTAGTTTCATAAAGGATTCTTTGAATCTCGTCATATGTTTGGAAGCCCCACTATCTATAAGCCAATCATTGCTTCCATGTGTGATAGTTCCCATGAGAGCGGAAATCAAAACATATACTTCATCACTTGAAGAATCATCACTTTCTTGTCTGATTCTCTTTGTAGAAGGTTCGTCATCCTTTACAGCATGAGCATGATGTCTTCTCTTATTTCCTTTTTTATTGTGAGAGCTATTCTTATTCTTGGGAAAATATCTTGCAAAGTGTCCTCTTTCATCGCATGTAAAGACTATGTATTTAGATATATCCTTATATTTTCTAGAGTTGAAATGCTTACCTTTGGAATGATGATAGTCCCTTCTGCTTTTCTTGGAGTGTATTGTGAGAGCTTGATCTTCACTTCCCATATTTTCTTCTTGTGATCATTCTTCCCATAGTATACTGAAGGTGATTAGATTTCTTCTAGCATAAATACCTTGAATGAAGGAGTCCCATGATCTAGGGAGACCATTCAAGGTGGTCATCACAATCTCTGCATTCTCCACTTCTTCATCCACTACTTCAAGTTGTTCTTTGATTTGGGAGACCAATGTGAAGTATGATTGTATGGTCTCCACATTTTGGATCTTCACATTCTTCAACTAGTTTCTCAAAGTCATCTTTTGATTTATGTTATTTCCTTCAAATAGTTTGGTTAGGACATCAAACATTGCTTTAGGTGTCTTTAGGGAGGACACCTGAGGTATAAGGTGATCCTTGATTGAATCAGCAATAATCCTCTTAGCCATGACTAATTTATTTCTATGGAAGTCCTTAGCCTCATCTTCCTCTGCAACTGGAGCCTCTTCATTGATGTAAGAGTCCAACTCATTTTCTTCTAGAACCAAGGAGATCCTAAACTTCCAAGCTTGGAATTTATCAGCTCCCTCAATATTTTAATCAAACTTGGTGTGATGATACATCTTAAATAAGAACCTCAAATGGAAATACAAAAGATTTAGATCTTACCAATTTGAGAAGGTGAAAACTAGATATGGAGCTGATCTTCTGCAGTGTTGGTTTTTTGGTTCCAGGGAAAATTAGGGTTTGACTTTTTCGGAGTTCTACCCAACCAAAAACCTTAATTATTATCTCTAAAATTCAATTTTTAGGAGGAGAGAAATCCTAGCCAGGTCTCACTCAAAAATTCCTCTTCAGTGAAAAGCCTTAATTTCCCGATGTAGTGGTAGGTTAAAAACTAAAAATGCTCCGAATCAGATTCTGCTTCGACAGAAAGATGTGCCATTC
The DNA here is from genome assembly GCA_001517045.1 of Pseudotsuga menziesii. Classification (NCBI taxonomy): domain Eukaryota; kingdom Viridiplantae; phylum Streptophyta; class Pinopsida; order Pinales; family Pinaceae; genus Pseudotsuga; species Pseudotsuga menziesii. The sequence goes on from LPNX010656788.1 coordinate 262,975, forward strand.
AATGGAGGTTCATCCCAGCCTTGTTTTACTAATGGATTGTGGAGAGAGACCCAAAAGTAAGAATCCCTAGCTTCCGCAGCTGCATAGTGTCTTCTTCTCAGGTTAGCTCTGATACCATGTTATATTTTTATCAATTTATACAGTATTATCTTAGAATATTATCTGAGAGAATAACATGCACAACAATCAAACATAAGAGATGATAGACACAAATATTTTCCTCGGGGAAACCATAAAGGAGAAAACCCTGCAACTTCCTCAGAGATAGATTAGGAACCAATAGCAGTAGTAAAACCCAAAGACAGTAAGATGATCTCTGACAACTGTTCTCTCTCTTATCCCATCTCCTTCTCTCTCACTCATGCACTACAACTGAGTGTGAGTGATTGTGTGTGTTAAATAGAGAGGCCCACTCTCTATTTATACTAATTCATGACTTGACAATAACTTACCAAGTCTGACTTCTCTAGGAGATTCTAATAACCCTAGTGCCCTGAAACTATGGGGACTTTAACCCTAGAACAATAAGGAGGGTTACTCTCTATGATTTTACATGACTTGTTTACATTATTGATTCTCCTGATAGGAACATTGGGGTATGAAATGACTCAATTACATTAAAAATACTTCCCGATAAAAACATCGGGATACAATACATAAAATATACAACTGAATACATTATGAAGTTGCAAATACATCAATAGACACCACATTTGTGGACATATATTTTAATGAAAAATACCTATGATGATCAATTATTATCTTATTTACATGTGTAAATGTTTGTGATTTATGGTCTATGAAATAAATGACAATCTAGTACATAGGTAGCATATGAATCAACAACTTCATTAAAATTTCTTGTAATATGGATGCATGTTATGTTCTTAAATTGTTGTTCAAGCAACCTGACACGCAAGGAACTTCGTAACAAAGTTTGATCCCTAATATGATACAAACCATTAAGCTGTGAAACCACTAAGTACAAATCAAGACGTACCTTAAGAGAGTGAAAACCATGTGAAATGACATCACACAATAACTCGATAATGACACTATACTCTGCAACATTGTTCGATGAAGGCCGTAAACAAACCCCTCTTGAAGACAACGCTTGACCCGTAGGAGTATAAATAACCCAAGCAGCTGAAGCTGAATTTTGAGAGTGGTGGATAGCACCATCAGTGAATCCTACATAAACCAAAGACTCTATCGACATCTTCCACAAGAAATGGAAGATAGTCAACAAACTTGATCACCACAAGTAGACAAAAAGCTATGCTATGGAAAAATGTAAAATAATATACAACAAGTCAACCTCGACTGAAAGTCATGCATAATACTTCTTAAGATAAATCCCATTTCTAGGCTCATCCAAGGTTGTCCCTTCATAATATACTAACTCATATGCACCTTTCTCCAGTATACACATGACAACGTAAGGCCCATGCCACATGGGATTAAACTTTCCTACCTTGAAGGGTTCCTTAGCTTAGTCCCACAATAAAACCATGTCACCTTTACTAAACCTCCTAGGATGGGAAGACTTATCATACTAGACCTTAACACGATGCTTATTAATCTCAAGGGGCACTAAAGCATCTCGACGTTTCTCATCAAGCTGCTCTAAGTGGACCAAATTATCTTCCAATGTGGAAGTATATGGTAAAATCTCCATGGCTAGCCTCAAAGAAGGTATTTTGCATTCAACCGATACAACCAAATCCACCCCATGTTCAAGATGATAAGGAGAAATACCGGTGGCAGTCTTGAGCATAGTTCTATAGGCCCACAAAGCAGGATATAACATGATGTTCCAAGTAGTCTTGTGTTGTGCGATGGTTTGTTGGAGAATGGACTTGAGTGACTTGTTCACTACTTCAACCTGTGCATTCGCTTGAGGATAGTAAGAAGAGGAATGTTATTTCTTATACCCTAAATTTGAACACAACTCTTCCATCATTTTGTTCTGAAAGTGCTTGGCATGGTTAGTGACAAGCTCTCTCAGAATGCCAAACCAGGTGATAATCTGGTTGAATACAAAATGTGTGGCTGTCTCACCGTCAGATTTGACTATGGGAATATCCTCTACCCATTTTGTGAAATAGTCAACAACCACAATAATATGATGGTTCCACCCATTCGAATCTGGGTTGCAATCCATAAAATAAACCCCCCACTTGGTGAAGGGATCAATGGTGGTGATCAGATGCAAAGGGGGAGGACAAGAGCGCATATTGCATGCAAACACCTAGAAAGGGTGGCACATCTTGACCACATTAACACAATATTTAAATATGGACAGCCAAAAATACCCTTCTCTCAAGATTTTTTGGGCTATAGAAATCCCAGATAAATGACCACCACATGCCCCTCTGTGGCAATCATTCAGCACAACCTCAGCCTCCTCATGAGTTAAGCAACAACATAAAATGGAATCAACCCCACGGAGGTACAAAGTGTTATCCAGAATGAGGTAATTGTTTGATACATGACGTAATCGTCGTTGCTCATCTCGTGAGAGGTGAGAAGGAACCTTCAAGGTTTGCAAGTAGGCAATGATGTCCCCATACCATGGGTCAACAATCGAGATGATAAATATGTGTTCATCAACGAATGAGTCCTCATGAAATTATCCTTCATCCAAACTCAAAAAATTAGAGATAAGCTCAACAAAAATATATGAATTCTTCAAATTTGTCGAAACAAACTCGAGGTCAAACTCTTGCAATATCACAATCCATTTATTTTATTTCCCCCCTATAATCCTTCGAGTGAGGACAAACTAAAATGGATTAATGTGAGCTATAGAGAGAGTATGGAGAAGAAGGATGTAATGTCTCAAATGTTGAACTGTATGGACAGTAGCTACGGCCAACTTCTCAACATGGGTATAAAAATGCTCCACGTCAATAAGGTTTCAGCTAAGATAGTAGATGACATGCTCATAAAGCTCCTCATCCTCTTGAACCAATACCATGCCAATCATATCTTGAGATGTGACCACATATATCACAAAGTTACGACTATAGTCGGGTGGAGTAAGCATGGGGGCTGATGCCAAGGAATTCTTCAAAGCATTGAAAGACTCTTGGGCTCACTTATCCCACACAAACATAATGTTTTTCTTCAATAAACACATGAAGCCTTTGGTCAAATTGGAAAAATTAACTATGAGTATTCACAAGAAGTTCACTATACCTTGAAAACATTGAAGATGTCTAATGTTATGCGGGGGAGACAACTAAAGTATTGACTCAACCTTCAAAGAATTGACCCTTATACCCTCTCTAGAGACAATGAACCCTAGTAAGAGACCAACCTTCACACAAAAGATGCACTTATGAGGATTTAACCGAATTTGATAACGATGACATCTTTTGAAAACCAAACACAAATGATAAGAATGACACACCCTCAATCAAGAGTGAGCATCTAAGTCATCCAAATACACTTCAATAATATTTTTAAGGTCATGAAAGGCAAAGGTCATGGCCTGTTGAAACGTAACTCACATTTTTAAAGCCGAAGGGAATTTTTTAGTACGCAAACATACCCCAAGGAAAAATAAAAGAATTCTTGTGTTGGTCCTCGGGTTTAATTTGGATCTGATTATAGCCAATGAATCTGTCCATAAAGGAGTAAACTTCTCTCCCCGCACACTCATCCAATATTTGATCAATAAATGATGTAGGGAAATTATCCTTAGGAAATGCTTGATTCAAATATCTAAAATTGGTGCATATTCGGATCGTTCCCTCCTTCTTATCCACCAGAACAGGGTTTGAAACCCACTTTGTCAAGGGAACAGGATAAATGAAGCCAACTTTGAGTAACTTCTCTATCTCTACCTTAATCGCAGGCGCTTTCTCAGGATTGATTGCTCTCAAATGTTGTCAAACAGGCTTAGCATCTGGGTAGGTTTTAAATTCATGCTCGACAATGTGCCAGTCAATTCCTAGCATTTCTTCATACAACCAAGTGAACACATCCCGAAATTATTTAAAAATATCGGTGTACTCTTTAATCTCATCGGGGGAACAATCTGCACCAATGTGCATGTTTTCCATCTTGACAAGTTAGCCATGTTCCCTTCGACATACTTTTTAGGAGAGCCTAACGGGACCACATGCCTACCAATTTTTTCACTAAATATCGCCTTAAAGTCATCACGCTCAATATCAACAAGCTTAGGGAGGAAATAAGATCTATGATGCAATTGTCCCCAAGGTTGTTCTAGCCTAGAAATAGCCTCAAGAATAGCCTCTCCCGATTGAAAGATGTCATCGAGGAAGTCATGTGAGTTAGATGAGGACACCGCCCAAGAAGGAAATGCATAAGGGTCCTCCTATTCCATCCACAAAGAGGAAGGAATAGACTATACAACTGAATCAATATTAGCTTGATAAGCCACCATAGTTGTATGCAACGGCATGTCCATCTTGACACGTATAGAAACTTCACTTGAAGTACTCAGATAAGGGAGAGTCCAAGGATCCTCCATATGCGAAGTGTGCAAAGGAATTGAACTCAATGATGTTGAAGCCTTACCAAGACTAGAATTGATCATAAGGATGGGCATGACTTAACTAAAAGTTCCCATTAGTGAAGGATACATGCCTACCCCAATATTCTCAGTTTTCGGCTGAGAATGATCGATAACCAAGAGCGATGCTCTCAACAATGCTTTCGAACTAGAATTATCAAAGGATCTTTGATTGATTGTCACAACTTTCCCATCCAAAGGGAAACAAACCATCCATAAAAGTGATGACATGACCGCTTGCATATTGTAAATCCAGTTCCTACCCAATAAAAGATTATAGTTAAGGGGCACATCAACCACCTCGACCTTGATCGCAATGGTCTTCCCTCCCAATTGGACCTCAAGGGAAGGAATAATGTCATGCGAATGAAATGATATTCCATAAAAAGCAGTTAACATGTTTCCTAACTTAGACAATGTAGGAGAACCCAACCCCTTCCAACAAGACAAAGACATCACAGAAGCCGCAGTTCCCTCATCACTCAGCGTGCGCTTGATGGTGTTGTTTAGGAACTCTACATGCACCAAAAGGAAAACATATTAAGGCAAGCGAGACTGGACACCATGAGCTTCGAATTTGATCACTGAAGGAGATCTTCCATTAGCCACCCAAAGAGTAGAAAACAAGGCTTTCCTTTGCGAAGGACAAGACTGAAGAACTTATAATGCATACATCACACAAGGAGTCTGGCCCATAACTTCTTGAATAGTTATGGGCAGCATGGGCATTAGGATTGTGCTTGAATGCTTCAAGAATCCCTTAGGAATGTGAGGTGAAGCTTCATCTTTATCACTAGGTTTTTCAATATGAAAAGAGCTCTCAGATAGATTGGGTTTTTTTCCCAGGCCGAGCTGTGAAAAACCATAATATTTAGAACGAGTCACAACATTCGTACCATTCACCATGTTAATGCAACCATGGCCACTAGCGGTATCTAGCGGGTTTGGAGTCCCACCAAAAGCACTACTAGGATCCATGGTCCTTGAGTTCATATTCTGATTTTGTGGTAAAGGATTTACTAGCACAGCTGGACCCTATGCTATGAACTTCGAGCAATCTTCCATTTGAGAGTACAAGTGAGTGAGGTGATCATCCCCACACATCTTACAAAGAAATTTGACCTTACACTTATTTTTCTTGTCCCCCCTAGCATTTTTGTTGTTGTTCTTGTCATTATTGTCATTTTCATTCTTATTCCCACCCTTTTGATTATTTCTACCTTTCTTTTTATTCCTTCCAGGTTGCTGGTTACCTTTCTTGTTCAACAATTTCACTGAAAGTACCTCTGTCATTTGGGTAGGAAGAGATGAAGCCGTAGCTTGTCCTGATATAGGCTGGTTAATAGAAAAATTGTTCATTTGGTTTGTAACCAATCTTATGGGTTTAGTACTTGTAGAGCCAACAATGCCATTAGCATGTGTGTTGAGCCCCATTTTGTTACCCATTTTGAGCTAAAAACCCTATGTATTAATGAATATTTTGTTGTCATTTTGGCGTCTTTGCATCATACAGATTACCATTCAGCTCAGGTATGACTTTATTTTAGATTTATTTTAGATTGATTTATTCTTGGCTATTTTACTATTTTAATGAGTGAATTTGATGATTTACTGATGTAATTGCTAATAGATGTATTCTTGATTGTGGAACATACCTTTCGAGGAAAGTTTACACACAGACGCACGTTTGGCTAGATATGTGCATAGCATATCGAGCTCATCATATAGCTCGCTGAACCAACCGTGCATTCAGACTAATTGATTCCCCAGCATTTAAACATGTAGTGAATTGGAAACCGCCGACTGTCCACCTCTTGAAGCGTTATCATGGGCCTTATTCTAGAAGTTTACCAGTGTATATCACAATGCTAGAAAAAGGGAGCCACCTCATGTCGATGGAAACCAACTCGCGACAAGGAAGGAGAGAAAATGTGTGTTGACGTTAAAACAATGAATTGTAATAATGGTTGACTTATCCTAGAAGAGCAGTCGGCCACTAAAGGGTCGACTTGCTCGCTTTCTAAAAACTATATATATGAGAACGCTTGTATGTGAGAGAGAGTTAGAGAAGTAGAAGTAGTTTTTAGCCCAACTAGTTTATGTAAATTCAGACTGTTTATTTTTAATGGAAAAGTTCTATTAGATTATGTCTAATCGTGCTCCATTAACACGTAGTAGGTTGTAACTCTGTTTTCTAGGAGGGCCCCCCGCCAATCAGAGTTTTTATTTTCGTATAATCTCTTTCCTTTCTTCATAAATTAGCATATGGTTTATGTAGTTTCATTTCTGCAATTGTTTATATTGTTTCTTTAGCTTAGATTTCATTTCAAGTTTTATGATGCTTATAGCTTACATTTCATTTCTAGTTTTATGATTCTTATAGCTTAGATTTCATTTTAAAGTTATGATGCTTATGTAGTCTTTCGTTTCAATTTGGAAACCGGTTGCATATAGATTAGACTGCCATTCTTTTGTTACAGTTCTAGTTTATTAGATTATATTGTAATTCCTTTGCATATAGATTAGATTGTCATTCTTTTTTATGCATTTGCACATAGAATGGATTGTGATTCCTCTTCATATAGACTAAACTGTAAATTCCTTTTGATGCATCTGCATATAGATTAAATTGTAATTCTGTTTATGCATTTCCATATAGACTAGACTGTAATTTGCTTTTGATGTATTTGCATATAAACTGGGTTGTAATTATTTTTTATGTATTTCTAGTTTACCATTTGATTCAATGTTAATAGAATATATTTCTTTCAGCATTATAGGATGTAATCATAGTTAGTTTTAATTATGTTAGTTCTTAGTATGCTCTGAATTTATTCAATCCTTAGTCCCTTTTTAAATTACATTAGATAGTAATGCTTTTAAATTATGAATTGTATTATCTTGTAGGGTGAGTAGGTTTGAGTTATGAATCATAATTGTATTTGAAGCAGTTGTTAACTAGATTTAAAATCATGTATTCACATCTTAGTTAAGTGCATGCATAGGTAAGTTGATCCAAAATCATTTAGAGCAATTAACTTTTCAAAGTTTTAAGTATTTCTGTATACAACCTGTCATACATACAATTTGTTTGCTTCATTATACCGACTTCCATTTCAACCTGTTGTTCAGTCTTTTATACAATCCTTAGCATAATTTACATAATTTAGGTCTATTTCTTCAATTTCTTTGAGCACGTTTCGATTAAGGATAGTTAGACAGTAATTATACTTCTTTTCAGAGTATGTAATTAAATTATTTAGAGTGTTTATTAAGCCTTTAAGATTTATTACCATATGATTATATTAGTTTGAATTCATTCTATTTTTGTACATACAGTTTAAAGTTAATTATAATTGGTAGATATAGTCATTGGTCACTAATAGGAGTGTTCTTTTCATATTAGATTTTTCTTAAATAAGAATTTATATCATCATTAGGTTTTCTTAGTTAGGTCTTTTCTTTTGCATTGTTAATAAGTGTTTATGGTACAAAGGAACTATGTTTACAATCACTTGCAACTGGACATTCCTTAGTTTACATATCTTTGTAGAGGTAAAGTTAGACTTAATTCCCTTTAGCTTTATACCTCATTTGAAAGCCACTTTGACTCTCCTCTTACCCCTGTCCCAGTCACTGTGAATTCTTATCCCCAAAACAATCCAGGAGAGTGGAATTAGTCTAAATTTCCATATAGATTTTTAATTCAATATTTTGGTTGATGTAATTCTATAAATATTCCTGTGTATAGTTAGTTTTCGAAGTTGATCATTTGCTATCTTGTTTTCATTTTACACCAAGTATGTATAAAGTAGAGTAGTATAACTGAATATTACACTAGCCTAGTCTTGTAGCTTAATCATCTTAATCTGTTGATTTCTTAGGAGTCTTTGCTTCTTGTTTAAAAATATCTTTTGATTTATGTCTATTAAAATATTGACACAACACCTTAGGAATATTTTTTCCTTGGCATATATTTTGTAGCAACTCTAAGCTTACGAACCCCAGTAGATAATTAAATATTCGGTAAACTATTCAAGACAATGTTTTTCCCAACATTTTGGCACCGTTGCTGGGGAGTTGCTCAGTAAGGTTAAAAATAGAATTTGCTTATGAATTTTAGTGATAGGTTGGTGGCAGGGGAGCAGTAAGATGAGAGGTAAGAACCTGTGCATCTGTTATAGCAGGCATCCCCAAACCCGGCAGTAGTAGTAGTTTAGGTTCCCTTTAGTTTAGTTTTTCATGTACAAAGTCTAGATATGTATGGATAGATAGGTTTCCCTTTACATTACACAGCAAGGGGAAGGGGAAACGATAAGACACAAAGATGACTTCACTACAGAATTTCCATACTGTGACCGCCTGACGCATCCACTTTAGTAGGTCTCCCCAAATCCTTGCCGTTCCTTTTTGTACAAGTGAAACAACAAAAAAATTCATAAAAATTTAAAAATTTTTAAGTGACATAAAATGTCTAAAGTCGCAGCTAAGTAACTGCTAAAGGTTAGTGGAAAAATGAAATAGTTTATAAAAGAACATGGGATTGCTTCTTTAAAAGAACCTGTAAACCAATGCATGTAATCTTAAACTCCTGTGTTTGTACTATTAATGAATTAACAACTTTAATTCTATCAGAGTTAGAAAAGGACTTGCATTTTGTTGCTGCTAGATATACTGATGATTAAATTTTGTCAAGTAGGTAATAATTCTTGTATGAGATCAGGGCTTACTTAGCGTTCTGCCAACTCAATTGGACTACTGGTTCCTTACAACTTTAGCAGGTAAACGTAAGATCTAGTAGGTGTTTTTAAAATTACGTCGAGAAACTACTTCGCTAGCATGATTAAGATGCTAGTTTTTAGAAAAGGTTTAAATATGCTGCTTGTCTTCAAGGAGGTAATGTCAATTCTTTTCCATTGTTATAAATCCATAGTTGTATTTATAACTAACACCATAATTATTTTTTATCAAAAACATAAACAAGGGTTTAAATTGTAAGAGCAAGTACTTACCAAAGTTCCTTCAATTGTCTGAATATTATTCTCTAAAAATATAAAGAACACGATTTTATTTTCTTGTGTTTACAGTAATGGTTATTTATAAATTTCCATAGAGAGAATAGAGCTCATGGTTTTGGGCTTCAGTTCACTTCAAACTGTTTCATGTTTCTCGCAGCTATTATCACTTTAAGACTCAATAGATGTCCTTCTCTTAAAGAATGATAAAGTTACCTATGTTTTTAAATTATAATTTTAACAATGGGTTATTAGAATTTTATCAGGATTCTCCGACATTTTTAGTCTTTAGTTTCTCGAACACTCCTTCAACAAAACAACATAAAGGCTATGTTTTCAGAAGTTCATGGCTTTTCTTTTTACTATGGTTAGAAGTTATAATATGACCTTCTCATAACTCTTTTACTATTTCAAATAATACACAATCTATTTGGCTTGTTTGAATAACATGAAGAACTTCTAGGATAACAAGAGTATCCAAGTTGTAACCTAAAGTAGAATACCTAAGTATCAAACCACCATGTGAAATCAAATGATGGGCAATCATATGTTGTATAGTTTTGAAATGATCGTTGGGTTTGAAAATGCAAAATGTTTGATGCAGCGCTGACTATAGATTTCAAACCATGCTTGAAGAAATATTTGGAAGGGCACGTGGAATGATTACATCCACTCAAGGGTTGACTTAAAACTTCGAAACCCTATTTATTTGCATTGTAGACCGAGGGTTTCTCCTTCTTGCTGAACGAGCTGTGAGCTCGCGGCCATGGAAGACCTATAACCTCCTCCAAATTTGGCATTTCACCTCCAACTTCTACGCTATGATTGTTGGGAGAAGTCATTGATGGTTATGGTATTTCTAAATGTTGAATAGTTACAGCGAGAGTGGGTATTGGATTTTCTTTGTCGCTCGAAGGAAGTTCTTGTCTTTAACCTGTAGCTGAACAATCATATCTTCTTCCCTCGTCTAGTTGAGTTGATTTTATTGCTTTTTCCTTCACAGAGGTGACTTCAAGGCTTCTTTCCTTCCGGCACGGTGCCAATACGACCTAGTGTGGCCATCTCTCCTCATCTTGAACTCCAAATTACAACAAGTAAATAATTACCCTTAACTCAATTTTAGATTAGATTTCTTATAAGGGTTTTTACAAATTTTAAGAAAACAAAGGATTTATAATGATTCGGTTTGGAACTTGTAGGTCCTTGCTCCTGGTTCCAGCTCTGTAGGTGAAAGCAAGCTCACCCTTGAGTTTTACATGAGCATACAAAATGGTAATCCCCGATTTCAACGAGGGTTTCTTTTTGCATACAGTTGTGGTTGTTGGAAGTTGGTTCTTGCAGTTGAAAAGACACGGCCTCAGTTATTTGTTAGCTTAAGTTTCAAAGCTTATTTGTTATTTGTAAGAGTTTAGAAACCCTTAGAGGGTACTTTGTGCAGGGGTGAAGAAGGCTCTAGTAGCCGTGATGGAAATTGGTTTTTATTTTGTGTTTTCTGCCTTACGGCCTCAACAATGTAATTTATTTCATTTTAAAACAATAGAGCTCAGCTCTAAACTCATTGAGGCTATCGACCTATGTATAGTTTATTTTAGTTTTTATAATACATTCTAGAAGGTAAGGAAAGACTGTGAATCAGTCAGGACTTTAAAGGAAAATAGGATTTTTCTCCTGTCAGTAAATTATAGTTACTATTCGATATATATATATATATATATATATATATATATTGCATAGTTCAGTTTTTGTTAGCAGGCCTAGGCCTCGACCTTTATTTCTAAAGGCTGTAAGCCATTCCTTCTTATTTGATTTTGTTTTTAACAAGTTGTTTATGTAATATTTAAATTATTATCCTGTATTTATAAGGATTTCCAGTGAAAAGTTTATGGGACATTTTAATGTGTTTAAGAGTAATATTTTACTCTTATTTTGGCTCAAAAAGGGTTAATTAATAACTATACCCTATAGTTCGATAATAGCATTATTTATACTTGGTAATTTCTTAGCTCTATTTATTTAATTTTTCCTTAATGATTTGTACAACTTCTTTTTAATTATCATAAAAGAAGGATTAGGATTTATTGCTGCATACTTGAGAATAGGATATATTTATATTTCAAAACCTAGGTAGTTGTATTTAAGTTACTATAGAGACTTTTGTATTAGATCAAAGACACATAGTGTCTCAAAATCAAATGTTATAAATTTTTTTTGAAAATTATCTTTACCTGGTTCCCAAATGATAGCTTGTTTACTATTTCTATGTTTATTTATTAAATTGTAAATTCTTTGTTTTATAAAGAATACTAGTTTTAGAATAGTTCTATAAGTAATATGATTACTAAATGTTTTTACATACTGTTGAGGCCTGGAAAATCACAGGCAACAACAACAAAGGATTCTCCCCAGTCAACGTTCCCAACTAGCCCGTGACTGTTTTCTATGGGGAATCTATCCGGTTTATGGTCCGGCTACCGTAGGTAAAGTAACCAAAATAAATGGTTTTACCGGTTGCGGCCCGGTCCACTGTGTATGTTTTAGTTTTTTAGTTTTAAGTATAATATGCAAGTGCCTATCTAAAATGTAGATTGATAGAGAATATGAGGAGCGGTCACAATGTGATGCACAGGTTCTTACCTCTCTTCTTAAACTCTCTTGCATCTAAATCACACACAGCAAGAAATTAAAACTAACTACCTAACCTATCCCTACGGAGCAAGATTATCATTCATTAATGAGTAATGTATTTTGTACATGCATTATGAAAAATAACAGATAGTTGATACTTCTTTCAAAACACATGAACATTTAAAGATATTTGAACAACTAGATAACCAATTGTTTATGAACAACATTCATTACTCATAGTGGAAATTTTCATAAAATAAACCAGAGAACATTCATACAAGAACATAGGTTCAAAGAGTTAGAACGATCTCACAGTTAATGGACACAAAGCTGAAAATGAAATAGTTCCTCTTCAACAAATCCATAGCACAACATTTGAACATTCCACCAAGCTTTCTCCAACAGGCAAATTGTAATTATCTATTGCAAAAGGAAATAGTTCTTCTTACAACATGTCTTCAAAAATATAACTGGGAAAAAGTCCCCTCTACAACTAACTCTCCTATATTTATGCAAAAAGACAAAACTTTTGGGCTGCCCCAAAGTGACTTCTAGGCTTCCCCAACATTTCCATTTCCAAAATTTGTCCAGTAGCGAGTGCTCATACGTTATACAATATATTACATTTAAAACAAAAACTAATAAAGCACTTCTAAGTAGAGGGCCCCGCTTGATCATTTAAAAACTTTTTCCATGCTTGGGCTTCCGCTGCTATTCTCTTAAATTCTGAAGGTTCAAGAAAATGGATGTTGATCTCGAACTTTGCATCCTGATTTTTAACCACTTTGATTCTGGCTGGGCTTAAATGCAATTGATCTTCAAGCAAATAAATGCTAACTGCTGCATGAGCTACTGCATCCTTTAGGATCTGCTCATCCAAGTCCTTGACTTGTTGTATCTTCTGCTCATCCTCCTGATACCTGCTCTATAGCTTTCCTGTGAACAACTCATGCTCTGGTAATGCATTTAATCTTTATTTAGCAGCAATTTGGCATCTGTTGTAGGTGACTAGCACCCTTCTACAGTATTTAGTACAAGCTCCTCTTGTTTTCTTCACAGCTTTCTTGAACTCCTTTGCTGTATATATTGCAAATTCTAACAAATCGTAATCCTACTTTAAAATATGTTGATCTTTTGTTGCTAAATATGGAGGAATTTCTTCATCGATCTCTATCCTTACTATCCTTCTAGTCAGGACTTCCAAAATGTCCTGAGACCTATCTACAAAATATGAGGTAGTCTCCAAAATTTCCTCCAATCTGTTATCTATCTGCAAGACTTTACATCTTTTTTCTTCAATAGATATCTGCATTTGGTGCATTCTTATTCTTTGGGATAGGACATGCTCCTTAAGAGGTTGAATATCAGTCTGTTGTTCCCTAGCATCTTTCAGTGATGCTCTTAATGAAGCAATATGTCCTTCAAAACCTGTTGCCTGTACCTGAAATTGCTTTTCTTTCTCTTCCATGGTGGCCCTATGTGCTTCCAACTCCACAACTTTTCTCTGCAGCTAGTCCTTTTCCACACTCAAATTTTATATGATACTTTGAGTTCATTGTTCTCTATCTTCAACGTTTTATACTCTTGTTGTAACCTCTGCAGTTCTACTAAGTTATTCTGAGCATCTTTTCCTGTTCTTTCCCTGGAAACTTCCAAAGTCATCTTTTTTTCCTGAAGAGTTTGAAGTTCTTCTCTTGAAGTCTTCACTTCATTCTGCATGTCTTCAAACTTCCTCTTCAGTCTAAAACCTTCATCTCCCTCCTTCTTCAAAGTTTCCTTCAATTGAGCTGCATTCCTTTTCGACTACTCTAGATCTGTCATTAGTCTATCTACATTATCCTCGGTGGCTTGTGTCAATGCCACTCTGGCTCTCGATGTCAGTCTCGGATATTTATCTATCCCATGCACCAAATTTTTATCAGTGATCATCATACCGGATTGTCCTCCTGTTTCGACTTTTCTCTCAGTCCTTTTGACAATCCTCTTTTTCTCCTTGTCATAAAAGATGGTGCTAAAATTTGGGACTTCTTCTCCTTTCTCCTGCACAAAAGGTATCAGATTCAATTTAGAAAAAATGACTTGTCCTATATTGCTGCCAGAAGTTGTAGCAGGCTCTTGACAGTCAGGGCTATCTTGTCCCTGCCCCTGATCTGTATGACCCTGTGCTTCCTATGTGTCTATTGGGTCAGTATTTTGCTGGTCTGTTTTAGACCCTGTCAGTCTTAGACCTTCAACTTATTTTTGTTTCTTCTTCATCTCTTTATCTTCTTTCTTCTTTCTTTCTTCTTATTCCTTCTTTGCAGATTCTTCTACATCCTTTGCTGCTTCTTGTTCATCTTTCTTTCTTTCCTCTTCTTCACTCTTTAACCAACTTTCTGCTTCTTGTGCTAGCCTCCTAGAATCCTCTTCCCTTTTCCTGGCATCCTCTTCTTTAGCCTTCTTCTGTGCGGTTTGGCCCTTACCGCCCTTAACGGTGATATTCTGTTTAAACCTTCTCTTCAATGCAATCTTATTCCTTGCATTCCTGAAGATTTCCTCTTCCTTGTCCTAGAAATTTTCATATTCAAAGTGAACATTTGCTTCTTTGCAATGCTTTGCAACCTTCTTTTGGGAGTCATTTCTGTGGAAGCTCATCTTCCCAAAATGAAACTGCTCCAACTCTTGTACAAAATCAATAGCTCATTTAATATTTGTAAACTTATAATTCCCTATCCAAAAGGGGATAGTAGGGTATGATGCCTTCCTATGTTCAAACAAAAAGCTTCTGACACCATAACGATACACCTGCCTAACTGTTTTTTTATGTACCACATAATCAATGGCATACTGGGGTAGTAGACAAGGTGCCCTGGAGCAACCATACATTCTAATGTACATCCCATATCTAGTCAAATAGTAATTTGCATGCTCCTCGATGACTTTAAATGCCTCCTCAGACATACAATTGCATTCAATCAAGAAAATTAAAGTGTATAAAGGAATAATAAAATGTTCACAAACTTCTTTATAATGGCTGTAATATTTGTGTGCCTACAACAGCTTGTATGCAGTATACACAGGGGTTTTGTCCCTGTCCCAATTGCACCTTAGGGTTGGAAATGGATGGGTGCATAGTCTACAGTCTACTAAGATGGAACTCATATAAAACTCAGATTTATTTTGGGACACCCCTCCTAGAGCTGAAGAAATGAAAGCTGAGAGACTGTTGGACACAATGTTTTCCCAGTTGAATATAGTCCCTTGGGTGGCTACATAGAAAATAATTGGAATCCATCCCAACTTGAAACTTTTTCCATGAGCTCTCCCAAACACCCTGTTCAGCATCAGTGCTATAAACCTATAAGGAGTCTAGAGAGTGGTTGTATCATACTCTCTTGATGGCCTGGTTCAAAATTTCTTCCTAGGTATCATCATCCTCTTCACTATTTCAACCAAGTCCAAGCTTATTTCCTTCAGCTAGCTTTCAGTTAGGCATACTTGGGCAAGAGGTAAGTGATATGCAAGTGAGACATAAGCAGGGGTGTATGTAGCATAGCTCTGTTTAAGTATTGGCTAAAATAATTGTGGTCGCATTGGCCTTAGGTAGAATCCAACTAATCACCTCTGAGCATGGAAACAGCTCAGGTCTTGTAGGTACCTTCATAAGAGCTGACTTCTCTATGTTGGCATAAACTCCTCAAATCTAGCATCGGGCACATTCTGATTTGAGATCATCCAATATATCTCACCCCACTTGTAATCAGGATCTACCTCAGTGGTAGCTCTAGTGTCTTCATAGATATATTCTACCTTGGTAACGATTCCCACATCAGGTTCTCCTTCAGCAACAGGAGCCTTCTTCTTTTGTCTTTTAGACATTTCTCCTTTGAAGAAGTTTCCCTGTCATAAACCAAACATGCTCTTAGTCTATTGGAGCTTTCAACCAGTGTTCTAAGAATTAAGAAAAACCATTTGAAAACATTTACCTCTTCCATATTCTCAACAAATAAACTTGTCAGAATACAAATGCAAAATTGAGAATACAAGCAAGAAACTTCTGCTAGCTAGGTCTGAAAAATTCTACAGTCCATTTGCAACTAACCATAATCGTGATTGACAAAATGCATCAACATGCAATCCAGTTTCTTGCCCAAATTGAAACATCCCCATACAGTAATTGAAACGCATGAAACAAACCCTCCGATGTCTAGGAAAATAGGGCAACTGCCTACGATGAGAAGAAAAATGAAAAAACCTCACCCTGGATGGCCATAAGCAATCCCAAAAAAAATGGTGCAGACAACGTAATGCTTGTCTACACCAACCCCCTAATCCTTTGGACTGAAGTCAAAACTCCATAATGGCTCACAAAAGCTCAAGAAACAAAACACCCCACTGTAAATGCTATGAAATTGACTGCTACCCCATGATGTAAGGATACAAATCAGACTTAGACAACTAACTTCCAAATGGTGGGAACCTCTAACTAGAGGACAAAACCCTAGTTCCTAAAACAAACAGTAAACTCAAAGAAAGGAGAACTATGGTTGGCCTACTTGGCGAATGCGATGCAGTCGATGGGATGGTCTAAAAAATCCACAGTAGCGCTTCGAACGAACGGAGTCCTGAAAGCTAAGCACGAATGCACAGTTCGATAGCGAGGACGGAGGCAGACATGAATTCACAAGGGTAATATTATTATAATAACCAACCCAATATATAGACCTCGATGAAAAACAAGTCGGTGGGAAAAATCTTCTATCGGACATTGGAACAACTATGGCATTGGGCAGTTAAATCATCAGGGAGCCGCAATGGTGGGAGATAGACATGGTATGAGCTCTGCAGCAAAATAAAATGTCGGCAAAATAAACATTAGAGACTGCAGCATCGGACATCGAAACGACTATAGCATCAGATGGTTAGTTGAAAGAGGAGCCGTAACGATGGAAAACACATGGACCAAAATTTCCGTAGACCAGTAAACATCGAATAAAAATAGAGTAAACCATTGGAGGAAATTAAGTGAAACATCGGAGAAAATCAATCAAACCATCGACGAATGGAAAAAATACATGTCAGATGGTTAGTCCGCTCTGGAGCCGCAATGGCGGGATTCAAATAGACTACAGACTCCGCGTCAACCGAAAACATCAGCGATCGAAACAGTTATAGGCGGACGTTTAGTTCACTCGAGAGCCGCAATGGCAGAAAGGAATCAGACTATAGCTTTCGATCAAATTCATAAAATTTTCTGATAGCGAAGAGAAAAACAATAAGACATGGAATCAGTGAGGATAATCCCTAATCTGTCAGAACATTTATTATTGATCCTCTGAAACGCCAGCTGCACAGATGACTACAGTTCCAAACCAAACTTCAACTGACTATCGATAGTGTTAAAACAAAAAATCACAAATCAAACAATGTATCAATAAACCCAAGGAATTGGCGGAAATCAAAACTAACCATCGGATCATTCATTGTTTAGCTCCCGCAATGGTGGCTGCATAGAGAACTATGGTCGTGATCCATTGTTCAATAAACTTTCGATAGAAAAAATATTGACAAATCAAAACTTCAAGTTCAAGTCAACAGCATCAGTAGACAAAGATAGTCATTCAAATTTTGAAGAATGGCAAGCAATTTACCCCATCTCAACCTTAAGATCAAATATGTAGCAGAAAACAACATAGTTTAGCAATTCAAAACAATCCAAGCAAGACAAAATTTAAAAGGAAGGTCCAAAATTTTAGAAAATTTGGGAAATAGTTGCAGCTGCAACAATTGGAGACTACCTGGTGAACCCAGATCTCTAGACAACTTCTTCCTTAAGTAACAGACTGTTTGACAATAAAAACCAATATGTTGAAATCTTATAGATGTCTAGATTTCCCAAATGGAAAATATATGTACTTTTAATCATTCATGATAGTCCAATTTAGGAAAATGGAAACCAATATCTCAAATTCAAGATAACTCTTCTAAGGACAGGAAGATGAGTTTCATTTTTTACCTCTGTCTTCAGGTAGGTTCCAGCTTGGATACCACATGATTGTAACATATGGTAAACAGAAATATTCATTTGTTCCTCATTCCCATGCCATTTTGCACTTTTTTGTGCTTTTGGACTTTCGTCCTTTCATTTCAGTCCTCCTGCATGCCTTCTTTCTGAATTTTTTTTTCTTCAGGATCCTCTATCCATAGTGTCCTTTTGTGTGAGAGATGTATTTAATTTTCAGCTCAAAGACGTAGAAGAACTTTTGACAATTTTGTGCTCATATGATTCAGTACTTTGTTTTGATACATATTTCTTTCTTAGGAGTTTTTGACTCTTATTTTCCTTTTGGATTTCAATTCTTGGCATGGGATCATTTATATATAATATACTGTTTACCCTGCTTCCTTTATGTGGGTCTTTTGCTGTCACCCCCTAGGACATTTTAGATGTGAAATGGATGGAGCCTCGAAATAGTATTCTAGACCTTTTGATCCTGAGTTATTTTACAGGGATTAAGTAGGACTTCAATGTGTTCATATCCATTTAGGAAAAACCGTTAAACTAAAGGAAAATCTTTCAGATAACACAATAGTACACAGTCTTATCATTAAGGATTTTAGTTAATCCAAAATTCTGATGCTCTCCATGCAACCAAAAGCTTTCCTCTTCTTTATTGAAATCAATCAAAATCTAAACTAAAATAAAATAGAAATAAAGAAAATCAAAATAAACAACCAAATCATATTATTTATGTATACGATAATCAAGAAAAATACAAAATTTTGAGAACTAAGCCACTAACTGGTCAATCCAATGCCCACCCCTATAAATCTGACACTTGTAAGTTAAGGGCTAGGCTTGACTACAAAATTAGAAAGACCTAACCATTATCTAATCATACTGTACTTGAATCTCTTAACACCTAAGTTGTACTTATTGGTTTTTTATCAAGTGAGCCTGGTGAACCGGACAAGGATAACTTGTTCGGACTTCAGAAGACCTTCAGTTTTGCTTCTAGGAAACTTTATTGTACCATATCAAATGTTCATACCCCATGGGGGAATTGTAATAAATGTTCTAGAATGATAGTGTCTATAAAAGACTCAGTCTCTTAGACTTTATTTGTCAATTTGATCAGCCCAGGGTGTTTTTTCCCTTGGTTATTATTGGTTGTTGAATAAATGACTGATAATTTCTGAGTTTTTCACTCAATACCTCCAAAGTTGGGGTAGTCGACTTGGCATTTAGGCCTATTGAGGCTATTAGAGTCTATGTGTCAATGTATAAACATGCTAGGCATCATGGTCGAGTCATATGAACATGTCTAAGTCCCCCTAGGTTTTTTAATTTTTTTTAATTTTTTATTTTTTTCAGTGTTTTTTATTAAAATTTAATTTTTCCAAAACTTAGGCTATTTTTTAATAGTTTAATTGGAAAAATTGGTTTTGTAATAAAAGTGGGCTCGGAAGTCCGTTTAAGTCATGTAGGTGCTCATTTTCAAGCTAAGAGCACCCAGTAAACCTATAGACCCACTATTTCCTAGTTTTGAGTGATTTTCCATCACTCAGGTCAGAAAGCCTGAAAAAATCAATTATTGATTATTTTAATTAATAAATTGATGAATAATGGAGAAAATCCAAAATCCTGGATCAGTGGATTCTCAGCCAATTTGATTGAAATCAGTCAGATCTGAACCAGATTGACTGGATCTGGAAATCCTTGACTAAAGGAGGTGATTTGGACAGATCTAGAGTTGATCTTCAACATCCTTTATGGGGAATTTCACCCTCCCTCTCTCCTCCACACATGTGGGCTCTCCTGGAAGCTCTGTGGATTGATTTGTAAGTTTGTGGGTTGATGTGTTAGCTCAACCAACCCCTTGATTGACAAGTAGGATCAGTGGAAGCTCAATTCTACTTCAGATCGGCATTGATGGACTCTTCTTCAGCTGCAGTGGTTTGTCTCCTTGGGATTTGCGCCCCCCCTGGGATGGATCTTTTGTTTTTTGTATAAATAAAGCTCAGGCTGCCTCTTTCAAGCTAGTTAGAGCTGGATTGAAGGGATTTCTATTGTAATATTGTATTGATTTTCAGTCGTTGAAATAAAGAGAAGCTTTGGAGGCTAAAATGTGGAGTACCTTTCATGTGTGGATCATCATTGTCATGCTGCTTTTGAGGTGAACTGCTATTTTTTTCAATTTTTGCATGAAACTGTTGTTTGCCTGAATGATTATTGGAATCATAGGAATAGATCATTATAAGTAAGCTTACTTACTTCTATTTTACTACATATGTTTGAATGATCTAATATTTGCATGTTAAATAAGATTATTTGCATGTTGTATCATCTGCTTCTCATATGTATCTTCAAATTTAATGGTTTTGTTTGCAGGATTTGTTGTTTAGCTTACAGGTTTGCTGTGATTGGAAGAGATGTGGTTCCGGTTTGATTCCACTAGTTTTCCAACAAATATTGCGAATATTGTGCCCCTCGGTGCTTCACTAACAAGTTTATCTTGCAAATTTGCTTCAGCAACAAGCACTTCTCTTCTCCTCTTCCTCCTTCAAAATCTTAAATTCTCTTCAAATTGGTTACTATTAAAGAATCTTATTGCTTAGATCTGTCTCATTGAGAAAATCACATATAGATCTAGTTAGTAATATCCTTTCTTAAGTTTATATCTCAGTTCCTTTTTGCATATAAAGTTTTATTTGAAGAGATCTAGGTGAAATTACCCTCTTTTTTGCAAGCATTATAAAGGAAATTTGTAGCTTGCTAATAAGGTAGTTTCCTTTGATGTTCTTTAAAAGTTTCATATTCTGCAAGAAAAGTGCACATCTCATTGGCTTCCCAAACAACAAGCCAAGATCCCAAGGAAATCTTGCTTTCCTTAGTTCCTTTTTGCAAAACTAGATTACCCCAACTTAACAATTTTTTACTTAGTTTTTTTTCAGTAACTAGCATGGTGACCCAAAACACTTTTAAAGTGTGTTTGGGAACATTTTATTTTAATTGATCACTATTTTTTATCAGTTCTAGCAAAAAATAGAAGGATACTCTACCCATTTTCCGACTCTTGGACGAACCAGAGCTTCCTGGAAGCTTCCCCCACCGTTGTGTTTTAATTTTAGCTTGTTACAAGCTTGTTGTAAGCCTTTGGATCCTATATAACATGGACCAAATTGAATCAATTTCAATTTGTTGATATTTTAAATCACTGCTAATAAAAAGAAAATGTATTTTCGAATAGGCTCTTTCGAGCCTATTCACCATCCCCCCTTGGGGGATTTGCGTCTGTGTCAATTTTTTACTTTTGTTCATCTCTTTTCAATCTAGCGTAGTTTTAATCTGCAGGGTAGTATAATTTGATTTATAATCATTTCCATATTCCATATCTTAGGTTTCAAAGTAATTTTAATACTTACCCCACGACTTCCCGATTGACCTGAAAGGGGAAAGAGATGCGTGGTAGGACTAATTAGAAAACCGACATTGTGTATCTTTGCTTTATTTTTCATCAACTGTTCTTTCAGCTATAATAATTTTAACCCCTCCTTGATTCCCCAATTGAGATCCACTTGGATTGAAAGAGGTTCCTGGAGGGTTTTCTTTTTAACAAGAACACTTATCTTAAAATTTACTAAAATTTACAAGACTCCAGTGTGTATTCTCTGCACTTGGTTGCGGTTCGTCCGATCAGTCAAGATGCATCAAAAGCACTTGAGTGGCTAGAATAATTAGGATTCACTCTTCCAAATTGACAAACCATCAGGGGAAAATACAGCACCTCAATCAAACCATTACGGTGGCAAAATACCCAAAGGAAGCAGGAACTCCTGAAAAGTGACCTCGGGGTGCCGATGTATGTTACACCTGCTGGTGCATTATGAATAATAGCCTCAAAGACTCCATTCAACCCACATATTCCTTGTGGGTAGCCGTGAAGGTTTAGTTTTGGACATACTCCAAGTACTCTCGGGTATATCTGGAGTCCACCCCTTCGCCTAATTTTAATTAACTCATATTTCACATTAATTTAAAATGGACCAAGAGGCAATTGCAAAACATTCACTCCAAGCACATGTAAGTACATTGATTATCTTTTGACTCCATTTTAAGGCACTGTATATTTTCTTTCTATATATTTATATTGTGTCTCAGCATTGTGCTTTCATGCGCTCATTTTGTATCTTGCCATCTATGGTTGTTTATGGTTAAATTTCCAACTCCTAAGTAACTCATTCAATTTAACATCACCATACTAAATAATTTTTCCTTAGTAACTTAATAAGGTCTACCCGCTTTGGCTTCGTTAGGAGTTGAGCCTAAACGGAGGAGTCAAGAACAAGGTGATAGCCTTGACTCGAGACTTTCCCCCAAGGACACACCGAGTGGCTTGAAGATTTCTTCCATGTGACCCAAGTGTGTGAAAGGTGGCAACAGAATAAAAAACTACATCTACTACTTTATAATCAATCTCATCATCCTATGAAAATTGATGGAGATCGGGCTGTGTGTCTGATGTCATGCTAGCTTCTTGGTAGTCTCCCGGTTTTAGTTCAATTAGATGATTTCCCAGTATAGAATTCACTGGTTCATTTTTTTCTTCCATTTCAGTGACATTGTGCTTCATGTAGGGCTCTCTTAATATTTTTATTTGGTTCGGACTTCCCTTCTGAGGCAACCACAAATGTGACCAATCTGAAGAAAAATACCCATTTAGTCTTGCTGACCAATCTCGATTCAAAATAAGTCCATAACCATCAGGTATGTATGCTACTATAATATCAATATACTAACATATCTTTTCATTAGTAGATAAATGAATCAAAACATCATCCATTTCCCCCACTACTTTTACATTGGTCCTGTCTAATTGAGTAACCTCCCATGTAGTAGGTTTAGGTTGTCCATTAATCTTTTTGCAAACTGCAAGTGGCATAACATTTACTGATGATCCTGAGTCTACCAAGCAATTGTGCACATTATGGTTTAAAATCTCCAAATTCAGGAGGAATGGTGGGGTTTTAAACCTTGTCTTAACTCTCACACTTGCTTCAATAACTTATTCTACAGGTTGGTTGTTGGTGGGAAGTTCTTCCTTTGGTCCTTCAGGTGATTTGAGATTTTCCTGGACATTACCCACTTTGTCTTCAATGTTGACTTGTTTTAGATCTTGACTGCTAATGGTAAGTTTAGGTATTTCATCATCTGTGTTTTTCTTCTGTATCTTTTTCATATTGTCTTGAAATTTCTTAATCTTTGAAATTATTGAATTGTCTTTATTTAGCAAATCTTTGCTTCTTGTTGTCACAGTAGTTTCTGATATCTCCTCATGTTCTAGAGTGCCTTCATCTTCTATATCAAAAAGTGAGACACAGTCCCATACCACTAGAGCATTTTCTTCTTGTTTATCTGTGGATTTATTATCCTTTTCCTCCTCATCATTAGCTTCCGTTAGTTTAGAATCCAATAGCTGATTCATCACTAATGTCATCGAATTGATCCATTGAGGGAATTTTTTTTTAGAATGGGGTTGTTGATGAAAGGTGCAAAAATTATCCATACCCACCTCTTTTAAGTTCATTGATGCAGGGCTGTAGGGGGGAGGTTTAGACTGATTGTTATCCTCCTTTTATAGAAAGGTTTATATGCTTTCTGAGCTTCCTTTTCCTTTTCCAAATCTATTATTCTGTTAGATAGTTTATGCATCATTTTCAACATTACTTCAAAATCATGTGACTGCTCCTCCTTAGGCTTAGACAGTAATAAGGCTTTCTTACCAAAAAAAAATTCTCCCGACTGCTCAGGATAGTCTTCTATGCTTTCTCTTTCAGCTTCTACTCTCTTGGCTTCTTCATAAGTTTCTGATAACATAGGTTTGGCTTTCATATTGGCAAACATGGCCAAATCAGGCCCTAGAGATGAAGTATAGTATTCAATCAGAACTTTATCCGAGGGCTTATCAGTTTCAGAAAAATCTTAAGATATGCAAAAAACCTTTGAGTAAAACTATGCACCTTTTCTTTTCTTTCTTTCTTCACAGCACATAAACCTTTCATTAGTGCTACATGGGTTTTCTGGGATGCATATTTATTTCTGAATATTCTTTCAAAAGTATCCCAATCTGGGATTAAGTTTGCAGGTAGAGAAAAATACCATGAAGTTGCTGCTCCTTTCAAGGTATGTGGAAAAATTCTGCAAACTACATCTTCGTGTTCTCCATCCCTTAGTCCTTCTATGGCCAAGTAAAAGATTTGCAAGTGGTCATCTACTAAAATATTTTCACTTGGGTCAAATTTGGGTAGCATTTTCTCAAAATCCTGAGGTAATTCATGAAAAGGAGGTGTTAGTTTTAGAGGTGACCTGGCTTTCCGAGCAGGCGGTGGACTTGGTGGGTTGGGTGGCTGATTTGCATTTACGCCTGCCATGAGTCTGGGTGGAGAGTGAACTGGTGAATGAAAAGGAGTATGAACAGGTGAATAGTTAGGTGTTTCTAGGCCCACTTGATTCAAAGGATGAACAACTTCCTGTAAAGTTGTTTCTACAAGTTATTCCAAATCCCCAACCAACATCGAGTCTTCCAATACAGGACTGTCTTTCTTATTGTATTCTCTTCTAGGTAAGTCAAGGATAATCGGTAATCCTCCAATTTTCTTCACATAAGCTCTTGTATGTCTTCTCAGATCATTAAAAACTTTGTTATCAATAGAATACAAGTGTTATTTCCACTTCTCTTCAGGAATTGGATTGGGAAATGAACTACTTTCTGAACTATCACTAGTGGAGTAATTTCAAGGAAATGGGTTTCCTCGGCCAGCCATGCACTGGAAGCCCTCCTTCTAGCACCAAAAACTGTTGAGGCCTGGAAAATTGTAGGCAACAACAACAAGGGATTCTCCCCAGTCAACGCTCCCAACCAGCCTGTGATTGTTTGGTATGGGGAATCCATCCGGTTTACGGTCTAGCTACCGTGGGTCAAGTAAACAAAATAAACGGTTTTACCGGTTGCGGCCTAGTCCACCGTGTATGTTTTAGTTTTTTAGTTTTAAGTATGATATGAAAGTGCCTATCTAAAATGCAGATTGATAGAGAATACGAGGAGCAGTCACAATGTGATGCGTAGGTTCTTACCTCTTGTCTTAAAATCTCTCGCATCTAAATCACACACAACAAGAAATTAAAACTAACTACCTAACCTATCCCTACGAAGCAAGATTATCATTCATTAATGAGTAATGTATTTTGTACATGCATTATGAAAAATCATAGAAAGATGATACTTCTTTCAAAACACATGAACATTTAAAGATATTTGAACAACCAGATAGCCAATTGTTTATGAACAACATTCATTACTCATAGTGGAAATTTTCATAAAATAAACCAGAGAACATTCATACAAGAACATAGGTTCAAAGAGTTAATACGATCTCACAGTTAATGGACAAAAAGCTGAAAATGAAATAGTTCCTCTTCAACAAATCCATAGCACAACATTTGAACATTCCACCAAGCTTTCTCCAACAGGCAAATTGTAATTATCTATTGCAAAAGGAAATAGTTCTTCTTACAACATGTCTTCACAAATCTAACTGGGAAAAAGTCCCCTCTACAACTAAATCTCCTATAATTATGCAAAAAGGAAAAAAAATTGGGCTTCCCCAAAGTGACTTCTGAGCTTCCCCAACGTTTCCATTCCCAAAATTTGTCCAGTAGCGAGTGCTCATACGTTATACAATATATTACATTTAAAACAAAAACTAATAAAGCACTTCTAATTAGAGGTCTCCGCTTGATCATTTAAAAACTTTTTCCACACTTGGGCTTCCGCTACTATGCTCTCAAATTCTGAAGGTTCAAGAAAA
Source organism: Pseudotsuga menziesii (assembly GCA_001517045.1). Lineage (NCBI taxonomy): Eukaryota > Viridiplantae > Streptophyta > Pinopsida > Pinales > Pinaceae > Pseudotsuga > Pseudotsuga menziesii. Next base: position 289,009 of record LPNX010656788.1, read on the forward strand.
CAGATGTTGATCTCAAACTTTGCAACCTGATTTTTAAACACTTTGATTATGGCTGGACTTAAACGCAACTGATATTCAAGAAAATAAATGATGACTGCTGCATGAGCAACTGCATCTTTCAGGATCTACTCATCCAAGTCCTTGACTTGTTGTATCTTCTGCTCATCCTCCTGATACCTGATCTATCGCATTCCAGTGAACAAGTCATGCTCTAGTAATGCATCTAATCTTTGTCCAGCAGCAACTTGGCATCTATTGTAGGTGACCAGCACCATTCTGCAGTATTCAGTACAAGCTCCTCTTGTTTTCTTCACATCTTTCTCGAACTCCTCTGCTGTATTTATTGCAAATTCTAACAAATCGTAATCCTTCTTTAAGCTATGTTGATCTTTCACTAGTAAATATGCAAGAATTTCTTCATTGGTATCTATCCTTACTATCCTTCTAGTCAGGACTTCCAAAATGTCCTGAGACCTATCTACAAAATATGAGGTAGTCTCCAAAATTTCCTCCAGTTTTTTATCTATCTGCAATACTTTACATCTTTCTTCTTCAATAGATATCTGTAGTTGGTGCATTCTTCTTATTTGGGCTAGGAAATGCTCCTTAAGAGGCTAAATATCAGTTTGTTGTTCCCTGGCATCTTTCAATGATGCTATTAATGAAGCAATTTGTCCTTCAAAACCTGCTACCTGCACCTGAAATTGTTTTCTTTCTCTTCCATGGTAGCCCTTTGTGCCTCCAACTCCACAACTTTGCTTTGTAGCTGGTCCTTTTCTGCAATCAAAGTTTCATATGATACTTTGAGGTCATTGTTCTCTGTATTCAACGTCTGATACTCTTACTGTAACCTATGCAGTTTTGCTAAGTTATTCTGAGCATCTTTTCCTGTTCTTTCCATGGAAAATTCCAAAGTCATCTTGTTTTCCTGAAGAGTATGAAGTTCTGCTCTTGAAGTCTTCACTTCATTCTTCATGTCTTCAAACTTCCTCTTCAGTTTAAAACCTTCATCTCTCTCCTTCTTCAAAGTTTCCTTCAACTAAGTTGCGTTCCTTTTTGACTGCTCCAGATCCGTCATTAGTCTATCTACATTATCTTCAGTGGCTTGTGTCAATGCCACTTCAGCTCTGGCTGTCAGCCTTTGCTCTTTATCTGTCCCATGCACCAAAGTTTTATCAGTGATCATCATACTAGATTGCCCTCCTGTTTCAACTTTTCTCTTAGTCCTTTTGACTATCCTTTTTTCCTCCTTGTCATAAAATATGGTGCTAAAATATGGGACTTCTTCTCCTCTCTCCTGCACAAAAGGTATCATATTTAATTCAGAAAAAAAAACTTGTCCTATATTGCTGCAAGAAGTTGCAGCAGGCTCCTAAGAGTCAGGGCTATCTTGTCCCTGCCCCTGATCTGTATGACCCTGTGCTTCCTATGTGTCTGTTGGGTCAGTATTTTTCTGGTTTGTTGTAGGCCTTGTCAGTCTCATACCTTTAGCTTCTTTTTGTTTCTTCTCCATCTCTTTATCTTATTTCTTCTTCTTTCTTCTTCTGCCTTCTTTGCAGCTTCCATTGCACCCTTTGCTGCTTCTTGTTCAGCTTTCTTTCTTTCCTATTCTTCACTCTTCAACCAACTTTATGCCTCTTATTCTAGCCTCCTAGCATCCTCTTCCCTTTTCTTGGCCTCCTCTTCTTCAGCCTTCTTCAGTGTGGTTTGGCCCTTACCACCCTTAATGGTGATCTTCTGTTTAAACCTTCTCTTCAATGCAGTATTATTCCTTGCATTCCTAAATATTTCCTCTTCCTTTCCCTAGAAATTTACATATTCAAAGTGAACATTTTCTTCTTTGCAATGCCCTGCAACCTTCTTTTGGGAGTCATTTATGTGGAAGCTCATCTCCCCAAAATGAAACTGCTCCAACTCTTGTACAAAATCAATGGCTCGTTTAATATTTGTAAACTTATATATTTCTATCCAAAAGGGGATAGCAGGGTAGGTTGCCTTCTTATGTTCAAACAAAAAGCTTCTAACACCATAAAGATACACCTGCCTAATTGCTTCTTTATGTACCACATAATCAGTGGCATACTGGGGCAGTAGAGAAGGTGCCCTAGAGCAACCATACATTCTAATGTACATCCTCTCTTCAGTCAAATAGTAATTTGCATGGTCCTCGATGACTTTAAATGCCTCCTCAGACATACAGTTACATTCAGTCAAGAAAATTAAAGTGTATAAAGGAATAATAAAATTTTCACAAATTTCTTTATAATGGATGTAATATTTGTGTGCCCACAACAACTTGTATGCAGTATACACAAGGGTTCTGACCCTGTCCCAATTGCACCTTAGGGCTGGAAATGGTTGGGTGCATAGTATATAGTCTACTAAGATGGAACTCATATAAAACTCATATTTCTTTTGGGACACCCCTCCCAAAGCTAAAGAAATGCAAGCTGAGAGACTGTTGGTTACAATGTTTTCCCAGTTGAATACAGCCCCTTGGGTGGCTACATAGAAAATAATGGGAATCCATCCCAACTTGAAACTTTTGCGATGAGCTCTCCCAAATAGCCTGTTCAGCATCAGTGTTGTAAACCTATAAGGAGTTCGGAGAGTGGTTGTATCATACTCTCCTGATGGCCTGGTTCAAAAGTTCTTCCCAGGTATCATCATCATCTTTACTGTTTCAACCAAGTCCAAGTTTATTTCCTTCATCCAGCTTTCAGTTAGGTATACTTGGGCAGGAGGTAAGTGATATGCAAGTGAGACATAAGCAAGGTTGTATGTAGCATAGCCCTGTTTAGCAGTATTGGCTAAAATAATTGTGGTCACATCAACCTTAGGTAGAATCCAACTAATCACCTTTGATCATGGAAACAACTCAAGTCTTGTAGCTACCTTCATAAGAGATGACTTCTTTATGTTGGCATATATGGTCAACTCCTCAAATCCAACATCGAGCACATTCTAATTTGAGATCATCCGATATATCTCACCCCACTTGTAATCATGCTCTACCCCAGTGGTAGCTCTAGTGTCTTCGTAGATATATTCTACCTTGGTAATGATTTCCACATCAGGTTCTCCTTCAGCAACAAAAGCCTTCTTCTTTTGTCTTTTAGACATTTCTCCTTTGAAGAAGTTTCCCTGTCATAAACCAAACATGCTCTTGGGCTATTGGGGCTTTCAACCAGTGTTCTAAGAATGAAGAAAAGTTGTATAAAAAAATTTACTTCTTCCATATTCTCAACAAATAAAATTATCAGAATGTAAATGCAAAATTGAGGATACAAGCAAGAAACTTCTGCTAGCTAGGTCTGAAAAATTCTACAGTCCGTCTGCAACTAACAATAATCGTGATTGACAAAATGCATCAACATGCAATCCAATTTCTCGCCCAAATCGAAACATCTCCATATAGTAATCAAAACGTGCGAAACAAACCCTCTGGTGTCTAGGAAAATAGGGCAACTACCTACGACGGGAATAAAATTGAAAAAACGTCACCCCAGATGGCCATAAGCAAACCCAAAAAAAATGGTGCAAACAACGTAACGCTTGTCTACACCAACCCCTTAATCCTTTGGACCGAGGTTTAAACTCCATAATGACTAACACAAGTTCAAGAAACAAAACTCTCAACTGTAAATGTTATGAAATTGACTGCTACCCCATGCCATAAGGATACAAATCAGACTTAGACAACCAACTTCCAAATGGCGGGAACCTCTAACTAGAGGACAAAAACCTAGTTCCTAAAACAACCAGTAAACTCAAAGAAAGGAGAACTATGGTTGGCCTACCTGGAAAACGAGATGCAGTCGAAGGGATGGTTTGAAAATCCATGGCAATGCTTCGAATGAACGGAGTCCCGATAGCTAAGCACAGATGCATAGTTCGACAGCGAGGACAGAGGAAGACACGAATTCAAAATGGTAAGAATAAAATAATAACCAACCCAATATATAGACCTCGGTGAAAAACAAGTCAGTGGGAAAAGCTCCTATCAGACAGTGGAACAACTAAGGCATCGGGCGGTTAAATCATCAGGGAGCCGCAACGGCAGGAGACGGACAAAGTATGGGCTCCACGACCAAATAAAATGCTGGTGAAATAAAAATTAGAGACTGCAGCATCAGACATTGGAACAACTATAGCATCGGATGGTTAGTTGAAAGAGGAGCCATAACGATGGAAAACACATGGACCAAAATTTCCGTAGACCATTAAACATCAGAGAAAAACAGAACAAACCATCGATGAAAATCAAGCAAAACATCAGCAAAAATCAATCAAACCATTAGCAAACAGAAAAACTACATTTCATATGGTTAGTCCACTCCAGAGTCGCAATGGTGGGATTCAAATAGACTACAGACTCTGCGGCAATCGAAAACATCGTCGATCAAAACAGTTATAGGTGAACATTTAGTTCGCTCGGGAGTTGCAATGGCGAAAATCAATCAGACTATAGCCTTCGATCAAAGTCATAAAATTTTCTAATAGTGAAGAGAAAAACAATAAGACATGGAATTGGCGAGGATAATCCCTAATCCTTCGGAACGTTTATTATTGATCCTCCGAAACAGCGGCTGCACAGATGACTACAGTTCCGAACCAAACTTCGACGGACTACCGATAGTGTTAAAACAAAAAATAGCAAATCAAGCAATGTATCAATAAACCCAAGGAATCAGCATAAATCAAATATAACCATCGGGTCATTCATTGTTTATCTCCCGCAACGGCAGCTACATAGAGAACTATGGCCGCGATCCATTGTTCAATAAACTTCTGATAGCAAAAATATTGACAATTCAAAACTTCAAGTTCAAGTCAATAGCATCAGCAGACAAAGATAATCATTCAAATTCCAAATAATGGAAAGCAATTTACCTAATCTCAACCTTAAGATCAAATATGTAGCAGAAAACAACATAGTTTAGCAATTCAAAACAACTCCAAGTAAGACAAAATTTAAAAGGAGGGTCCAAAATTTTAGAAAATTTGGGAAATAGTTGCAGCTGCAACACATACCTATCTTTTAGTTCTTATATGAAGTAAATACATTTAATGTAGACATTATTTACTACTTCTTTATAGACTAAATCATAAGTAAACTAGAGCAGAATGTAATTACATTTTTCATTCAAGTGAAAAGAATCATCATATTTTCCTAAACACCCAGCTGTACTAGAGTACTGCCTGAGCCAAGCATGGAAAAACTAGTATGGAATTCTAATTCTATCTATTTTCTCATTTTGCATCTTTATTACTATTTCATAATCTATAAATTACCAAGTCTATCACTACACAATTACTCCTTTGTTCCTAAACCCTAATTAAATACTAACATGCCTGTATTTAAAAACTAGTAAACATTTTACTGAAGACGGTAAGTAAATATAATAACATGAAGAAAAATAGAACTTGTCAATGATAATGCCGCAACAACTTAAGGAGGTTGTTCCTCCCAACCAACTCTCGGAGAATGCTCAAACAGTGCTTCCTTAGGATCCCTGAGCCTGTTCCTGGTCCTCCTGGTAGAGTACTGGGAGGAGAATATAACCTTAAGACCTTCTGTCACCTGATTGGTCCAATTACCTCAGTAATTCAAATCTGCTCACAGTAGTAAGAACTTCAGCCTAATAGCTACAATAAGTTCAGTCTCAGCAGTTAACCCCTCAAACTCACTTTAGTAATCCCCTCCATTGAATTTCTCTTGAGTAGTAAATTCATTCACCCTGAATGATCATCTCTTGGAATGAGTAGCCTCAGCTGTCTTCAATGGGAAATTTTATAGAGATGCCTAGGTCTTTTGGGTCAATTTCTTTTTAATGAGCCACCTGCTCCAATTCCAATTTTCTGGGGAATCATGACCATAGATATAGGGAAGTTGCCACTTGCAACATTTGGAAGTAGTTTGAGGATGCTGCCACTTGTCAGTGTACTCTCCACCCAGTCTCCTCACCAAGTGACCAGTAAACACTCTTTTAACAGCTTCCCTAAGCTGTTGTCTCATCATTTATTTATTTGTAAATAAAATATTCTAAATTACATTAATTATTCTTGACCCCACTTGGTCATCAATTACAAACTTAGCATAAAATATAACACAATGTCCCTCAAATAACATTAAATTGTTTTTGGAAATTGGGGCATGTGACGTACGCACCCCCTTAAACTATAACATCATCCTCAGAGTTCCCCTGAAATAGAATTGGATATGCATCCCACATATGACTTTCCAATTCTCAGGTGGCTTCCTCTAGACTAACGTGCTTCCATTGCACCTTCACCTGACCAATGGTGCAGTTCCGAAGCGAGATCTCCCTCCGCTCGAGGATACAATCCAGTTCCACCAGAAAATATCCTTCGGGTTCCACCTTCACATCATTCCAATTAATAACATGAGTAGTATCATGTACATATTTTTTTAATACAGAAATGTGAAAAAGATTATGAACTCTTAAATTCGGTGGTATAGCTAACTTATATGCTACCTGTCCGATCCTGGACAGTATTTCAAAAGGACAACAATATCAAGGTGCTAGCTTGGAACAACTACCCAGCCTTAGAGAACTCTTTTTGGGTCTCACCTTAATGAAAACATGTTCACCTACCTGGAACTCCTTTGGAGTTCGTTTAAGGTCTGCTTGACTTTTCTGTCGATCTTGCGCAATTTTCAAATTACCTTGTACATGTTTTACAATTAATTCCATTTCTTTCAATAATTCAGGTCCTAAAACTAATCTATCCACTGGATTACTCCAAGAGATGGGAGTATTGCATTTTCTTCCATACAGAATTTCCAAAGGACTATACCTAGCTGAAGCTTGATAATGATTATTGTAAGAAAATTCTACCAGGTGTAAATAATCTTCAGATTTATCTGGCTGCTCCTTTATGTACATTCTGAGTAGATCCTCCAATACCTGATTTACTCTTTCAGTCTATCCATTAGTTTAGGGATGGAAAGAGGTACTAAATTTTAACGTAGTATTTAATCCCTTAAACAAAGATCTCCAAAAATTAACTGTAAATTTAGGGTCTCGGTCTGAAATTATCACCTTTGGTATTCCATGCAATGGAAAAATTTGTTTTAAGAAAGTATCCGCAATATTTGCAGCTTTATAAGTAGTTTTTACAGGTATAAAATGGGTTTCTTTACTCAATTTGTCAACCACTACCATTATTGATTCATTTAAGTTCTGATTTTTAGGTAATCTAGTAATAAAATCAAGGCTAATTATCTCCCATTTCTAGCTAGGGATAGCTAGTGGCTGAAGTAGCCCAGCTGAATGCTGATGTTCAGTTTTTTCTTGATGACATTCAAAGCATCTAGCAATATATTCTGCTAGTTCATTTTTCATCTTTTCTTAGCATGGTTATAGTTTTCTGATAACCTGGATGCACTGAATAAGGAATTTTATGAATTTCGTTTAAAATTAATAGCTTAATCTAAGGTACATTAGGTATGTATAATCTGTCTTTATACAGTAATAATCATTTTTCATTCAAGTTGTACCCTATACTTATACTTTCTATTAAATTCTCTTTTACTTCTGCTTGTAATTTTTGGTAATTCTCATCTTGTTCTATTCCAGCTTCAAGTTGTTCTTCCAAGTCTGTTGTATAACTGCAGATAGCTGCTGCAAAATTCATCTTTGCATTTCTACTTAATGCATCAGCAACTTTATTCTCCTTTCCTTTGATGTGTTGAATTTCAAAATCGTATTCACCTAGAAAAGCTAGCCATCTAGATTGCCTAGCATTCAAGTTATGTTGATCTAGAAGGTATTTCAATCCTTTATTATCTGTCATTAAGATAAACTTCCTTCCAATTAAATCATGATGCCACATATTTAAGGCATGTATGAAAACATCTAATTCTAAGTCATAGGTCACATAATTTTTTTCATGAATCTTCAGTTTCCTACACTCATAAGCAATGACATGTCATTTTTGAGTCAATACTCCACCTAAACCATCATTGCATGCATCAGTACATACTATAAAATCTTTATTAGGGTCAGTAATTCTTAAAACTGGTGCGGTGGTTAATAATGTTTTTAAATTTTTAAAATTGTCTTCTCCCTCCTGATTCCAATCAAATTTCTTCCCATTTTTCTGTAAAGAGGTTATCGGATTTGCAAGCCTTGAAAACCCTTCGATGAGCCTCTGGTAATAACCAGTAATCCCCATGAATGATCGGATGTCCGTTACGTCTTTTGGGACTGGCCAATCTTCAATTGCCTTTATTTTTTTGGGGTCAACCAAAATTCCTTCTTTAGACACCACATGACCTAAATACTAGATTTTATCTTTAAAGAAGTCACATTTACTAATTTCACAAATAGTTGATGTTCTCGTAACTCTTGCAAGACAATTTTTAAGTGTTCTTTATGTTCTTCAAACTTTGAGTAAATCAATATGTCATCAATAAATATGACCACAAATTTATCCAGATATTTGTGCATTACATTATTCATTAGACACATAAAAACAACTGCAGCGTTAGTAAGCCCAAAAGGCATAACGACAAACTCGTAATGTCCATATCGAGTTCTAAAGGTTGTTTTAAAGATGTCTTCATCTTTAATTACGACCTGGTGATATCTAGACCGTAAATCAATCTTTGAAAACACCATGGCTCCACATAGTTGATTAAACAGATCATCTATGCGAGGTAACGGGTATCTGTTCTTGATAGTCATTTTATTTAATTGACAATAATCTATACATAGTCATAGAGTTCCATCCTTCTTCTTAACAAAAATGACAGGTGCCCCCGAGGGAGACACACTGGGTCTAATATAATTCTTATCAATAAGTTCTTTTAAACTATGACTTAAGTTCATTTATTTCGAGTATATTCATTCGATAAGAGGCTTTTGAGCTGGGCACTGCACCTGGTACCAGCTCAATAGTAAAATCCAATTCCCGTTTCGGAGGTAGCCCCATAATTTCTTCCAGAAATACATCTAAATATTCCTTTGAAATCGGTATATCTTCCAATTTTAATTTATCTATGTTGTTCATGTTTTCTTCATCGATTATTATTACTGCATAATCCTTACAGCCTTTCCTAACAACTCTCTTAAGTTGCAAAGCAGAGATCTTCCTTACGGCTATTTTCCTAGGGATTCCCTTTACACTTATTAACTTTCCATCATTATTTATGCAAGTAAAGGTTTTATCGAAGCAATTCAAGACCAACCTATGCTACTCTAACCAATTCATACCAATTACTATATCATATGAACCTAAAGTTAATACATTCAGCTTAACAAAAGTTTCAAACTGATCCATAGTCTTTGCACAATTCTTTACAAATATAATTACCTTTTACTCTTTTTAAGTCCTACCACCATATATCAACTTTTCCTGTAAGATTATAAATAGCCATCCTAGCCTTCAGTTGATTAGAATAGTTATAAATTTGGAAGTATTTCTTCATCCCAGATAGCCAGGATTCTACTTCTTCCCCCTTCTCAGTTTCTCCATTAAATGTTGCCAGCTTGATCTTCTTGAACTCCCCAAAGATTTCTTCATAAGGTTTATATTTTATTTTCCTACTATAGTGGTTATCTTCACTACTTAGTATAATGAGATTTTTGTTTATATAAATCACCATATACTTAAGAAGACGAGCTACTTTTGTTTTTAACTTGTTACTCTTTTTATACTTATGCTGATAACCTATATTTTCAAACTCAGTTCTTTTACCCTTTCCCTCGGTATTAAATATTTCTATTAAGATCTGATTTATCTCCTCTTGATCTCTCAAAATCCTCTAATTTTCTTTCTTAACTGATTCCATCTCTGATTTTAATTCTTTAACCATTTTTAGTAGTTCGGAAGAATTATTGGTTATATCTTCTTGTATAGGTTCTTTTTGAAGATTATCTCATTCAATGTAAGGAGATTCCTCATTCGCATATTCTTCCAATCTATCCATACATGTCATTAACTCAGAAACATTTTCTTTGTGTGTATCATTCAAAGAAAAAAACATCAACATATTTATTTAAATTTACTGTTCCACATAAGCAAGTTGAGCTTCATTAAGGCCTAGTGTTTGAACCATGTGCTCTGATACCACATGAAACAACCCAATTATTCGTAAAAAGTTAGAAAATTTTAAGTGACATAAAATGTCTAAATTCATAGCTAAGTAACTGCTAAAGGTTAGCGGAAAAATGAAACAATTTATAAAAGAACATGGGATTGCTTCTTTAAAAGAACCTATAAACTAATGAATGTAATCTTAAACTCCTGTGTTTGTACTATTAATGAATTAACAGCTTTAATTCTATCAGAGTTAGAAAAAGACTTGCATTTTTCTGTTGCTAGATATACTGATGATTAACTTTTGTTAAGTAGGTAAGAATTCTTGTGTGAGATCGAGGCTTACTTAGCGTTCTGCTAACTCAATTGGACTGCTGGTTCCTTACAAGTTTAGCGGGTAAGCGTAAGATCTAGTAGGTGTTATTTAAAATTACATCAAGAAACTACTTCCCTAACATGATTAAGATGCTAGTTTTTAGAAAAGGTTTAAATATGCTTCTTGTCTTCAAGGAGGTAATGTCAATTCTTTTCCATTGTTATAAATGCATAGTTGTATTTATAACTAACACCATAATGAATTTTTATCAAAAACATAAACAAGGGTTTAAATTACAAGAGGAAGTACCTACCAAAGTTCCTTCAATCGTCTGAAGATTATTCTCTAAAAATCTAAAGAACATGATTTTATTTTCTTGTGTTTACAGTAATGGTTATTTATAAATTTCCATAGAGAGAATAGAGCTCATGGTTTTGGGATTAAGTTCACTTTAAACTGTTTGGTGTTTCTCGCAGCTATTCTCACTTCAAGACTCAATATATTTCCTTCTCTTAAAGAATGATCAAGTTACCTATGTTTTTCAATTATAATTTTAACAATGGGTTATTAGAATTTTATCGGGATTCTCCAACATTTTTAGTCTTCAGTTTCTCAAACACTCCTTCAACAAAATAGCATAAAGGATATGTTTTCAGAAGTTCATGGCTTTTCTTTTTACTATGGTCATAAGTTATAATATGTCCTTCTCATAACTCTTTTACTATTTCAAAAAATACGCAATCTATTTGACTTGTTTGAATAACATGAAGAACTTCTAGGATAACAAGAGTATCGAAGTTGTAACCTAAGGTAGAATACCTAAGTATCAAACCACCATGATGAAATCAAATGATAGGAAATCATATGTTGTATATTTTTTAAATGATCATTGGGTTTGAAAATGCAAAATGTTTGATGCAGGGCTAACTATATATTTCAACCCACACTTGAAAAAAAAAATTGGAAGGGCACGTGGAATGATTACATCCACTCAAGGGTTGACTTAAAACTTCAAAATCCTATTCATTTGCGTTGCAGACAGATAGTTTCTCCTTCTTGTTATCCGAGCTATGAGCTCACGGCCATGGAAGACCTGTAACCTCCTTCAAATTTGACATTTCACCTCCAACTACTATGTTGTGACTGTTGGGAGAAGTCATTAATGGTTTTGGTATTTCTAAGTGTTGAATAGTTACAATGAGAGTGGGTATTGGCTTTTCTTTGTGGCTTGAAGGCTGTGCTTGTCTTTAACCTACAACTGAACAATCAGAGCTTCTGCCTTCGTCTGGTTGACTCGATTTTATTGCTTTTTCCTTCGCAGAGGTGACCTCAAGGCTTCTTGCCTTCTGGCACGGTCCCAATATGACTTGGTGTGGCCATCCCTCCTCAGCTTCAACTCCAAATTACAACAGGTAAATACTTACCCTTAACTCAGTTTTAGATTACTTTTCTTATAAGGGTTTTTACAAATTTTAAGAAAACAAAGGATTTATAATGATTTGTTTCGGAACTTGCAGGTCGTTGCTCCCAGTTCCATCTCTGTAGGTGAAAGCGTTCTCACCCTTCAGTTTTACATGAGCATACAAAATGGTAAGCCCCAGTTTCAATGAGGGTTTCTTCCTACATACAGTTGTGGTTATTGGAAGTTGGTTCTTGTAGTTGAAAAGAGACGGCCTTGGTTTTCTGTTAGCTTAAGTTTTAAATCTTGTTTGTTATTTGTAAGAGTTTAGAAACCCTTAGAGGGTACTTTGTGCAGTGGTGAAGAAGGATCTGGTAGCCGTGATGGAAATTTGTTTTTTTTTTTCTGCCTTACGGCTTGAACAATGTAATTTCTTTCATTTTAAAATGATAGAGCTCAGCTATAAACTCATTGAGGATGTCAACCAATGTCTAGTTTATTTTAGTTTTTATAAAACATTCTAGAAGGTCAGGAAAGACTATGAATCAGTCAGGATTGTAAAGGAAAACATGTTTCTTGTCCTGTCAGTAAATTATGGTTACTATTCGATATATATATATATGTTGCATAGTTCAGTTTTTGTTAACAGGCCTGGGCCTTGACCTTTAGTTCTAAATGCTGTAAGCCATTCCTTCTTATTTGATTCTATTTTTAACAAGTTGTTTATGTAATATTTAATTTATTATCCTGTATTTATAAGGATTTCCAGTGCAAATTTTATGGGACATTTTACTGTGTTTGAGAGTAATATTTTACTCTGTTTTTTGGCTCAAAAAGGGTTAATTAATAAGTATACCCTACAGTTTGATAATAGCATTATCTATACTTGGTAATTTCTTAGATCTGTTTATTTAATTTTTCCTTAATGATTTGTACAACTTGTTTTTAATTCTCATAAAAGAAGGATTAGGGTTTATTGCTGCATACTTGAGAATAGGATATATTTATCTTTCAAAACCTAGGTAGTTGTATTTAAGTTACTGTAGAGACTTATGTATTAGATCAGAGACACATAGTGTCTAAAAATCAAATGTTTTGAAAATTATCTTTACCTGGTTCCTAGATGATAGCCTGTTTACTATTTCTATGTTTATTTATTAAACTGTAAATTATGTGTTTTATAAAGAATACTAGTATTAGAATAGTTCTATAAGTAATATGATTACTAAATGTTTTTACATACCTATCTTTTAGTTCTTATCTGAAGTAAATACATTTAATGCATACATTATTTACTACTTCTTTACAGAGTAAATAATGAATAAACTAGAGCAGAATGTAGTTACATTTTTCATTCAAGTGAAAAGAATCATCATATTTTCCTAAACACCCTGCTATACTAGAGTACTGCCTGAGCCAGGCGTGGAAAAATACAGTATGGAATTCTAATTCTATCTGTTTTCACACTTTGCATCTTTATTACTATTTCTAATATAATCTGCAAATTACCAAGTCTATCATTACACAATTACTCCTTTCTTCCTAAACCCTAACCAAATACTAACATGCCTGTATTTAAAAACTAGTAAACATTTTACTAAAGACTATAAGTAAATATAATGACATGAAGACAAATAGAACCTGTCAATGATAAGGCAACAACAGCTTAAGGAGGCTGTTCCTCCCAACCAACTCCTGTAGAACGCTTAGACAACGCTTCCTCAGGACGCCCGAGCCTATTCCTGGTCCTCCTGGTAGAGTACTAGGTGGATAATATAACCTTAAGACCTTCTGTCACCTGACTGGTCCAATTACCTCAGTAATTCAAATCTACTCACAGCAGTAAGAACTTTAGCCTAATAGCTGCAATAAGTTTAGTCTCAATAGTTAACCCCTCAAACTCACTTCAGTAATCCCCTCCATTGAATTTCTCTTGAGTAAATTCATTCACCCTGAATGATCACCTCTTTGAATGAGCAGCCTCAGCTGCCTTCAATGGGAAAATTTTTACAGATGCCTAGATCTTCTAGGTCAATTTCTTTTTAATGAGCGACCTACTCCAATTTAACTTTCTTGGGGAATCAAGACCACAAATATATGGAAGTTTCCACCTGCAACATTTGGAAGTAGTTTGAGGATGTTGCCACTTGTCAGTGTACTCTCCACCCAGTCTCCTCCACCAAGGGTACCAGTAAACACTCTTTTAACATCTTCCCTAAGCTGTTGTCTCATCATTTTTTTATTTGTAAATAAAATATTCTGAATTACATTAATTATTCTTGACCCCACTTGGTCATCAATTAAAAAATTAGCATAAAATATAACACAATGTTCCTCAAATAACATTAAATTGTTTTTGCAAATTGGGGCATGTGAAATACACACCCCCTTAAACTATAACATCATCTTCAATATTATTTATTCCTCGTCCTCAGAGTTCCCCTGAAATAGAATTGGATATGCATCCCGCATATGACTTTCCAATTTCCAGGTGGCTTCCTCTGAATTAAGGTGCTTCCATTGCACCTTCACATGACCAATGGTGCGGTTCCGAAGTGAGATCTCCCTCTGCTCGAGGATAGAATATGGTTCCACCAAAAAATCTCCTTCAAGTTCCACCTGCACATCATTCCAATTAATAACATAAGTAGTATTATGTACATTTTTTTTAATACGGAAATCTGAAAAACATTGTGAACTCTTAAATTTGGTGGTAGAGCTAACTAATATGCTACATGTCCGATCCTGGATAGTATTTCAAAAGGACCACAATATCGAGGTGCTAGCTTGGAAGAACTACTTAGCCTCAAAGAACTCTTTTTAGGTCTCACCTTAATGAAAAAATGTTCACCTACCTGGAACTCCTTTGGAGTTCGTTTAAGGTCTACTTGAATTTTCTGTCTATCTTGCGTAATTTTCAAATTACCTTGTGCATGTTTTATAATTAATTCCATTTCTTTTAATAATTCAGGTCCTAAAACTAACCTGTCCACTAGATTACTCCAAGAAATGGGAGTATTGCATTTTCTTCCATACAGAATTTCGAAAGGACTATACCTAGCTAAATCTTGATAATGATTATTATAAGAAAATTCTATCAGGTGTAAATAATCTTCCTATTTAACTGGCTGCTCCTTTACGTACATTTTGAGTAGATCCTCCAATACCTTATTTACTCTTTCAGTCTGTCCATTAGTTTGGGGATGGAAAGAGGTACTAAAGTTTAACGTAGTATTTAATCCCTTAAACAAAGATCTCCAAAAATTACCTGTAAATTTAGGGTATTGGTCTAAAATTATCACTTTTGGTATTCCATGCAACCGAAAAAATTGTTTTGAGAAAATATCCTCAATATTTGCAGCTTTATAAGTAGTTTTTACAGGTATAAAATGGGCTACTTTACTCAATTTGTCAACCACTACCATTATTGAGTCATTTAAGTTCTGATATTTAGGTAATCCAGTAACAAAATCAAGGCTAATTATCTCCCATTTCTAGCTAGCGATAGGCAATGGATGAAGTAGCCCATATAGATGCTAATGTTCAGTTTTTACTTGCTAACATTCAAAGCATCTAGCAATATATTTTGCTAGTTCATTTTTCATGTTTGGCTAGAAATAATCTTTTCTTAGCATGGTTATAGTTTTATGATAACCTGGATGCCTTGAATAAGGAGTTTTATAAAGTTCGTTTAAAATTAATAGCTTAATCTTAGGTACATTAGGTACGCATAATCTATCTTTATACAGTAATAATCCTTTTTCATTCAAGTTATACCCTGTACTTAGACTTTCTATTAAATTCTCCTTTACTTTTGCTTGTAATTTTTGGTAATTTTCATCTTGTTCTATTCCAGCTTCAAGTTGTTCTTCCAAGTTTGTTGTATAAGTGATGATAGCTGCTATAAAATTCAGCTTTGCATTTCTACTTAATGCATCAACAAATTTATTCTCCTTTCCTTTGATGTGTTTAATTTCAAAATCATATTCACTTAAAAAATCTAGTCATCTAGCTTGCCTAGCATTCAAGTTATGTTTATATAACAGGTATTTCAATCTTTTATTATCCGTTATTAAGATAAACTTCCTTCCAATTAAATGATGTCGCCACATCTTTAAGGCATGTATGATAGCAGCTAATTCTAAGTCATAGGTCACATAATTTTTGTCATGAATCTTCAGTTTCCTACACTCATAAGCAATGACATGTCCTTCCTGAGTCAATACTCCACCTAAACCGTCATTGTATGCGTCAGTACATACTATAAAATATTTATTATGATCAGTAATTCTTAAAATTAGTGCAGTGGTTAATAATGTTTTTAACTCTTTAAAACTGTCTTCGCACTTCTGATTCCAATGAAATTTCTTCCCCTTTTTCTGCAAAGAGGTTATCAGATTTGCAATGCTTAAAAACCCTTTGATGAACCTCCGGTAATAACAGGTAATCCCCATGAATGATTGGACGTCCGTTATGTCTTTTGGAACTGGCCAATCTTCGATTGCCTTTATCTTTTCGAGATCAGACGAAATTCCTTCTTTAGTCACCACATGACCTAAATACTAGATTTTATCTTTAAAGAAGTCGCATTTACTAAATTTCACAAAAAGTTGATGCTCTCGTAACTCTTGCAAGACAATTTTTAAGTGTTCTTTATGTTCTTCTTCAAACTTTGAGGAAATTAATATGTCATCAATAAATATGACCACAAATTTATCCAGATATTTGTGAATTACATTATTCATTAGACACATAAAAACAACTGGAGTGTTAGTAAGCCCAAAAGGCATAACGACAAACTCGTAATTGCCATATCGAATTCTAAAGGCTATTTTAAAGATGTCTTCATCTTTAATTCAGACCTGGTGATATCCAGACCGTAAATCAATCTTTGAAAACACCATGGCTCCATGCATTTGATCAAACATCTCATCTATGCAAGGTAACGGGTATCTATTCTTGATAGTCATTTTTTTTAATCGACAATAATTTATACATAGTCGTAGAGTTCCGTCCTTCTTGTTAACAAAAATGACAGGTGCCCCCGAGGGAGACACATTGGGTCTAATATAATTCTTATCAATAAGTTCTTTTAACTGTGACCTAAGTTCATTTAGTTCCAGTATATTCATCTGATAAGGAACTTTTGAGCTAGGCATTGCACCCGGTACGAGTTCAATAGTAAAATCTAATTCCCGTTTCAAAGGCAACCCCGAAATTTGTTCTGAAAATACATCTGAATATTCCTTTAGAATCGGTATATCTTCCAATTTTAATTTATCTATGTTGTTCATGTTTTCTTCATTGATTATTGTTACTGCATAATCCTTATAGCCTTTCCTAACAACTCTCTTAAGCTGTAGAGCAAAGATCTTCCTTACAGCTGTTTTCCTAGGGATTCTCTTTACACTTATTAACTTTCCATCGTTATTTATGCAAGTAAAGGTTTTATCGAAGCAATTCAAGACCACCCTATGCTGATCTAACCAATCCATACCAATTAATATATCATATGAACCTAAAGGTAATACATTGAGCTTAACAAAAGTTTCAAACTGATCCATATTTACTGGACAATTATTTACAAAGCTAATTACCTTTTACTCTTTTTAAGTCCTGCCACCATATATCATCTTTTCCCGTAAGATTATAAATAGCCATCCTAGCCTTTAGTTGATTAGAATAGTTATAAATTTGGAAGTATTTATTCATCTCGGATAGCCAGGATTCTGCTTCTCCCCCCTTCTCGGTTTCTCCATTAAATGTTGGTGGAATGATCTTCTTCAACTCCCTAGATATTTCTTCATAATGTTTATATTTTCTTTTCCTAGTATAGTGGTTATCTTCACTACTATCACTAGTATAATGAGAGTTTTGTTTATATAAATCACCATATACTTCGGAAGATGAGCTACTTTCATTTTTAACTTGTTTAGTCTTTTTATACTTATGCTTATAACCTATATCTTCAGACTCAGTTCTTTTACCCTTTCCCTTAGTATGAAAAATTTCTATTAAGATCTGATTTAGCTCCTCTTGAGCTCTCAGAATCCTCTCATTTTCTTTCTTAACTGATTCCATCTCTGATTTTAATTCTTTAACTGTTTGCAGTATTTCAGAAGAATTATTGGTTATATCTTCTTGTATAGGTTCTTTTCGAAGATTATCTCGTTCAGTGTAAGGAGATTCCTCATCCGCATATTCTTCCAATCTATCCATACCTGTCATTAACTGAGAAACAAATTTCTCTATGTATCATTTAAAGAAAACAACATCAGCATATTTATTTAAATTTACTGTTCCACATAAGCAAGTTGAGCTTCATTAAGGCCTGGTGTTTGAACCTTGTGCTCTGATACCACATGAAACAACCCAAAAATTTGTAAAAATTTAAAAAAAATTAAGTGATAAAATGTCTAAAGTCATAGCTAAGTAACTGCTAATGTTTAGCGAAAAAATGAAATAGTTTATAAAAGAACATGGGATTGCTTCTTTAAAAGAACCTGTAAACTAATGGATGTAATCTTAAACTCCTGTGTTTGTACTATTAATGAATTAACAACTTTAATTCTATCAGAGTTAGAAAAGGACTTACATTTTGTTGCTGCTAGATATACTGATGATTAACTTTTGTCAAGTAGGTAAGAATTCTTGTATGAGATTGGGGCTTACTTAGAGTTTTGCTAACTCAATTGGACTGCTGGTTCCTTGCAGGTTTAACATGTAAGCATAAGATCCAGTAGGTGTTGTTTACAATTACGTCGAGAAACTACTTCCCTAGCATGATTAAGATGCTAGTTTTTGGAAAAGTTTTAAATATGGTGCTTGTCTTCAAGGAGGTAATGTCAATTCTTTTCTGTTTTTATAAATCCATAGTTGTATTTATAACTAACACCATAATGACATTTTATAAAAAACATAAACAAGGGTTTAAATTGCAAGAGCAAGTACTTACCAAATTTCCTTCAATCGTCTGAAGATTATTATCTAAAACTATAAAGAACACGATTTTATTTTGTTGTGTTTACAGTAATGGTTATTTATAAATTTCCATAGAGAGAATAGAGCTCATGGTTTTGGGCTTAAGTTCACTTCAAACTGTTTGGTGTTTCTCACAGCTATTCTTACTGTTAGAATAATCAACCCATAGTATTTACCCACTTAGACATTATTTCATTTATTTTGTCTTATTTGCCTAGTCCATGAGTCCCACCATGTGCAAGTTGCTAATTGCCTATCCACAGAGGTCAAACTTGCCATTATTGACTAATGGAGCACTTGGGAAAGACTTAGGAATCAAATCTACTTTATTCCTGGCCTCCTAGGCGCCCATTTGCTTTTTCTGCTTTATTCCCTGCTTTTTCAGTGTTTTAAGGCACATAGGAAAGCACGACTAGGTGAGGTGAATCAGCTTTGTTGCCTCTTCCTCCTCCACTCTTTCCTCCATGAAAAAGCATGTATGAGCTGCCATTTTACCACTCTTTAGCTTTCCCATGCGCCCTTGCTAATTCGTGGGGTCCTTGATAGATTTGGGATCATCTTTTTACACCTATGGGGGATTTGCCTATTTTGGGTAAGCCTGCTTTATGCTAGATTTGAATGCTTCCTTATGCATTCGATTTGCTCATGTATTCTATATATTCAGAAGCCTATGTTATTACAGGGTTGTCTATTGTACACTCAGCTAATATAATTTTGTGTTACAGCTCCATATTCAGTCTCCATTGTTGATAATTTTGCATGATCAATTGTTAATTGTTGTGGGTGAAATTAATCTACTGTAGGCCTGAACTTCTACATGGTATCAGAGCCATTGTAGTTTTTAACTCTCCTCCAAAAATTGTTTTGCAGGTTCGACATCAAGACTGGGAGCCTTCTACTGACAGTCGGGACAGATTTTCTAAAGCTATGCATTCACAGAAAACTATCCTCACTCCCTTCAACTTCTTTGAATGGAAAGCAGAGATGAAGATCTTGTTGAGAGAGAAATGCCTCTACAGGGTGACTATGGCTACAGAAGCAGAGCCCAATGTCTCAGTATTTCCCGAGACCTCCTTTTCCATCTCGATGGATTGACTTCACCGGATCAAGTATGGGAGAAACTTTCTGAACTCTTTGGAAAGACAGATGGGATGAGGGGACACCAGATCGAAAATGAGTTGATCTCCCTGAGTCCCAGTAATTTTGAATCCCTGCAGCTATATTTCTCCAAGTTCAAAGCACTAGTTTTGCAGCTGAAACAGTGTGGTATTGAAAAGAAAGATGAGCAGCTCGTATTGTCCATCCTCTCAAATCTAGGGCCTGATTACTCAGTCTTTGTTTCGACCTTCTATGCCACAAAACTCACAACTCGAACCTGGAAGATGCCTAGCCTAGCAGATTTCATGGAATCTCTCACACAAAAACAAGACAAGCTGGTGATGATGGGCACCATCAAACCTTCCAAAGACCAAGCTCTGGTTGCTGGAGATTCGAAGGTGGATTCAGAAAGCAAGAAGAAAGCTAAAAAGCCACCTGAGAAAGGAAGAGACAAGAAGCAGTCTCCAGAGGATCAACAAGGTCCCAAGAAAAATACCCAGAAGAAGAAAAACAAAGGTGATATGAACAAGTGCTCATACTGCAATAAGGGAAATCATACTGAAAGCTCTTGTATGAAAAAGTAGATAGATATGTTAACTCAACTGTTGGAGAAGAATGGAATCTCCCTTCAAGAAGGCTCAAAGAAGAGAGAAGGAGGATCGAGTTCTGATGACAGAGAGAGAGTTCACGCTCTAGTTGCTGGCACATCAAGCTCACCCAGTTTTATCATAGATTCTGGAGCTTCAAGACACATGTTTTGACTAAGGAGTCCTTCTCCTCACTGGACAAGTCGAAAGGAACATCTATTGTACTGGGAGATGACTCTCTCACTGAAAGCAAAGGCAAAGGAAGGATATAACTTGATCATGGTAACTTCAACAATGTGCTGTATGTCCCTGGT
>LPNX010656788.1:311462-330408 GCA_001517045.1 Pseudotsuga menziesii
TAAATTTGCAAAGATCCAGTTCAGAAGAAGAGAACCAGACACATTGAGATTCACATGCACTACATCAGGGAGCTTGTGCATGATGGCACCATTCACCTACTCTTCTGTTCATCTTCAGAATAAGTAGCTGACATCTTCACAAAATCATTTTGTGAGAAGAACTTCAGCAATATCAAATCACTGCTGGGGATTGCTGATCATGCTGTCAAAGCATGAATGGAGACAAGATTCTACAATTTTTTTTTACAGTCCATGTTTAAGGGAGGATTTTCCCAAGTTGGTTTTGCCTCTTTCCGTGGTTGTATGGACATTGCAGTATGTAAAGGGTGACTAAGCCTTGTTGCTAGGCCATATATTTTTGATTTATTACTCATAAATTCAGGCTTAAGGGGGGGTGTTAGAATAATCAACCCATAGTATTTACCCACTTAGACATTATTTCATTTATTTTGTCTTATTTGCCTAGTCCATGAGTCCCACCATGTGCAAGTTGCTAATTTCCTATCCATAGAGGTCAAACTTGCATTATTGACTCATGGAGCACTTGGGAAAGCCTTAGGAATCAAATCTGCTTTATTCCTAGCCTCCTAGGTGCCCATCTGCTTTTTCTGCTTTATTCCCTGCTTTTTCAATGTTTTAAGGCACATAGGAAAGCAAGACTAGGTGAGGTGAATCAGCTTTGTTGCCTCTTCATCCTCCTCTCTTTCCTCCATGAAAAAGCATGTATGAGATGCCATTTGACCACTCTTTAGCTTTCCCATGCGCCCTTTCTAATTCGTGGGGTCCTTGATAGATTTGGGATCAGCTTTTTACACCTATGGGGGATTTGCCTATTTTGGGTAAGCCTGCTTTATGCTAGATTTGAATGCTTCCTTATGCATTCGATTTGCTCATGTATTCTATATATTCAGTAGCCTATGTTATTACAGGGTTGGATATTGTACACTCAGTTAATATAATTTTGTGTTACAGCTCCATATGCAGTCTCCATTGTTGATAATTTTGCATGATCAATTGTTAATTGTTGTGGGTGAAATTAATCTACTGCAGGCCTGAATTTCTACACTCACTTCAAGACTCAATAGATTTCCTTCTCTTAAATAATGATCAAGTTACTTATGTTTTTCAATTATGATTTTAACAATGGGTTGTTAGAATTTTATCGGGATTCTCAAACATTTTTAGTCTTTAGTTTCTCGAACACTCCATCAACAAAACATCATAAATGCTATGTTTTCAAAAGTTCATGGATTTTCTTTTTACTATGGTCATAAGTTATAATATGTCCTTCTCATAACTCTTTTACTATTTTAAATAATACACAATCTATTTGACTTGTTTGAATAACATGAAGAACTTCTAGGATAACAAGAGTATCCAAGTTGTAACCTAAGGTAGAATACCTAAGTATCAAACCACCATGATGAAATCAAATGATGGGCAATCATATTTTGTATAGTTTTGAAATGATCATTGGGTTTGAAAATGAAAAATGTTTGATGCAGTGATGACCATAGATTTCAACCCATGCTTGAAGAAATATTTGGAAGGGCACATGGAATGATTACATCCACTCAAGGGTTGAATTAAAACTTCAAAACCCCATTCATTTTCAATGCAAACCGAGGGTTTCTCCTTCTTGTTGGCTAAGCTATGAGCTCACGGCCATGGAAGACCTATAACCTCCTTCAAATTTGGCATTTCACATCCAACTTCTACGCTGTGACTATTGGGAGAAGTCGTTAATGGTTTGGTATTTATAAGTGTTGAATAGTTACATTGAGAGTGGGCATTGGATTTTATTTGTGGCTCGAAGGTTATGCTTGTCTTTAACCTGCAACTGAACAATCATAGCATTTTCCTTCATCTGGTTGAGTCGATTTTCTTGACTTTTCCTTTGTAGAGGTGACTTCAGGATTCTTTCCTTTGGGTACGATACCAATACGACCTGGTGTGGCCATCTCTCCTTAGCTTCAACTCCAAATCACAACAGGTAAAGACTTACCCTTAACTCGGTTTTAGATTAGTTTTCTTATAAGGGGTTTTACAAATTTTAAGAAAAAAAAGGATTTATAATGATTCGGTTTGGAACTTGCAAGTCCTTGCTCCTGGTTCCAGCTCTATAGGTGAAAACGAGCTCACCCTTCTGTTTTACATGAGCATACAAAATGGTAAGCTGCGGTTTCAATGAGGGTTTCTTCCTGCATACAGTTGTGGTTGTTGAAAGTTGGTTCTTGCAGTTGAAAAGACACGGCCTTGGTTATGTATTAGCTTAAGTTTCAAGGCTTGTTTGTTATTTTTAAGAGTTTAGAAACCCTTAGAGGCTACTTTTTGCATGGGTGAAGAAAGCTCCGGTAGCCATGATGGAAATTGGTTTTTATTTTGTGTTTTCTGCCTTACAGCCTGAACAATGTAATTTCTTTCATTTCAAAATGATAGAGCTCGGCTCTAAACTCATTGAAACTATCGACCTCTGTCTAGTTTATTTTCGTTTTTATAATACATTCTAGAAGGTGAGGAAATACTATGAATCAGTCAGGATTGTAAAGGAAAACAATATTTTTCTCCTATCAGTAAATTATGGTTACTGTTCGATATATATATATGTTGCATAGTTCAGTTTTTGTTAACAGGCCTGGGCCTCGACCTTTAGTTCTAAAGGATGTAAGCCATTCCTTATTATTTGATTCTATTTTTAACAAGTTGTTTATGTAATATTTAATTTATTGTCTTGTATTTATAAGGATTTCCAGTGCAAATTTTATGGGACATTTTATTGTGTTTAAGAGTAATATTTTACTCTGTTTTTGGCTCAAAAAGGGTTAATTAATAAGTATACCCTACAGTTTGATAATAGCATTATTTATACTTGGTAATTTCTTAGCTCTGTTTAGTTAGTTTTTCCTTAATGATTTGTACAGCTTGTTTTTAATTCTCATAAAAGAAGGATTAGGGTTTATTGCTGCATACTTGAGAATAGGATATATTTATCTTTCAAAACCTAGGTAGTTGTATTTAAGTTACTATAGAGACTTCTATATTAGATCAGATACACATAGTATCTGAAAATCAAATGTTATAAAAATGTTTTAAAAATTATCTTTACTTGGTTCCTAAATGATAGCCTGTTTACTATTTCTATGTTTATTTATGAAACTGTAAATTCTGTGTTTGATAAAGAATACTAGTATTAGAATAGTTGTATAAGTAATATGATTACTAAATGTTTTTACATACCTATCTTTTAGTTCTTATATGAAGTAAATAATTTAATTGTAGACATTATTTGCTACTTCTTTATAGAATAAATCATAAGTAAACTAGAGCATAATGTAGTTACATTTTTCATTCAAGTGAAAAGAATCATCATATTTTCTTAAACACCTGGCTGTACTAGAGTACTGCCTTAGCCAAGCGTGGAAAAATACAGTATGGAATTTTAATTCTATCTGTTTTCTCATTTTGCATATTTATTACTATTTCTAACATAATCTGCAAATTACCGAGTCTATCATTACACAATTATTCCTTTCTTCCTAAACCCTAATTAAATACTAACATGCCTGTATTTAAAAACTAGTAAACATTTTACTGAAGACAGTAAGTAAATATAATAACATGACGACAAATATAACCTGTCAATGATAAAGCGACAACAGCTTAAGTTGGATATTCCTCCCAACCAACTCCTAGAGAACGCTCAGACAACGCTTCCTCAGGACCCCCAATCCCATTTCTGGTCCTCCTGGTAGAGTATTGGGTGGAGAATATAACCTTAAGACCTTATGTCACCTCACTGGTCCAATTACCTCAGTAATTCAAATCTACTCATAGTAGTAAGAACTTCATCCTAATAGCTGCAATAAGTTAGGTCTCAACAGTTAACCCCTCAAACTCACTTTAGTAATCCCCTCCATTGAATTTCTCTTGAGTAAAGTCATTCACCCTGAATGATCACCTCTCGAAATGAGTAGCCTTAGCTATATTCAATGGGAAATTTTATAGAGATGCCTAGGTCTTCTGGGTCAATTTATTTTTAATGAGCCACCTACTCCAATTCCACTTTCTTGGGGAATCATGACCACAAATATAGGGAATTTTCCACCTGCAACAGTTGGGAGTAGTTTGAGGATGCTGCCACTTGTCAGTGTACTCTCCACCCAGTGTTCTCCACCAAGTGACCAGTAAACACTCTTTTAACAGCTTCCCTAATATGTTGTCTCATCATTTATTTATTTATAAATAAAATATTCTGAATTACATTAATTATTCTTGACCCCACTTGGTCATCAATTACAAACTTAGCATAAAATATTACACAATGTTCCGCAAATAACATTAAATTGTTTTTGCAAATTGGGGCATGTGACAACAAGTGTGATCATTTTATACAAATCTTGATTTATTTTTCTTATTTATATTTAGAGTAGATAATTACAAGGACATAGTTCTCTCCATTGTTTACCTAGTAAAAAGAGACCAAAATACACCTATAGGAAGTTACCTTCCTGGGGATCTAAAGGAGACTCTATTAAGAAGTCTTATTGGAAAATTAATGGACGATACTTGACAGGAATATTTGAGGATCCTATTCTTGAAGTTCTTTTGAAATATCAGTAACTAAAAGCCTCTAAGCATCCCAATACAACTTCTTCTCTGGAAGGAGACTCGAACTTGGCTAACCCTGTCCAAATAAAATCACTCCCTGACTACTCTGTAATTTCACAAATTGGAACACCCAAATTAGAGTTTACTTCTCCTATAGGGTCCAATAGGAGCATGGCCAACGGGAGGAATATCTCCCTTGAAAAAGGAGACTGGGACACTTCAATATCACCTCAAAACAAGCCTCCCTTCAGTAACCCAACTCACCAAAAGAAAAGGAAAGAAGAGTCATCGGTAAGGACCATCTTTTTTTCGAAATGTGAAGCTAAACATCCCCCACAAGAATGTCCATTCAAAGTTTACACATGTTATATTTGTATAGGACATCACCTTTTGCCTCAAGGGACTCAAGTGAACCTTGCTAGAATAGAAGTTGATCCTCCCTCCCTAAGTAATCTCCCTCCTGTACCTGATCCTTAAAAGTTGCCTTGGGTTGTTATCATTTGTATATATATGTAGATATGTTTTTTGAATAAACAAGAGTCCTTTCTAAATTATAAGGGACTCTTCTTCTATGATTTTAGAATAAAACCAATCATCTAATAAATGGTCTTGAAAATTTAACTATAGGTGGGTCTTTTCCTACTATACATTTGTTGTGATTCTCAAATCATCTATTTTGATGAATTATACATGATGGCTTGATTTAGATATATATATTCTTGATTATTTTAAGCAAGTGCTCAAAAGAATTATTTCAATTATCATTTCTTTAAGATTTTTAATACTTAGTGATTACTAGTACATCTACACTTGTTATCAAAACTTGACCTTTAAAATATTTTTGAGAATACTCTAGGATGAGTGGAATTTTTTCTTATGGGGAATGTTATATTTTATAAAGAAAATGGACTAAAAGGCCTGAGAACACCTTTCAGTTATTCTCTTTTGACATGATCTATGATTAATGCCATTTTATAAATTTTTACTCATGTGTTTAGCAGGGTTTAGCACACTCTAGTACCAATCGAATTCCTATATTTATACAAGGAAAACTGGTCGGGGTATTGAATAGGCCTGCTGGTAGCGGGTCAATGCTGAGTAACAATATAGCAATAAGGAAGTTCAATAGATGTAATTAAACCCATCAAGGTACTAAACAGGCTCATTGGATGTAGGGCTATGCTTGCATGGTACCAAGATAAACCCACTGGGGTACTAAATAGGCTCACTGGCAGCAGGGCAATATCAGGTAAAAATCTTGGTTAATGCACCTCTAGGCACATGTGTTAACAATAAAATATGTTTAGGCCTATTGTTTTTGATGTCATTAAATAATCACTGTAAGATTGACTTGGACCTAATAATCTGAATTCAATCAATAACTAGGATCTATTTATCCTAGTAATGGTACCCATAGCAGTAGATTCTTACAAATCTGATGATTTTTATTTTTTTTAAGAGAAAAGATATCTTTACAACAAGGCAAGGATGACTAGTTTTACCTAGGACTCTTATTTTATTTCTTCATTTACATGGTAAATAATGAATCTGTATATTTGAGCACTCTTTTATATATGTCTATCTGAATCCTCCCATGCATATGTTACTTTTTTTCTTTTCACCTACCTATAACTGTATGAATGAACTTTCTTATCTTATAGTTGGAAACCACTGAATTTTCTTGTATGGCTTGCGGACACGCCATATCTCTAGTTTGGGGGGAAGTATTAGACTGTCTACCTCTTTATAAAAATGACAATTTATTTCATTAAAAATTAGGGAAGTACAATCATCAAATTAATTGTGTTTATGCGATCTCCTTGAAGGTTCGAATCTTAGAAAACTTTTATGACTACCAATAGTCTGATCTAATCAAGCAAAACTTATTTTCTTACAGGAAATTCATATGAAGGATTATATGAAGAATCATACCAAGGATCATATGAAGGGTTGAATAATGAACCGAATAGCGAAATGATGTTTTGAATACACACAATGATATTTTTCCTATGATTAAAGTTAGCTGAGTCATATCATCATTATTAAAAATCATATCCATAAGGGTACCTTTTGCTAAATTTTGACTTATGACTTGGTACGATCTTGATCTAATATGATTTTAGTTTATCCTCATTTAGGCTTGAAAAGATCTTAGGGTACTTTCTAATCATTACTATGATGTCACCACCTCATATCATTTTTCATTCGCACGTATAAAATGCTAAATATCTTTCACTTGTATGCATAAGCCATTATATGATCAATCTTTTCGTTAAAATTGGGATTCTGGTAATGAGCATAGTCATATGTTTACATTAATTTTATGTTCAAGCTTTCCAAAGTTTACTTTGGACAGGGTTGAACAAACTAAAAACCTTATGAACTCATTAGAAATTGCATTTTGATGACACACATTTTAAGGGCTGTCATAATGGCACAATCATCCAAAATACGTCGAGCTGGATGAACGATCATTTGATCAACTGAATGTGGCATGCTTTAAATATGATATGAATCCTTTCTATTCTTCTGTATGACCGTTACTGCTATAAAATCCTATCGCAAGTTGTTCCCCCATATTTCTCGTAGAGCCCTGTTTCATCACTTTGGCTTCACCATGCCAAACCATTTCAAACCAGAAAGTTATCAGGACCTCTTCTGGATACCTGAATTTAGAGACTGTCGCAAAATATTCTTTCATGCAGGCTGGAACCCTTTTCTACACTGGTTGCATGGTTTTGACAAGGAAATATTGTTACTATTCGCAATAGGGTTTCGATGGCAAAGAAGCAAGGGTCGTCCATTTAGTTTTTTTGGTAACTGAGGAATCAATCGCTCGGGCTACCAAGCGTCCTAGAGAGGGGAAACGCCGACACAAGCATTGGTTTGTCCCTAAAGCATTGCACAATTTCGCACTAAAACCTAAATGTCATCATGTATCAAGTAGCAAAGGATTTCACCGCAGTTGGATCAAACCATAATATCTCAATCCATTAACAGTTATTATCCACCTAGTTACATGCAAGGGTAAGTTCAGTGTCTTTAAATCTTTTCATTTGCGTCTATTGGCTCACTTTGTGGATCAGAAATATTTGAATCTCCCATTTTTATTTCTGCGGAGTCTTGAGAAAATGTCGAACTTGGATTGGAATAACACCCTGCATCCCAAGTACAGCCTATACCATCATAGTATCATAAAACTTCTCATTCTTGATCAGCTTAAAGATAGAAACTAGACATGGGATACTTTTTTTTTCAAGGTCCTTAACCCTCATTTGAATATTTGCAAGCACCCTCAACATTCTCATGGCCAACACTCTAGTCCATCTCCATTGACATGGAAGAAAAACCCTGACATAGTTCATCTAGATGATGATATATCAGAACCAATCCCATCTACACGGTGTTCAACTGTTGTTCCTACTGAATTCAT
The DNA here is from genome assembly GCA_001517045.1 of Pseudotsuga menziesii. Classification (NCBI taxonomy): domain Eukaryota; kingdom Viridiplantae; phylum Streptophyta; class Pinopsida; order Pinales; family Pinaceae; genus Pseudotsuga; species Pseudotsuga menziesii. The sequence goes on from LPNX010656788.1 coordinate 319,504, forward strand.
ACCTCTATCACTGCCCCGTACTGGGAAACTATTAGGATGCAGAAATGTCCATTTTTCATACACTTTATCTTCCTCTATTCCTCACATTTCATCATCCCATTAACCTTTTATCATACCATTTCCATACATATATGTGGGTTTCACCTTATTATTTCCACTTTATTTATTTTTAGTATTATAAGTGAATTTATGATTAAATATTAGAAAATTAACATGTTTTTCACTAATATGTCAAAGTATGGATGAGCTTTGTAATGTGTAAGAATATGTGAAGGATTAATTCAAAGAAAAGACTTCACGTATATCTCCTCCATAATTTCAAGGAGATAGTTATGCAAAGAATATTCTAAGGAGAAGATCATGGAGATTTGGTTGAGAGAAATGTGGAGGATTTGAAGGGATCATATCTTGTAATAATAGGAAAGTAGTTGAGTGGTTGAGTGAATAGTGGATATCTCATTATGAGATGGTTATTTCCTTCATGTATAAAAGAGAGTGCTCTCTCTTCATTTGATAATAATTATTAAATGGGATATTATCTTAGAATATTTTAGATCTTAGATTATCTTAAAGAATAGTAAATTGTAGAAGTTAGTCTTGACTTTGTAATATGGAGAAGGGAATTCTTAGCTTTTGTTCATAATCTTGGTTTGATGCTTTCATTATTTATGATTGATTCTTGTGATGTAATTTAAGATTGCTTTATGGTTAATGTGAGCTCACATGTGTTGTCTTGTTGCGCTTCATATGTTGTCTTTCTTTTATGCAATTTACTTTCAGCCGTGTGTTTCATCTTCCAGCATTAGATTAGCAATTGCTTGTTTCAGTTTAAGGGGGGTTAGATTAGATTAGTCTTAGTTTCATGGGGGGTTAGATTATCTTAATTTCACTTCGGTCTTGCATATACTTTGCAGGTGCTTCGTAATACTACGAACCTCATATTGACATATTAAATGGTTGGGCAATTACTACAATGGAATTAAAACAACATTAATTCAGCCCAACATTTTGGCGCCGTTGCCGGGGAAGCACGATGGATTGAGGTGTAGATTTCAATTACTGCAAGTGTGGTAGTGTAGATTTCAATTCATACAAGTGTGGTAGTGTAGATTTCAATTCCTGCAAGTGTGGTAGTGTAAATTTCAATTCCTGCAAGTGTGGTAATCTAGATTTAAATAGATGCAAGTGTGGTAGTGTAAATTTCAATTTTTGCAAGAGTGTTTAATTTCCGTAACTATGAAGAGTTATTTTTTTTTTTAGAGTGTTTTTTTTTACATAAATGGTTTGTTTTTATTTAAGATTTTCAAATTTCAGTTTTGTGTGCTATAAGAATCCCTTTTTCAACATGGTTTAATAATGAGTAAAAGTTTGGAACTACTCACTCATGCCTCGGCAAAAGCTGGATTTTCCTCTTCCCAAGAAGAGGAGGTCTTGGCAGCAATAAGAGATTTAACTACTCCTCCAGAATCAAAGGAGGAATCATCATCCAAAAACTCCTACGCATGTGAAGGTGAGCAAGTATTTGAACAGGAGATTGAGGAGGACCACGAGGAGTTGCAGCATGATCTGAGGAGTGAAAACTATGCTTACGAAAGCCCTATCGAACGATGGTTTCAAGCGAGAATGAGGTTAGAACAATTTATTTATTCTTTTTATTTAGTTATATCACAGGCACAACAATTAAATTCGTTCATCTTTGTATATTGCCATTGTTCATTCATGGGATTGAAAGATAGTATATTCCTATTACCGTTGCGTGTATGGATACACTAGCCACTTGATTACACGTAATTGTTTTCTAATTCCCAATTAGCATAGAGTAGGTAGGATTTTATTTCTAGTCTTTGCTTTCACCTAGAATAAGTATGCTCTCCTCCGCGCTTCGTGCGATCGCAAGGATCAGAAAGTAGGATGTTTTCTAAAATTTTCACGAATGAATAATTAATGTTTTGCAACATGCTTAATTGATTTCATCTTTATTTTGTAATTCATTATCTCCATTTTCTAAAACCTTTTTCAATTGTTAAATAAAAATAGTCGGCAATTTCATTTTTAAGCTGAACAACTTTGCATTTTTTTTGACATTTTGGCTTGTTAAAATTCGTTAAAACACAGCCGGGACAGTCCTATTTTTAGGGACCATAAAGGCTTATTTTTAAAACCTGTTTCTATTCAAAGTATCCCTTTAATTCTAGTTTCCAATCCAATTTGAATTCTTCAATTTGGTTCTAAAACGAAAAAGATATGGTCAAAATACTGACTGGGGGTGGACTAGGCAGCTCAAGAACATAGTTGGGACAGTCACGTTTTTGGAGACCTAATGGATGAATTTTAAAAACATGTTTCTAATGCATACTCTCTTATCAATATAGTTTACAAAACATTTTGAATAATTCTATTTAGATATCGTACGAACGAGATATGCCCAAAATACTGACTACTTATCCTAAATCTGCACTCTAAAAAAACTGCTTTCTCAGCTGTTCATTGGCATATTTTATCCATCAATTATTATTTTATTCAAAACATATTTCTACTGTAGATACCCAGATGAATCTATTTTCATCTCCAATTGGAATCACATCAATCCATCTTTTAACGAAAACGTTGTACTCAAAATAGTGACCGTTGGTCTAGGCTGAAACTCACAAACAACATTACGATGTAGGCTGTTATTCAGATGATATGATATACCATACCATAGAATTTTTAAAACCTTTTTATAATGGAAGTATCCCTATGAATCCTCTTTCATTTTGCTTTGAAATCCTTCAAATCCGGCATGAAACAAAGAATTTATTACCAAAACACTGTCAGGTAGTCTACACTGGCCCAACATTTTGGCGCCGTTGGCAAAAGTACAGAATTTGATTTAAGGATATATTGCAAACCATGGGATATTTTTTCCTAAAATTTGTACAGGGAATATATAACATCATGAAGAAAAACCATGGAAATTTTTAGCTCAGTCCAGTGCACGGTTTTCAAGAAAATGACCATCATCACCTACAACCAATTCACTTTTTTTCTAAAAGTCCGTGATGTGGGTTTGTATAATTATTGGTGTGGAGATGCATTATAATGGTAGTTAATTACTTGCAAAATTTCATCCCAACCCATTCTGTATTTTGTGAAATATTGATTCAGGAAGTTCAGCTGCAACAGATTTTTATTCATGTTCATCTACAAAAGTGCAGAAATTGAAACGGGCATATCTTTCAATTGGTAAGTTGGATTCTCATGATTTTTGGACAGAAAGTGTATAATATCAAGGTGAAAAAGCTTAGAAATTTTCATCCCATTCCAATCTACTATTTTTGAGAAAATAGCCATAATCACCTATAGCCAATTTGCATTTTTCTCAAAATCTGTGATGTGGGTTTGTTTAATTTTTGGTGTGGAGATGCATTAAAATGGTAGTTACTTGCTTGCAAAAAAAAATTTCTTAAATTCACTTTGACAATAATTGTAGATGAAACCAGCACGAGAAACAAGTAATTTTCTTTGCAGCTTATGTAATTCTTTTTGCATGATATGTTTTCTTTTATGAACTTTCCACAATTTTTATGCTAGGTTGCATGAGGATATGCAACCAGATCAGTTGGGGAGGGACAACTATATTCAATACATATTCACTAATAATTTTTCATGCAGGATTTTGTACTAAAGTTTTTTTTCAGGTTTTAGAGACAGTCGCATTTTGCTGCTGAAGTGATTTTTCAAAGAAACACAAAATTTTTGAGAAACATGCTTTGATAGATAGCTTGAAGGAGCTGTTACTCATGATGTTTGCTCATAAAAATCATAACATTGGTTGTTACACAGAAACCATCCATAAACTTGCGTCATGATTGTTTATCCATATTTTTTCTTCAGAGCACCTTCATCATCCATGTCTTGAAGTCCATTTTCCATCGCTTTATCTATCATGACTTCACACATGCCTATATTTCTGAGTTGAATACATCCCTTTATCTTTTTTAGTTCATTTTTCCATTCCACTTTGTCTTCTGAATAAAACTAGCTCCCTTTCCATGACTACATAGCCTTGCCATATCCATTGTTTGACTCTGAAATCTTTTCACTGATAGTCCTACCAATCTTTTTATACCAACTCGCGTTGACTGATGTGGGATTCCTTAAGGCCCACCTTTCAACAAGTCTTTTTCCATTGACCTCAGCACCTTATCTGGGATATAGACTAGAGTTCATTATTGAGTACCTGGAGGCTTGCATGCCTTAATGGCAAGTTCTCTTGCTGACAATCATGGGAATTCATCAATGTCCCTTGATCGTCAGATCTTGCAAGTGCCTCGACATCAGCACATCTATTCACACTTCACAAGATGTACTTGGGTACCTTGGCACTCATTGACATCACTGGTGAGTTGCCTCACATTGGTTAACAACATTCATCAATGGCTAGTAATCCAGTGATTTCTCTTCATGCTCGACCTCGACACATTTATTCGCATGACTAGAATTGTACCACTGGGTTTTGTAGCGAGTGAAGACTCTACATTACTTTTCATGACTCCACCAGCAGTTGCAGAAAAATGACTTCAGATCTATGAGTATACCACAGTTCCACTTTTTGCCTACCACATTTTCCATTATTTATCAGGAGCAGTTCAGATTCCTCCACTTCACATTACAACAGTTCTAGTAGTTACAGCCACGGCAGCATTTACAGTTACATATTCTCCATGATTCAGCAACAACAGTTCTGGTTCCTTTACTGCCCATGATCTAGCAGTTACAACTGTTGTAGCAGTGACACATTCCACGATCCAGCAGCATCAGCTACATTCCTATTGCATTGTTCATCTATTTTTTGGGTAAGTGGGGGTATGTTGTTTTCTAAACTTTAATCATGCAATTCCTTTCATGCTAGAAATGAATAATTTGGAAAATTCCCTCACCATGCTCCATTTCTTTCACAGCCCATGCTAGGTTGCATGAGGACATGCAACCACATTAGTTGGGGAGGGGGAACTATATTCAATACATACTCACTACTATCATTCCATTCTTTTCACCACCATCACCCATTTTTCATCTCATTTACCATTCACGAGCATTTCTTTTCCAACAAATCCTCTATTGCACTTTGCTTCATACACATTGATATACATATTGGCATGATTCATAAAGAAAATGATTTCTTATGCACAATGATGCTTTCTGTAAACATTAATAGCTTATCATTTTCAGTGAGTGTCTGGTTAAATTATTATGCAGCTAGAAAATAGATGACGAAATGAATGTTGTTAACACAAGAACCAACATTCTTTACATTCATGGTTGTCGCACAATAACCAACCATAAGGAAAATGTCAGCTATTACTCATGCGTTTCACATCATGAAATGAATGTTGTTAACACAAGAACCAACATTCTTTGCATTCATGGTTGTCACACAAGAACCAACCATAAGGAAAATGTCCACTATTACTCATGCATTTCACATCATGAAATGAATGTTGTTAACACAAGAGCCAACATTCTTTATATTCATGGTTGTCACACAAGAACCAACCATAAGGAAACACCAATTGTTACTCATATATTTCACACTCCAAAAATATTCCTTGTTAAAAAGACATCATCAATCAAATCCAAAGTGTAGATGCCAAAAGTTCTTGAGAAGAGCCATACATGGTTGCATGAGGACATGCAACAAGTTCAGTTGGGGAGTATGTTGGGACGCAGAAATGTCCATTTTTCATCCACTTTATCTTCCTCTATTCCTCACATTTCATCGTCCCATTAACCTTTTATCATACCATTTCCATACATATATGTGGGTTTCACCTTATTATTTCCACTTTATTTATTTTTAGTATTATAAGTGAATTTATGATTAAATATTAGAAAATTAACATGTTTCTCACTAATATGTCAAAGTATGGATGAGCTTTGTAATGTGTAGGAATATGTGAAGGATTAATTCAAAGAAAAGACTTCACGTATATCTCCTCCATCATTTCAAGGAGATAGTTATGCAAAGAATATTCTAAGGAGAAGATCATGGAGATTTGGTTGAGAGACAATGTGGAGAATTTGTGAAAGATATGTGGAGGATTTGAAGGGATCATATCTTGTAATAATAGGAAAGTAGTTGAGTGGTTGATTGAATAGTGGATCTCTCATTATGAGATGGTTATTTCCTTCATGTATAAAAGAGAGTGCTCTCTCTTCATTTGATAATAATTATTAAATGGGATATTATCTTAGAATATTTTAGATCTTAGATCATCTTAGAGAATAGTAGATTGTAGAAGTTAGTCTTGACTTTGTAATATGGAGAAGGGAATTTTTAGCTTTTGTTCATAATCTTGGTTTGATGCTTTCATGATTTATGATTGATTCTTGTGATGTAATTTAAGATTGCTTTATGGTTAATGTGAGCTCACATGTGTTGTCTTGTTGCTCTTCATATGTTGTCTTTCTTTTATGCAATTTACTTTTAGCCGTGTGTTTCATCTTCCAGCATTAGATTAGCAATTGCTTGTTTTAGTTTAAGGGGGGTTAGATTAGACTAGTCTTAGTTTCATGGGGGATTAGATTAGCTTAATTTCACTTCAGTCTTGCATATACTTTGTAGGTGCTTCATAAGACTACGAACCTTGGATTGACAAATTAAATGGTTGGGCAATTACTACAATGGAATTAAAATGACATTTATTCATCCCAACAGAAATGAAAGGTGGAATTTGCACAAACTAGTCGTCAACCTCGTGTCTATCCCGTGGTGTAGTCAAGCATCCAACCCAACATACAGACAGATCATCCAGATAGTTTGACTGGAACACATATGCCTGACCCAAATTCTCATTTATATACATTGGCCAATCTTTCAGTCGATTTGCTTAATGACACTACTCATGAAATATTTCTACCCCTATTCGAGATGTAAACCCTAATAATCAAGTTCCAGATGCCGAGGCTGAAGAGCTAACCAAAGAAGAGGATCCCATGCAGGATTGCAACCAGTCCCCTGCACTATGTCAACCACAACACCCAAAAATAGAACAGCTAACCTCTGAGTTGACATAGATGACAAAACATAATGAGGCATATGTCAAATTAATCTCAGAGCTTCGCGAAGAAAACAAGGTATTACGGTTACAGATTAAGTCTATTGAAGATCTTCATTAGACTATCAGTACAACACAAAGGGATCAGCACGTAAGGCATTCCCTCTTGAAGGCACAAGCTAAAAAGAGAAAATATAAGTCATCTGCTTCAAGGTCAAAGGCAGCTACTAGCACAACTCTGCCTTCTTCCCAATGATATCTCTTACCTTGTACCAGTGGGACCTGACATCTTTTTGGTTTCAGGGTATGTTGAACCCATTTTGTTACCCTTTTTGAGCTAAAAACCTATGTATTAACTAATATTTTGTTGTCATTTTGGCATCTTTGCATCATACGGATTACCATTCAGCTCAGGTATGACTTTATTTTGGATTTATTTTAGATTTATTTATTCTTGGTTATTTTATTGTTTTAATGAGTGAATTTGATGATTTACTGATGTAATTGCTAATAGATGTATTCTTAATGGAAGAACATACCTTTCAAGGAAAGTTTACACACAGACGCATGTTTGTCTAGATATGTGCATAGCATATCCAACTCATCATATAGCTCGTTGAACCAATCATGCATTCAGACCGATTGATTCCCCAGTATTTAAGCATGGAGTCACTACTACATTTCAATCCAAAATCCGACAGCGCGTGGATTTCTTTTCTTAAACCTACCAAAAATCACAAAGATAATTTTTTTTTTGAAAATGTGGCCATAAGCGTCGCTTAAGCGACGGATTTTTTCATATCCGTCGGATAAGCGACGGCACATTAGTAGTAAGCGTCGCTTAAACGATGGCTCCTTTAGATAAAAATAAATAAATAAATAAAATGGTACACCCTCATGCACAACAAACTTTGTTGAAATCCTTTAACAAATAGTAGGCATCGCTTAAGCGACGACGCCTTTAGATTAAAAAATAAAAATAAAAATAAAATGGTACAGCGGCCTTTCTATCCCGTGATTTTGCTCGGGTATTTCTTGCCTCTTTAAACTTGAAACCCCAACTTGTCCTCAAAAGGGGGCGCCCGATCAATCCACATCAGCTTCTCATTCATCCACAATCGCTGCACCAGAGCGAGATTCAAGTCTTCAGAGACCATCGACCATGGATATCAGACCATATTTAAGGTAATCATCTTTTATTTCACTGCCCTGTGTTTGTATTACCCTTGTGCATTGCAAGCTAGCTAGCTCGTTAATGACGTTTTGGGTCTGGTGGGCTTTACTACAAAAATAACAGATAGTTGTGGCCGGGTACAAATGGTGGTAGAATTTGGCTAAAATGGTTGAAATTAGAGAGGGATCTTTGAATTGTAGAGATTTTTGATGTTATTGCTTGTCAATTCCCTTCTATTTTCTTTCTGTTTTTACCAGGAAATAGCATTTCATCACATTTTAGAGTATTTATCTTTATGATAAAATAATCCTCCAACTGGCTACAAACCAAATGCGCTCCTCCCAGCCATGGAATATTTGTTACACATATTCTCTCTATGACAAAGTCCACCCAAAATATGAGACTATCAACACACAAGGGTGAATTCCTCAAGGTCGAGCTCTAATTCCTCATGCTCATCCCATAACGCATAAACTCAGTGGTGCTAAAAATTCTCTTTTCAACTATACCAATTCAACTATCACTCTTCCCCCTCATCTAGCACAACAATATGAAGGGTATTCCCTTGTTTACAAGCAGTCCCTCATGTTATCCCAATTCCATTTTATTGATCTAACATAGGTTGGCCAGGAATATCACTGCTTGGATTCCAAGGATTCTCAATCGTAAGCCAGATTCTTCTCATGGTGGTGCCATAATCACTACTCTTCTCCACGGTTCCTGCAATACTCTTCTCCATGGTTCCTACATTCTAGCCTCTTGAGGGAATGAATGAATGGATCCCTAGTTACTGCCAAGAATCCCATTGGAATCCTCCAACTGACTAGTGACCTGTGGCAATCATAGGGTTCTAGTGTCATCATAACAACCTTATTCCATTTTCCACTCTGCATTCAGTGATTGCAATCACCATTCATAAGAAAAGAAAAAAGAACACAACATTAGCAAACATAATTGTAGACAATGCTAATCTGCCATCATTGTTCAGTTTTGGCCAAATCATTAATTTTCGGAAGCATAATTGGGTAAAGTATTAGAAAGCAGAAAGATTTCCCATGGTCATGGAGATATCCTATGAGGATATTGGAATTACAATTGCATGGAAGATGCCAGTGGCCAAGTACAGCAGCAGGTACAATGTTGGTAGTTCATGCAACATAACCCAGCAAGCCTCAAGCAATTTGGGTTAGTCTCAAAGCAGAAGATTATAATGCATTACTTTTAATTTCAATATTTATATATATATCACTTTATCAGACTTCAATGTATATAGTGTAAGTAATGAGCACAAACTTTTGGCATTTTGCCATTTTGAACTATGTAGTTGCTCTTTTTAGTAAATATCAATCAGTAGATCCATATTGATTATTTGTCTCTTATCACTTATCGAATCATAAATCATGTCAGCATATGTTTCATGTGGAATTGTTAAATGTGCTTATAGAATATGTTAATATTTCTACTTAAATTTCATTATTCAACATTTTCAATGTTACAGGCTTTAACATGACTAATTCCTAAAAAAAATTCAAATTTTATAAACTATTATCCATTGCCACATCCCCAGGAAATGTGGGTACCTTCCAGCCCTCTCCAAAACTTGGCACCAAATAGTTTTAGAATACACAACTAGGAAATGTCAAGTAGTAAAACAAGCCTTCAAATTCGAAAATTGCTTTACCTCCAACCCAGACCATTGTCACTAAGAGAGAAAATAATGTCTATGCAAAGTTCAGTCTACTCGAACAGGAAAACATTTTCCCCTACATAGAGGTAACCTAAAGGCTAAAACCAACAATTATTTACTTCGTAACTTGTAAGTAGGATGTAATTCATGAAACTCAAGCTTGCATTTTTGGGCAATGGGATAAAGTTCTATAATTTTAAGGATCTAAAGGGAATTTAGTCATCTAATAGGTAGATTCTCATGGAAATAGAAACAATGTACATTCATGCCTGTAACGTTTTCTGGGCCGTACTCTCCCAGCTCTTCCAGCCCTCTGTTGCGCAGAAGCTTTTGATATGGGTGCCACAACCAAGCTTTCAATATATGACATCTGTAAGTGCATGAACATAAAGAATTAACAAAAAAAAAAAATACATCAAGACTTCAATCAAGAGAGTAGACTTCACTGTTACCATTTTTCACATTTCCAGTTTTCTTTCCTCCCATTTTTAGTCCTGATATTAGATATAAATATGTGATAATATTTTCTAGCGACTTACTCCATTATTGCTTCTCATTCTACATATAAAATTTGATTTTCATTCCATTTGCAGAATAGAATATATCTATTTTAGTTCAAGAAAATGCAAGTCATCTATTGAATGCAACACTTCATACTGTGCCAGGCACCAACGAGAAAGAACTTGATGCTACCAACGACACACCATACCCTATCTGCAGAATTTCTCTATAATTTTGTATTTTTGTATATTTTTCACTGAGAGTGGAATGGCCCTAAGCACACCCATGATTTGTACATGATCTGTTTGATACTTTCACTTGGAATTGTCAGATGGAAAGGCTTAGGCACTCCCTTCAGATAATGTTCCTTTGTGACTTTATGAGTCCCATGACAAATGTTTGGCCATCTGACATTTATATAATTTCTTGCTCTCTTTATCAATCACAAGAATTGTAAAGTGCTAGGTAAATAGTAAATACCCAGATAATAAAACTACTTTTGA